>CM069546.1:32557500-33120000 GCA_035773235.1 Eospalax fontanierii | reverse complement strand
CAGGTGCCAACATCCACGGCCAGCAGGGTCCGTATTAAAGGCCAGTCTGTGATGCAGAAACAAAACTCTTCTGCTGAAACCAACTGTCTTTGCCTTCCAATGGACTCAAACTAAGAATCTCAAAGTAATGGGTAACTAAGCTCCAGCTATGAATCGTTTGAGTTCATCAACAGTTTAAAATGTGAGCAATGCTCACGGCGGGATGCTGAGTAGAATAAATGAAGATGCTTCCCTCCCTCCATTTCTTCCCTGCATAAAACCTACAAGATGGGGTTTATCTGTTTGAAATGTTTTTGTGGGACTGTAAAATGATAACACACAGAAAGCTCCACTCTTTAATGTGTTGCACTTAAGGAGTCTGGACACGCACATATGCCCACAAAACCATCCCGTGGGAAAGATGGACACCATCAAATCAAGGCTCCCTTTATACAAAACTCAAAGATAGATACAAGTGACCAATAGAGGGGAACCACTGAGTTGGGGCTGTGGCAGTGTGTCTGACCCAGAGAGACAGTAGGGAGTCTCCCTGATGGGGAAGAGGGTGATCAGATACAGATGCAAAACTCCATCACACACTGCAGATGTGTGCACTTTATGATACACAAAGCTGCACTTCAATTTTTAAACCTGTTATGCATTTATTGAGTACCTGGTGTATACCAGCACTTTAACAGTGGAAGACACCAAGAAGAGTGTGACCTTGGCATGATACCACAGCTAAGCCCACGTGATGACACCAAAGACAGTAGACCCTACCTTCCTGTTCCTCTCAAGTGGCCACTGGCCACCTGACTCGGGCCCTGCATCAGGTACTCAGGCCACAAGCCTTGTGCTCCCACTCCCAGCACTGAGTAGCCAGTACAGAGGCAGAGGAAGGAAAACCAGAATGGAGCCCGAGGCAGGAACAGCTCTCAGCCTGGCAGGACCGTGGGAACTGGGTACTGTGCTCACAGTGTGAGCAAGATTCTGGGAATATCAAGGCACTGTGAAGCTGTCACTCCTGTGCAGACGCAGCCAGATGTTCAAATGTCAGGCCCTGCAGCAGCAGGACCTGGCTGATTCACCAGGGCCCCTCCTCCCCCAAATGCAGTGGCAATTCTTGGAATGGCCACCAGGTGTCACTGCTCCTTGTCTTAGTTTCCCTCCAAGTGGGAAACCAGCTGAAGCTGTAAACTTAGGAAAAGGTCCAAAGGTCCCTGATGGGCCGGAAGGGGGGGTGGGGGGGCCTGCGGGGTTAGGAACACACGAGGTCACTGGTGTTCCGGTGTTGTCCCTCTCAGGGCAGAGCTTACCTTATAGACACCCAGCAAAGAAACTCCAGGCAAGAGATGGGAATGCTCAGCTAGACCCTGCCCCAAGACCAGGTGCAAACCAGTTCCCTGGAGGCTTAGAGCCCAGGGAAAAGAAGAGTTGGCCAACACAGATGCTCTATTAATACGCGTTTCACATGCAGGACTATGTGCCACAAAGAATACGGAAGGGAATGGGAGATAGAAAGTTTTAAAATGCATTGATGCTCCTAAGATAGATTAGTGGGTCCCACCACAGGCCAGAGTCTCAGCTTGGGATTCAAAATTAGGGGTTATTTTTCCTAAAGGCCCCCTAGATCTTTTCTGTTCTTGCTCTGTATTTTAAAACAGGAGCTCTGTCCATAGCTCAGGCTGGTCTTGAACTCAGTCCTCCTGCTCTAGCCTCCCAAATCCTGGGACTATAGGTATACCCCCCACGGCTCACTTTGGGACACTGATCAAAGTTTAGGTTTGGATCTGCCCTGTCCTGGCACCCAAGTAAATGTCCAGGTCACCAGGGTGACCAACCAGTAAGACGGTTTGAGTTCATGTTCCAGACAGCCACGTAGGCTTAGAGACCAGTGAGGATGGGGTTGCCTGGGATTCCTTCTCTGTTCCAGGACCACAGCCAGCTGCCTTGTCAAAGCACCACTCCAATGGCCCAACCCCACCCCCTACCACCATGGGTATAAAATAGATTTTAAAAGGCTCAAAGGTGTTTCTTCACAAGACAGACCATCTTCAGGGGCAGAGGAGTTAAGGAGAAGATACTATTTGCTTTGAAGCCTAACAGTTTATCAAGTATACACGGTCAAAATAGGCAGCCCAGTTTCTCAGCCTGTCAGAGAAGCCAGCTGAAGATCAGGCATGTCACAGCACCATCATGAGAGATTGGGGTACCAAATGCTCATTGACCCCATCCATCTCCACCCATATTTACATTCTTGCCTCTCTCTCTCTCTCTCTCTCGTCTCTCTCTGTACGAGTGTGTGTATGTGTGCACGCAATGTCTGTCTATCTCTCCTGCCTAACTCCCACACAAGGTCTCTCTCTATAATCCAGACTCATATGTAGCCTAAGCTAGCTTTGAACTCAAAATCCTCCTGCCTCAGCCTCCCAAGTACTGAAATTACAGGCCTGTGCCACCAGATCCAGTTCTCATCCACCCCTCATCCACCTTCTCTTTCATGTAAGGTCCCCTCAGGGCATCACGTGAATCTAGGTATGTGTGCCTCCCTCTGTCTAAATGATTACTGCGCCATCAACAGCAACATATATTCCTTTTCCTTTCTTTCTGGTCTTTTTGAGACAAGGTTTCTCTTGTAGCCCCTGCTAGCCTGGAACTCGCTATGTAGACCAAGCTGGCCTTGAACTCACAGAGATCCACCTGCCTCTGCGTCCCAAGTGCTGAGATTAAAGGCGTGAGTGAACCACCATGCCTGGCCCAATTTATATTCTTTTAAATTGTATCTGTGTGCATCTCCTCTCAGTCACAGAATCCAGACCTGGACCTGCAGGTCCGGCATGCACTCAGTCCACATGTCTTCTTGTTACAGGATGCGCGCAGGGGTTGGGGGTGGAGTGTTGACAAGGTGGAAATGAAAGTGTTTCGGAATCATGGCGCAAATGAACAGGGAGATGGCTGGTGTGTGATAATACACCTCTGAAGAGCCTTAAAAGAAATCAATGAAGCGCAACATCAAAGTCCGGGGAGTTCCGCACCAGCTGCCTGACAGACAGGGGCACATCCGAAATCATTCAAACGTCTGAGTAATTAGAACACGTTGGAACGACTCGGTGCCATTGAACTGAAATTGAGCAGCATAATGTTTACGAAACCCCCGTGGAGTCAGGTAAGAACCACAGAAAGATGAAAGTTGAAAGGCAAAGCCTTCCACCTGCCCAGGAGGACCTTGCTTTGGAATTCAAGGACAAAGCTGCTTTCTTCTGTGTTCAACAGGTCTGCAGTCCTAGTTGGTGAAAGAAATGTTTGGTGCAGTTTATAAGTAGATGGAATTCCCCCATCCCAGACCCTCACTTCTCTACTAAGAGTAAGTATTACATAAGGGTGGAATGAGAACTGGTGACCATTTTTCCGACCTGACGTAGCCACTCCCCTTGACCCCTCCCCGCCCCCAAAAAATCAGTCAACCAGTGCTCTCTCTGGCTGTGGGAAGACGCTAACTCACTCCTGGTGGGAGTGTAAACAGGGGCAGCCACATGGAAGTCAGCCACAGGCCAGCTCTCAGAGATGTAAAATCAATCTGGGGATGTGGTTCACTTAATAGAATGCATGAGGCACTGGGTTCCATCCCCAGCATCATAAACTAGGTGTGGATCACACCTGTAATCCCTGCATTTGGGAAATAGAGGCCAGATAATGCTAGCCTGGGCTACATGAGATCTTATCTCAGAAAATATATATTGTTTTTTAAATCTTATACTGGCACCTAGAAAGAGAGTTCAGCAGTTAAGAACACTAGCTGCTCTTAAGGATCCAAGTTTGGTTCCCAGCACCCATGTGGTGGCTAACAATCATCCTTAGCTCCAGTTCCAGAAGATCTGATGCCCTCTTCTGATCTCTGCAAGCATTGCACACACAGGTACAATTACATCCATGCAGGCAAACCACTCATACACAAAAATAATTCAATTATGTTTTATTTTAAACAGAACTACCATATGACCCAGATATGGCACTCCTGGATATTTACCTCAAAGAATCAAAGTCAGAACACCATAGAGATACTTGAACAGGAGAAATAAAGACAAAATGATATAGAGAAAAAGACTGGACTACACCATCCTGAAGAGCTTTGAGATGCCCTCCTGCCCTTCTGAGGCTGAGCTGAGAGAGCCACCCTCCTGAACCTGCAGAAGCCTAGAATGTTCAGTGGGAAGATGGGAGACAAAGGGTTATATGAGAGAGATTTCACACCTTTCCAATACTTCATCCATGTCAGATACTGGCCGGAAGCAAGACCCCATCTCCCTGGATTGGGGAGTAAAGCAAGAATGAATCAGGCACTTGACCTTGGATATGTGCAAGGGAGCAGGTGAAGATAAAGGGCTCTCATGGTCTCTGCAGTCAACATGGAACTCAGGCCCAGGAACATAACCCCAATGTAGTCACTGCCCACAAAACCCTATTCTGAGGCATCTGTGTGAACTGGACCCAACATCCCTAGCACATTATCTAGAAGTAGAAATTGACCCTCTGGGGCTGGCCAATGGCTCAATCGATAGGCATGTGCCAGGCTGAGACAGACTCCCCAGAACCCAGAATAAAGACGCATGGTGGCATGTGCTTGTAACTCCAGTGTTGAGGAGGCAGAGATAGGCAGATCCCTGGGAATTCACTGGCCAGGCAGCTTGGTCTGCCTGATGAGTTCCAAGGCGTTGAGACACCCCGTCTCAAAAACAAAAGATGGATGATGCCTGAGGTTAACCTCTGGTCTCTACCCACACCTATGAGGGGAAAGAGCAAGGGGAGGGAAGGGCAGGGGAAGCGAGGTGAGGGGAGGCAAAGAAAACTGCCCCTTGGGCTGTGATGCCTTCAAAGCCCTCCCTCATCTTTGAATGACCAACCTTCAGAAACCTGGACTGTGGCCCAATGCCATGAATACACAGGGCAGGTGTAACACCAGGTGCAAGATGCTCTATTTTTCAGGGTTTCTAATAGTCCATATAACAGTACACATTAAATAAATGTTGGGTTACTTTATTATGTAAAGTAACTTTCAAAGAATTGAGGGGCATTTTTTACATGTGTGCAAGTGCCCATGAGCATGCGGGTACATGTACATATGCAAGTCTGTGTTAGGTGTGTATGTGTGTGTTTATGCACAAGTACACATATGTGTGAGGGATATGGCAGTGTTTTGGGGTACATATGTGCACGTGTTCAGTGCACAGGTATGCACAGTTGTGTGTGTGTAGGCGCTTATATGTGTGCAGCTGTGCATATGTACAGATGCACAGGTGTACAGATGTGCCTTTGGGCACATGTGTGCTGACTTATGTAGGTGTTCATGTATGCAGGTATATATGGAGAGGATATATGTAAGTTTGCATACCTTTGTGGTGGCATGAATGCCCATGACAGATCTCCATTCTCCTGGGATCCCCGGTTCACACATGTGGCCTCTCTTTCAATGCATGACCTATGAGTAACTCACACACCTAACAAGGCATCAACTTGATCACCTGATAAATGGGTATAATACAGGATATATAAGAGTAGGACAGGCACAGGAGTCTAATAAAATCACCTGATACACAGTGAAGACACAACTGCTATCCACTGTCAGCTCAGCCTAGCCAGCCTCATAAATACCAAGAAAAAGGCCGGGGGGTGGGGGCATGGACCACACTGATGTAGGTTTGTCCCTCTCTCTCTTAGATTCTGGCACAAGGCCACACACAAAACAGGTAACTGGTTTAAAAAAAAATTACCAGGTGAACCATCTTGAGGAACGGCATTCCTGATCAAGGGAATAGCATGTGCAAGGCTCAGGATCATGAGAAATAATTAAATTGGACTGTACCTGACCTTCAGGAGTGCCTAGCACTGAGAGCTAGACTGCAGGATGCAGTGAGGAGTGGGGTCTTGGATCCCTAGAGCAGCCCCAGGTCATCCTTAACCAGCATGTGCTTGATGCTGCTACAAGAGTGACGCCAGCCATTGCTCTGGTATCATCCTGTCTTCCCACGAGGAAAACAGGAAGTGCATCAAGGGACCTCCCCTCTGCTCATATGTGTGTGTGGCAGGGTGGGGTGGTCATACATCCACATCCTACTTCTATCTCAGGTGACAGAGGACAGAAGTTGCTCACTACGTCTTGCCGGTAATGGGACAGTCTCACAGCATATCAGAAACACATTGAAAGCACATCTCTCCTTTCAGTAAAATGAACTCCCATCTCCCAACTCCGGCAATGAACATCTCACTTCCGGGGGCCGCCTTGTGCAGAAGGCACAGACCCTTGTGGTCCAGCCCATCTGCATGCACACCACACAGCCTGCTCCTTTTCTGCCTGTCACTTTATTTCTTAGAAAATCATTACTGAGGATCTTGGACTCCCGTACAGGGACATGTTTGCTCCTCTTCTCTTCCCTCCACTGTTCCTGATTAAAAGCCTGCTGTGATATTTGTAGTTATCAAACATCAATATTTGGCCGGGATTTGTGAAATTGAGATGGGGAGAGGATGAAATCTGACAACGTCTGAAAAGAGAGAAACTATGACCAGACCGACCACAGTTCTGATTAGGGGCACTGAGAGCAAGGCTGGTACCCATCAGGCCTTGCAAAACTGGTGGTGGAGCTGGGGACTGTATTTCTCTAGGAAAGCAGCTTTCAGTAGACAGGAGGGAGGGGAGGCGGGAGGGGGGAGGGGAGGGTTGCAACCAACCTAACAAGCTTTAGGGCTGGCTGAGCCTGTACCCCCTTTCCCTAGGCAGCGCAGAGGAACCAGCTCAGAATAGACAGGACTGAGATGATGGTGGTCACAGTTAATAAGAAATAAATCCCCCAGGTTCCTGTTCCCATTCCAACTTAGATTTAGGTTAGATTACCTAAATCAGTAAATGCTATCTCATTTAACAAAAGAGTTAACTTCCGCTAGTGCCCTCTCCTAACATTTCACCTGGACTAACTCATGTAATCTGTGCAGCAATCTTATCAATCAGCTATTTGACAGAAGAGGAAAACGTGCACAGAGAGATCTAGGGGCTGGCCTGGGCTCATACGGTGGAAAAGCGACAGAACTGGATGTCAAGTCAATGTCTAGTTCCTGTCCCAGCACCGCTCTCCCCACTGCATTATCTAGTCAGTCCAGAGTGCTAGGATCTGAGGCAGAGCAGGGCTCAGAGAGGCCAGGGTGATACAGTCATGTGATAGCCCCTATCCCAAGACAAGGCCTCAGTTCACTAAAGTTCTCCACTGACTCTAGATGACCTTGGCCTGCTTAATGGAGACCAGCCTTCTTGGAACTGGCACCTACAACACTCTTCCCACTCCGAGGTGCTAAACAACTCCAAACATACTCGCAGAGCTCAGGGGGAACCAGAACTCACATCTGTGACTCGAGAGTGGGGACCATTTGTAAAACAGCTTTAGAAAGCTTTTGGTAGCACCTACTAAAACCCGTCACATGTTATTTTGTTCTGTGACCAGGCAAGCACCCCTGCATATCCCCACTCCCCTCACAAAAAAATAAATGCACATATCCATCATCTGTCATTCATCATCAACAGGTACACAGAACCAAACTGCAACCGGCCCAGAATTCAGATTTTCCATCTGGAACCTGGTGGTGTGGATTAACTGGAAAATGTCCCCCCAGCCCCACCCCCATCCCCATCCCATAGTCCTGTTCCCAGCTGGTGCTGTTGTTTTGGAAGCTTGTGGCACATTCAGGAGATGGAGTCTTGCTGGAGGGAGGGAGTTCTGGGACCAGTGGGGACGGGGGGGGCGTGTCTTAAGAGTTTTCTAGTCTTGCCTTCACTCTCTATTCTCTGCTTCCTGACTATGGACAATGGGACCAACTGCCTCTCCCACTCCAGCAGTTGTGCCTTCCCAACCATGACCTACTGTTCCCTGGGAACTGTGAGCCAAACAAATCCTTCCCTAGTTGCCTCTTACATATTTAGCTCATAGTAATGAGACAGTGAGGGATAGACCTGGCCTCTCCCTATAGCCTCATGTTTGAACACTTGTTCCCCAGGGAGTGGCCTGTTTCAGGAGGCTGTGGAGTCTTTAGGAGGTAAGGCCTGGATGGAGGAAGTAAATCACAAGGGGTAGGTCTTTAAAGATGATCTCAGGCCCCTATTTCCTATTGCTCTCTGTTTCCTGTCTGCCACCATGTGAACAGCTCTAACAGCCAGGAAATGAGCAATGCCTGTCAAGCCCTCCTTACCACAATGGATGGAGATCCTTCTGAAACAGTGAGCCAAAATAAATGTTGCCTCACTTTGGTAGTCTTTATTGGTTCTCTTAGTCACAGTCTCACAAAAGTAATGACACATCACTGGAGTAGGGTATTCCAGTCAGACTGCATCACTAGGTACTGACAGAGAGTAAAGAGTGAGACCTGGGACCTGGAGGCGGGAGAGAAAGGATCGAGTCTTATGTAGGGTGGGGGCACATTTACATGAAGTTCATGAATGAACGCATCTCACAACGGAATTTGAAAGTGAGTTGCTCAGGCTGGAGACATGGGAGCAGGGTCTGGGGAAAGGTACAAGGATTCTCTTTTTCTTTTGGGGGGTGGGGTAATTCCTAAATCAACGTAACCGATTCTTTCACTCCACTTCAGCAGTGTGCATTTATTGAGCACCCTCTGGGTATTACACACCCCATCAGGAGGTAGGAAAGGGAAAAGACTACTCTCCAGCCTAAGGGTCTGGAAAATCCTGTCCGTGTCTCCACAAAGCACAGACACTGATGGAGACTTGGGGAAACTGCTAAATAGATTGAGGCCATTATCAGCAAGAAGCAGTGGAGGAAGTGGCTCTGATGGTCATAAGGTCAGCGGACCCAGTAGCCAGTGAGGCCCAGGTGGTGGGAGCCCGCTTAACATCTCCTCCTGGCCAGACTGGCTCGCTTTCATCAGAGCCACATGGGCAAATCCTGTGTGGCAACTGAAGGGATGGAACTGAAGCTGCCAGGTCTCACCACCGGAGTATCAGCTTTGTCCTCTGCTCCTAATGCCTTTATCTCCGTGGCACACCCGGGCTCCACAAAGCTGAATCCGCTGATGGGAGCACTGGCAGTTGAGAACTGGAGTGTGCCCAGCAACTCAGGGTCCAGGCAGTGACCCAAGAGGGCAAGGATTCCTCCAGTCATTCACGTTCCTAAGCCAGCTCCCAGGGAGATCCTTCCAGAGTGCCAGTCAGACCAAGACAAACCACCACCTTCCAACTTTCAAGAGACCCCAGATCACCAGCTTCAAGATGAACCGACATTCGCCAAGATGGAGTCTCCCCGCAATGTGAGTGACTGGAATCCATATCCAAGTTCCCCACAACATTGGCCTGGCTCCTTGAGCCCCCAGACCTAGCCAGCGGCATGCTGACTACCCTTATTTTCCAAGGTCCTGCCTCCTCTTCCAAGAAATTTTTCTCAGCTGACCTGTACACAACCAGTGAGTGTTTTCTTCTCAGTGCTAAGAAGCAGCTCAGCTGTGCTAGGTCATATGGCTCATTCATTCATTACTGCCTCTGAAAGAGGCTCGAGTCTTCTGTGTCTGACCATCCAGTGATGGTAGTAGAGTTTGTGGGGAGATGGAGGAAAGTAGGGATGAAAAGAGGGGGGAAGAAGGGAGGGAGGGAGGGAAGAGGACCTCAGTGAGTGGAGATCAATACAGCAGGAGACATAAAGCAACACCTTTGGACCAGCCTTTTCTGACAGGTTGCGATAAAGGGCTTGGAATTTGGAAAGTCAGTCATATTTAAAGGATAGTTTCAAATGTGTGCACTGCTAGCAGTCAGGGAGAATGGTGCGTGGAGACCTGATGACAGAGCGACGAGAAGACCAGCTGGAAAAATCCTGCAGGAGCCAAGCTGGGAACTGGAAGAGCCTGCACTGGGCCCATATCACATCACACAGGGCTGCTAGAGAGTCTGCATCCATGAAGAGGCACCACCCAGCAAGCCAGGCTGACCAGCTTGGCAGGCCTCAACTGGGAGCCCCAGGGAGGAGCAGAATAGCTTTTTTGGCTTTGGACTGGAAGAGAGTGGAGTGCCGAGAATGCTGGGAACAGAAGGACAAAGGTGCTGAGGAGTCTCCGAAGAAAGAAGCAATGCAGGAGGGGCTGCCCTATGTCTTTGATGAGACTCTGGTGTCTCTCTTCCCTCCTGCACCCAAGGCAGGCATCACTAATCAACCATGCTCCTCCCTCCCACTGAGTACAGATAGGTCCTCAGTATACCTTGCCTGCTATTTGACTGCCACCTGTAAACAGAAGGCCACAGTTTCCTGGCTCTGGTTACAGGTGATGAAGCAGGGATCTGAGAGCCAGGAGCTGGAGGCCTCCCTCTGCACAGGAGCAGCCGAAGCCCTCAGGGAGCTGCTGGCAGAAGCTGGGACCCCATGAATCTGGGGCACCAGCTTCTCTAATGCTATGCTGCTTCTTGGTGAGTTGAACGGGAGCAAGACTGATTGTGCTGCAGTCATGAGCGAGAGAAGAAGTGCCAGGCACACAGCCTCCTGAGAAACCCGTTTCTCCCCAAGCCTTAAAAAAATCTGCCATCCAGCCTTGGTCCCTTCCCAGGGGAAACAGAGGCTGGGCGCTGGGCACAGGTGCACCCACAGTAAGGAGAGCTTTGCCTCCGTCTCTGCATGACATGGATCACTTTTCTTCAGTTCCTAAAGGTGGCAGCATTCCATTAAATATTCATTTGCTGCACAGGCTGCAGGAGGAGGCCTCCCAGCCAAAGAAACAAGGCAGGAACTGAAGACCTGCAGAAGGAAGAGCGGATGAGCAGGGGACCAGAAAGACCTGAGGGTCAGGCTCCTGAAAGTGGAGGAAGAGGGAAAAGAACGTCACATCCAGCCTCAAGGGAGAGAGCTGTACGCATCTCATCTCAGGGTGCATCTGCGTGGATGGGAGTAAGAGGGGCCCCAAGTTCAGCCCTTGTTTCATCCTGTCCAGTAGTGCAGGAACAGGACTGAATTGAACAGGAATGGCAAATACATGCCTGTGGCTACTAGGACACATGTGCATGAGGCTGTCCTTCTAGCATGCACTGGGAACCAGTTCTGAGAGGGAAGGTAGGATGGGAGCTACCTACAGGTCAGCCACCTGACCGTCAGCCGCGGGCAGCCAGGAGCTGAGTCCCTATCCTTACCCACAGAAGCATTCTTCCATCAAGCAGTGAACTCTGGAGACTTGGCCCAGATGAAAACCCTCAACTACAGCCATGTGAGAGCCTAAGCCAAGGACCCACCCTCCTGTGACCCACCGTCCCAGACCATCCTGCCATAACTATTGCAGGGAGCCGGTCAACGCCATTACAAGATGGCGCCGACTTCCTGAAGCCGCCTGTCAAACTGCTCCATATAAGGAGATGTTTTGGCGCGAACCCTATCCCGAGAGTGCGCATGCGTGTGGGTTTGAATAGTCCCTAGCCAATCCCGTGGCGTTTTGCTTAGGGCATGCGAATTGCAGCCAATCCTGAGGTACTATGTTGCCCTTCAAACTATAAAAGCCGCAGCACAGGCTCGCCCCTTGCCTCTCGTCATCATCGCCCATCTGTTAATCAAAGGCTCTCCAATAAAGTGTGATACTGGAAGACTCCTCGTGATCGCGTGCTTTCTTCCTCCGCTGGCCGGAGGTGTTCGCCGCAAACTATGAGGAGCTAAGTGAGTCACCCTCAACCGTACCTGAGTTTCCTTCCTTGTAAGCAATGTTTAGTAGTGCCATTTCCTCCAGGCCTGACATGAACTCTCCATCAGGAAGCAGAACCCAGGATCCCCCAGACTCCATCATGGCAGTCAGACCAGCAAAATGCCAGTGTGCAAAGTCTCAGGTGACTGATGGGGCTGTCAACACACCCTCATAGGAGATAGAAACTCACCAGACCCTCACCTGAGATTCTAGCCACCTCCCCCTCCTGCCAACCCAACCCCCAGCTGCACATGGTCTTGGAGAGTGCTGAAACATACAGAGCACAAGATTTGGAAGATGGATGGGATCACAGCTCCTCAGAGGTGCAGCTTTCCTGAGCCATCGCCCCTGCTGGGGTGGGAAGTGTCAGTGAGACAATAGCTTCTGAGCCACCCACTCTCCTATGAGTGACCCCTCACCCCTGCTTCTTCCACATGTTCTTGTATGTAACCCCAGTAAACTCACTGACTGGCTCACCAAGCTAGACTTGAATGGTGTTGTGGTTCAAATGTGAACTGTCCCCCACAGGCTCTTGTGTTTTAACACTTGGTCCCCAGATGGTGGTGCTGTTTTGCGAGCTTGTGGAAATTTTAGAAGGTGAGGTCTTGTTGGAAGAAATGGGTCATGGGGGGCGGTGATCCTTCAAAGTTTTAAAACCCAGCCCCACATCCTGTTTGTTCAGTGCTTCCTGACTGTGGACACAGTCTGTTCAGCAGCCTCACGCTCCTGACACCTCCACCTTGCCTTCCCCACCATGCTGACCTGTATCCCCACAAACTGTGAGCCAAGGGACCCCCTTCCTCCTTTAAGTTTCTTTTTGCCAGGTATTTTTATCACAGCAGCTAATACAGAACAAATCCTTTCTTTGGTCTGTGGGTGACCCATGTAGAGTGGACAGCTGTTTCTTTACACATTCCCAGGAAAAACTGCACAGTACACGGGCACAGAGCTCTTTAGCTCCTTGGAGCATTCGAGGCAATAGACAAGATAAGTGTTGAGAAGTTGAGGACCCCTTCCCCCAGGCTCAGTCATGCCATGTACCATCTTATCACACCCCATTCCTAGGTGAGATACACCTGTTCCACCCTTCTAGGAGGTAGAGCCAGTGCAGAAATCTAGAAGTCAGAGAGCAGAGAGAAGTCAGAGAGCTGGTCCCACAAACGGGTGGAGAGCTGCCAGGGATCCAAGCACCCCACCTCCTGGGGCAGCCAAGGACTAAACATCCACTGCAAGGCTACAACCTAGTCTTGTAAACCCCATTTTCATTCCTTCAAGAGGATGCCAATATTACCATGGCAACCAAGAACCAAACTTCCACCCTTTACCAGCTGTTCTCTAGAGCCTCTTCATAGTCCAGAGGAGCTGCTTGGTTTAACAGACACACATCATTAGTATTATTATTACTATGACTAAGGAAGATAACTGCTCACTGTAAAAAATAATAACAGTAACAGAACAGTCCAAAGAAAATACACAAAGCTTCTATAGAGCTAAGCTCCCATCTGCCTTGCTGATATCTCTCGGGGTTCAGAGCAAGGGAAATCTGTGAGTATCACTGGGTGTGAATGGAACCATGTCATAGATTCTGTATTTCTCCCTCAACAATATGTCACAAACATCTTCTCAAGTCAATAAACACAAATTCTAACCACAGAATCCTACCAGCAGCTTGGAACTGGCTTTTATGATACACACAGTTTACTTAAAGAATCCCTCATTGGTAGGTATGGGAAGTGTGAAGGGTTTTTTTCTCTTGTTTTTTAAAACCTTTTTTTTCTGCCGTTATCATCAGTTCAGGAAATACACAGATGCAGTTTCTCACACATGTATGGTCACCTCCAAGGTGTAAACACCTGCAATTTTCTAGATTCTCTTCTGGAGGCTATGGAGCTTTGGAGTCTGTGGAAAGACTGCTTAGTCAGTTAAAGAGTGAACATGTTCCACATGAAGTAAATGGCCGGCTATAAACGGCTGGCCCAGCGCACAGCTGTCTGCAATGAGGTCGTAAACATGATGCCCTCCAATGGTCAGCAGTCTTCCCCCCAGGGCTTCAGATACCAGCACTGTGGAAACTAGGGCTAGGCAGAGAGAAGCAGCTTAGGGACTGGAAAATTCACAGCATGAATCCAAACAAGCTGCTGGCTCCACAGCCTGTCAGAGGGAAACACAGTCGAGAAAACACAGCAGCCTGGTGCTGTGGGCAGCAACACCTACCCCACCCTCAACACAGCTGAAATTCTAAGCATTCCTAGTCTAAGCAACGGGAAAACAGAACTCAAAGCCATCTTTGATCTCAAATGTCCACCTTAGACATCCCTGGCTTTCAATGATTCAATTTAAGCACTTCTCAGATTTCCACAGTTGGGAAAATGGGCCCATGCAGCCATTCTGGTTTTTTCCTTTCAGTACAATATTCAATAATTACATGGGACTGAAGAGATGTCTCAGCAGTTAAGAGCACTGGCTGCTCTTGCAGAGGACTGGGGTTTGATTCCCAGCACCCACATGGTGACTAGCAACTGTTCATAACTCCAGCTCTAGGGGATTCAACAGCCTCTTCTGGCCTCTGTGGGCATTACATGCATGGGCACACTAACATATATGAGGCAAAACACTCAAACACATAAAATAAAAATTACTTAATTAAAAATAATAATAACTACATGAGTTAATCAATAGCCGATTGTTAAGTTAGTGCAGTATGGGATAAATTTGTCCAACTAAAGACTCGTGTCTGTGTTCTCAGAATGCGTAGGATAGGAGAGGCTAAGTTTTGATCTTTGCTAGGTCATGTGTATCAACTGAAGATTTTTACAACTTAAGCTGGATTTATCAGGACCTAACCCCACTGTATATCAGATCCTGCCTTTACAAACTTCTACACCACTGTCATGGTTAATACTGTCAACTTTGACAAGACCAAGAATCACCCAGGACAGAGTCCTTGAGCACATCTGTGGTAGTTTCTAGACCGGGTTAACTGAAGAGGGACCCACCCTAACCAGGAGAAGCAGCATCAGGGAACCTGGGGTCTGCACTGAAGTACAAGGAAGAGTGGAGCTGAGCAGCAGCACTAATCTCTGTTTCCTAACTGCGGACATAATGGAACCAGATGCCTCTCACTCCTGCCACTCTGACTCCCCCCGTGACAGACCGTATCCGCCGGAACCGGGAACCGGGAACCGGGGAACCGGGAAACCGGAACCGGAGAACCGGGAACCGGAGTAAGCCCTTCCTCCCTTACATTGCTTTTGACAGGAACTTTGTCACAGCGATGAGAAAAATAACTAATACAACCGATTCCATGACCCTGAAGGAAAGAAGTTGCTTCCTGCTCAATGCCCTATTTTCTCACCTGTAAAATGGGATTACTTTCTTTGTTTCCTTTTCCTAGACTCAGTGTGGACCCATAAGATGGGGTTATTTAAGAGCTATGAAGTATTGAGCCAGTCTCTAGGATGACCCTAAGGGTCCCTCCTCTGGGGACATGTACGCCAGTGTGGTTCCCTCATACGATATCCCAAGGACCAACGTGTGTGATTGATGGATACACAGGTGGGTCCTGACCAGCACACTGGCAGAGAGGGTGCCATGGGACTGCTATACGGGATGCAGATGCATGGCTTTCCTTTGCTCTGTCTCTACTCCTCTTAAATTTCTTCTGGAGGAAGCCATCTGCCATGTCTTAAGGATTTGTAGAGACTGAAAAGTCCACATGGTTGGGTGTGGGGATCCTGGACGGCAGAAAACCATCTGGAAGTGAACCTCTGATCCCAGCTATTAGAGCCCCTGAGCCAAGGCCATCAGAGACTGTAAGGTGGGAAACACTTATACTTGAGCTTGGCGCATTCCATGATGTGCAGCAAAAGAGCTTGTTCGCCTCCTGCTCCATCTGCTGCGGGAGAACATTCCACAGGCTGGGGCAAAGCTGCCAAACTGCATATGCCCATGACAAGGTGTGTCAGTGGGTGAATCTGCGTGTCCCTGGCACACACTGTCTGGCTCCATGGAGGGTGGGTTTGCTCACTCATGCTGGGGCACAGAAGCAGCTCCATGGAGGGTTGCGGCAGGGACCTGGTTTGGGCAGCCAGAATGGGACAGGGAAGTCGGCATGCTCCTGCCCCTTCTTCCCGTCCCTTTCTGCCTCTTCCTGGTATCACAGAAGAGTACTCTGAAAAGATCCATCATCTGTGTTCATTATGAAAACTCAGCGCCAACACCTTCTGATCATCACTCCATTCATTTGCTCTCCATCACCACCCAATCCTGTCCGACCCATTTATCATCCCCACACCATGTTTAAGTAAACTCGCTTCTTAGATGAATTCAGTCTCTGCAAAGGAAATCACATGCCACCATCCTACATGGAAAACCAGTATGACTTGCTATAGACACCGAGAAAATAATCACAAAGATAAATGCATAGTGATTGAGAGAAAACAAGTCAGTGTGCCACTGGGAGTCACGCAGTGGTCACCAGCAGTGTCCAGACACACCCATGGAAGGAAGGTGCTATGTATCACTGAGCATCCAGGTTATTCTGCATGGGACACTGTGGATGGGTGTGTCAGGACAGGAAGTCACTGACTGCTGTCCCTACAGATGATCTATGGGGCTTCGCAACTGCACAAGCAGGAACCCACCTCCAGCTTTGTCCACAGCCACCTGACTCAGAGACCCCGTGTCCAGTGCTGTGCTGCCCTAGATGCTCTTTGAGCATCCCTACTTCACATGACAACCAATGACTCAAATGTCCCCAGGTTCTCCCTGCAAGCCAGGCCTCACACCAGCAAGGAAGGGGCCCAGTCCTGGCGCCCCCTACACCTACTCTCTAGTTGGCTCTAGTCCTCCTTAGCTAGCAATACCAGGCTTACCCTCCCAGAGGTTGAAGACTTGGCCCCAGGGTTTCCTGACAGAAATTGCAAGAAGGCTCAGGAAACCTCACACCCCTCAAACTTAGTTATGTCTCCAGCAAAATCCATTTCACGTTTAAAAAAAGATCCTGGTGATTGATGAGTGGGAGCAAAGCCACCAAAAAGAATGTAAACGAGTTTTAAACTCTAATCCGTTGAGCAAATGTGGCTACTTACAGGATCTGGCAGGCTGCTCTTGGCTTGGGGGAGGGCTGGGCTGTCCCAGTTGGAGTCCTGAGAAAACAAAACAGACAGAAAGGTTGGGGGCTGGAGTAGGGGATTAACAGGACCTAGTAGAATTCCTGACTGCCCCCCATGGTTGCCCACACTGTTCTGTGCCCCTATCCCCTATGGGCATGACCCAAGTCCTGGTCACTGAGCACATAGCTGGTTTGCATGAAAATGTGCTTTCTTTAACACATGCTGGGTTTTAAAGTCAGTATAAAGCAAACAGAATAAAATATCTCATGAATATTAATATCACATTAATATTTTTATATCGATTACATGTTATAATTTTAATAATACATAAAATATATTACCATTAAAATATATATCATGAATATTCAAATCTAAATTTACGATTACAATTAATATCTGTTTCTTTTTACTTTTTAATGTGGCTACTGGGAAACTTTAGATTGTGTTGATCCTCCAAATACCTCTATTAGGCAGCGCAGATCTAGATTTCTCCTGTGGTACAGACTCTTTGTTCTAGATAGCTTTTTCTTGCTGTGATAAAAACACTGGTCTAAAGAAACCTGAGGAGGAAAGGGTTGATTACATCTTACATTTCCAAGTAACAATCCATCACTGAAGAAAGCCACGGCAGGAACTCAAAGCAGGGACCTGGAGACAGCAGCTGAAGCAGAGACCACGGGAGAACACTGCTTAGTAGCCTGTTCCTCCAACCTGTGCTCAGCCTGCCTTCTTATACAAACCAGGACCACGTGCTCAGGGGTGGCACCAACCACCCTCAACAATCAAGAAAATGCCTCAAACATGTCCACAGTCCATTCTGGTAGAGGAAATTCCCCTGATTGAGACTTCCCTTCCCAGGTGTGTCAAGTTGACAATTGAAGCTATCCAGCACAGCCTCCATCCTAGCCTGAGGTCATGAGTCACTGGAACTATGTCCAACTGTTTGCTACTGGAGTGGAGTCATCATACCATGAGTTTGCTCGACACCACTTTATGTATGCAGAAGCTACAGTATTGTATGCTAAGTGTCCCTGGGCGGGACACCTACAATGTTGTGTGCTAAGTGCTCTCTACGCAGAACATCTGCAGTGCTGTGTGCAGAGTGCTCTCTGCATGGAGAAAGTGTGTGTGTGTGTGTGTGTGTGTGTGTGTGTGTGTGTGTGTGTTCACATGAGAGACAAGCAGACCTGGAGACCAAAAAAACACAGAGGCACACAAGAAGAGAAATGATGTGCCCTGCCCTGTGCTCAGTGCCCACCCTCTGAGTTCTTAGGTCGCCGTCTCTATGGACAGTTTTGCACACACTAAGAGTCACTTCCCTTTTCCAGTTTTGCAGTAGATGTTGGTCACAGAAAAATATGATGACCAGAGAATCAAAATCATATGTCCCCTTCGGTGCCTCTCTGTTCCCCAAGTCCCTGGTACAGAGGCTACTGTCCCCATCGCCATGAGCTACAGGCACCATAAGCCTGCCTCACTCTGATGGGAACAGAGAGAGCTCATTGCAGAGATGACCCCTTAGACCCCTCCCCCAGGCCGTGGCTGTGTGATGGGCACACCCTTCTCAGGGCAGCCACCAGGTCATCCCGATCAAAGGCCAGGGCTGAGATCCCTCCTCTGTTCACAAGGAAACCAGCTGCTGACACCCATTAACACTAAGTCAGACTTACTGGGTAGAGACAAAGCCAAAAGATTCTGCCTCTCAGAGGGAAAGCAGCACCCCTGGGCATTGTACTCACTCTGGAAATTCTCCATTGTCTCCCTGGCTCCTTCCAACCATAACCCCCAAGTCTCCGAATCCCTTTGGGTCCCTTCCTTAGCTCTTTTTGTGCAGGACAATCGTTCAAGCTAGACAGGCCATCTTCAGGGCTTCAGCTGTGCCTACTTGAGTAAGATCGTCCCAGCTGGACTTGTTGACAGTTGACCTCCCCTCATCGAAGAAAGGGTCTTCACCTGAGCATCCAGCCCCTTCTCCTAACCTTCTGTAGGCAATTCTGTCCTAATTGTATATGGCCTTGAGAAAAGGCTAGAGTAAAGTACATAGGCCCGGAAGTACTAAAGGGGCGGGGGGGGGGCTCCATCCATGCAGCGATGAGGAAGATTTCATCCATGCTGGGTGAAGGCTTTCAGGTGTAGTCTTACAGGAGGGTACCCACACTCCTGTGAGTAACCCCTCATCTTTGCTCCTGAATGAACTTTGGTGGAATCACACGTCGATCACGGGGACCAGGGAGAAGAGGAAGGACATTGTTCACGTCTCCCCCGGCGAAGGAGTGTTAGCCACAGCTCTGAGCCAGGACTCTGACTCAGAGGCCACTTTAGTTGCCACCCATTTCTCAAGCCCCAGATGGCTTCCCTGCCCCCTTCCTAGGAATCCAGTTGACTTGACCACCTTGTCAATCCCTGCTCTCTTCTGCCTCTGTTTACAGCTTAGAGAAGCTAGGCTGCAAGCCACATCCTGGAAAGCCAGGCCAGTGTGAACCCTGACCATACAGACAGCTTGGCAGGGTGGTTAACATCACTGTCTTGGAGACTTGGCATGAACCAGTGTTCACTCCATGAGACAGAGATGCCCAATATTAAGATGAGATGTTCTCTAAATAAGATAATCTTATCCCCAGGCTGGAAAGATAGTTGAGCGGTTAGGAACACTGGTTGTTCTTGCAGAAGACCCGGGATCAAATCCCAGCATCCACATGGTGGCTAATCACCATCCATAACTCCAGTTCCAGGGGATCTGACACCCTCTTCTCTCCTCCACAGGAACTATATGTCATGGGTGCACTAACACATATGTGGACATAACACTCATACACATAAAATAAAAAAATAAATCAAAAAATATTTTTAAAAAGACTTGTCCCCCAGATTAACAGAGGGTCAGAACCAGAGAAAGTTTCCTGAGCAACAGGAGGCCTGGGGCAAGGCAGAGTGATGGAAAATGGTGAACCCCACGCTGGCACAAGGCCCCACACCAATGCTGACCCTGGCCAAAGCCTCCTGACCCAGGACAGAAGGTGTGGAGACAAGGTCACAGGATTCACAGGGATGGAACCAGTATCACCTGCAGTAGCCAAGACTATGTAGGCCACGCGGGGTTGGCAGATCTGGAAGTCTGCCAGGATCCCTGTGCCACAGCACCTATGTACTGACCACATAGGAGTGACAACCCTGGGAGTTCTGGATAAAAGAGAGACGCAGAAGCAAGGAAAGAGCTGAGCTCAGAGCCACAAGTGACCTGTGTTTCTAGGTAGAGATCTGAGACCAAAAATACTCAGCATAACTCCCCAGTGCTCAGACCAACTACAGCATGTGACATAGTCAGTTTAATCACATAGATTTCCATCATCTCAAAGACCCGAAGGCTTTCTCACTGTGTCTGTAAAGCAAAATCTTAAAACAAAAGATTGAAAAGTTTGTGCACAAAGGCTGGAGAGATGGCTCAATGGGTAAAGTGCTTGCTGTGCAAGCCTGAGGACCTGAGTTCAGATCCTGAGCACTCCTGTGAAAATTGAGTGTGATAACACATGTCTATAATCTCAGTGCTGGGTCTGGGGTTGCCAGGAGGTACCCCCCAGAGCTTGATGGCCAGTTAGCCTAGCCAAAGCAAAGAGCTCCAGGTTCAGTTGGAGACCCTGTTTCAAATAGTAACATGGAGAATAATAAAGACACCTGGCCTACACACACACACACACACACACACACACACACACACGCACACACACACACAGGCACATTCACACCAAAAAGGTTACACATAGGAAAATATGTGTGAAAAACAACATCATAAAACTGCAAGACAAGGGATAAAATGAACAAGATTATACTCTACCATCAAAGCAGGTTATGTCTGTCACTTACAAAGAACGTCTCCAAATGAACAAGAAACACCAAAGTCAAAATAAATCAAAGGAGATGCTCAGCTCACCAGAGAGCTGGGACAGCACATGCCGGCCACACACTAAGAAGTCCTCAACTTCATGCAGGACAAATTAAGACAATGTATTGCTGGGTGTGGTAACATAAAGCAACACCTGACATTTAGAAGTCTGAAACAGAAGGACTGCTGAATGGTCCAGGCCAGCCTGATCTCCACAGTGAGTTCCAGACCAGTCAGGACTACATGGTGAGACCCTACCTCAAAAGAAGAACAAAAGAGTGTGTGTGTATATATATTTTTTAAGATTTATTTTTATTTTTAATTGTGTATGGGATGGAGAAGGGGTTGTACACTTGAGTACAATGCCAGCAGAGGCATGGGATCCCTTGGAGCTGGAGTTGCAGGTGGTTGTGAGCAACCAGGCATGAGTGCTGAGAACCAAACTCAGGTCCTCCCCAAGAGCAGCAAGTGCTCTTAACAACTAAGCCAGCTCTCCAGCCCCTCAGACTGATACACATGGAGTTTGGCAAAGTAAAAGTCAAAAGCATGGAGGCAAATGTATTCTTACATACAGCAAAATTCTGGTGGCCTTTAATCAAAGCACTCAGAAGGCAGAGGCAGGTGGATCTTTGTGAGATCGAGGCCAGCCTGGTCTACATAGCAACTTCTAGGCCAGCTGGGGCTACAGAGAGTTCCTGTCTCAAAAGCAGAACAAACAAACAAATAAAAAACAAAAATAAGTGAATAATAAACATAAATAAAAGTTGCTAATATTTGCACTTGCCAGTCCATGTTTGGAGGCTCCCATATTTGACATCTACACATGTGCAAGATGACATGTGTCAAGGAAGCAGCCTTGTGAGGACACACTGAGAGTAACACAGTCTTCTACTCCTTAGAGTCCAAATAGATGCGGGTGAGCTCAGTGGATCTAGACAGAACCATAGAAGCAGCAATCAAAAGCCACCTGCACAGCGTCCTCGGAAACAGTGTGCTTCCAGCAGACGCACCGTACCCTCTAGAAGGCAGACAGAAGATAAACACAGATGCGTAAAAATGGCTGACTGTGGTGGGAAAGCTGAGCGCCTGAGCAGATGGGGAGAGAGAGAAACTCGTGCTGTGCTTCCAGCTCTCCAGCTTTACACTCTAGGCATGTATTAATGACTGAACATTTTTATTCTAATCTTAGACATTTTGTATTCTGTGTGTTTGGGCTAAGGTGCCTGTGGATCCCAGATGTCAATGTTGGGTGTCTTCCTCTATCATTCGCCATCTTTTTTTCCTGAACAACATCTTTCACTGAAACTAGAGCTCCAGATTCAGCTACCCTGACTGGTCAGCGAGCCCCAGGATCCTCCCAATTCTTCCTCCCCAGAGCTGAGATAATTGTCATGTGGCTGCCTTTTTACATGTGTGCTGGGGATCTGAACTCTGGTCCTCATGCTTACACAGAAAGCACTTTGCCCACTGAGCCATCTACCCAGACCTTTTATTTGATTTTAAAAAGAAGATAAGTTAAAGAAAAAAAAGCAAAAACCACAAGTCAATACTAGCCAGAATCTTCTGGGTAGGGATTCATTTCTTGACATTTTCTGAAAATAAAAATGAGCTCGTATAATGAGAAAATATTTTAGAATCTCTTTGGAGGACTAGAATTTGATGATGTGGTCTAGACAAAGAAATATTGATCTTAGGGACAACATCTTACTGATATTTATCAGGAGATGTAAAAAAACAATATACATGCTACTGCTCTTCCACATGCTCCCAGGGCAGGCAGTACTAATCAATTGCTGCATTTTGCTGCTGAGGTAGAGAGAGACAGCCTTAGAACCCATCCTAACAGGCTAAAAAGGTACGGCTAATCCTATGGACCTGACACACTAGTGAACAGGAACTCACATTAGTATGCAGGGACCACAGGGTGAGCCCAGTCTTCAGCACACAGGTCCCTGGTATTCCTATCTAGGCCTGGCTAGAGTTCACTTCACTGAGTGTCTCGGTTTCTTTTCTTGTTGCTTTGATAAAATATCCTGACAAAAATGATTTATGGAGAAAGTGCTCAGACTCACAGTTCAAGGTACAGATAGCAGGAAGTGGAAGGGAAGAGAGGCCGTAAGGACCAGGTGAAGGTTTAGACACCTGGGCACGAGCGCGGATTTTGGGAGTGACTTAGTCAAGATGTTCACCACAGGATATCCAGGGAACCGTGAGTACGCAATAAATGTCACTGTTAACTCTTGTTGTCACCGGTTCTGGTAAGAGACTACTTTTGGGTAATTCTCTATAAAATGTCCTTGGGACAAAAAGTATAAGCTTTTACTCAAGAATGCATGCTCTATTAGCCAGCAGCCACTCACATCTGCTTTAATCTCCGAGCTTCTCCTGACCTCCATCCCCAGTCCCTGAATTCAGGCCCCTCAGAAGTCAAGGCCACAGGAGCTCGAGGGAGCTGGTGGGTGGCACCCACAGTCAGGAATCAGAGAGCACTGAATGCATGGTTCAGCTCCCGTCCTCCACATACACAGTTCAGAATCTCAGCCAGGAACTGGTACCGCCCACAGTGGGGAGGTCTTTCCACTTCAGTTGAAGAAATCAAGCTAACTCCCAACAGGCATGACCAGAGTGCATCTCCTGGATGATTCTAGACCCTGTCAGGCTGACAGTCAATATCAACCATGATACCCTGGTGACTCCACCCGTCCTCTGCCTGTGCTCGGCACAGAAGCAACAAGTGTCCCAAGCCATCGCATATCACCTGTGCCCCACCTGCCCCTTCCTAAATCGGGCTCTAATAAGGACCCCATACTTCCCTCATCCCCCCCAACAGCTTTGAAAATGCCGAGCAGATACCAAGTGGAGCGCTTTCCTCCTGGGCTTTGAAGATGGGAGATCAAATTTAGCTCCTATTCCCAGTTGTTAAAATCTCAGCTTCTTTCTGGGCAGAGAAATCAACATGCCTAAACTCTGCATCCACCCCCCCCCCTTGGAACAGGACCACTTCCAGCAATTTATTTGACTGACTGTGTCTTCTATTACCATGTAAATTGTTTCAGACTGCAGGAGAAAAAAAAGTGTTAATCTCTTCTCAGTAAGTCATAAAATAAAGAAATCAATTTCAAGGTCAATTTAGCCCAAATAACACCTGCTGCCCTTTTCTGTCAGACGCAGGCTCCTCTGGAACGCCGCGCTGTTGTCTGAGGTGTCGAGAAGCAGATGCAGAAAACAGCCTCATGTCAGTTGGGATGATGCCAGAGGACAGACCCTGGCCCCATTACCTAGTCACCCTGAGTGTGAGTTTGGGGTGAGCAGGGTTAACAAGATCTAGTTAAGTGACCCTCTGCAGGCCCAGGCAGGGGAGGAGGGCAGTCACACAGGCCCCAGGAAGAGAAGGATTCCAAGTATGAGTGTGGCTGGCAGCAGGGTGACTCCAGGGAAATTAATCAACCACTCTGCGCCCGAGTCTGAATCTGTAATGACTGATAATACAGTGAGTGGAGGCAATTTTCAGGACTGTTCCACCCAGTCACTGTAAACTTTGCTACAGTTAGAGAACTGGCCTGGGCAGCCAGCCTCATGTCACTCTCTGTGGTCCTGTTTTCGATGTGGTTTGTTTTTCCCCATGTTATCACAGGCTCGGTCCTCAAGGTGGCGCTGTTGGGAGGTGGCAGAGCCTCTGGAAGGTGGAGCTGGTGGGGTAGCAAGTCACCATCTTGGAGGCTGTTCTCTGGGAACTACTTGGTAGTCTGGGTGGATCTCACCTTCTCTGTCTACCCCTGGCTTGTGAGGTAGTTTGTTACCTCTTCCCACAGGCATTCGCCTCTACCATCCATCTGGACAAGCCAGTGCCATGTCCTGACCCATGACTCTCCAAACTATGAGCTAAATGGGTCCTTCTCTCTGTAAGGCCCTGGGGTCAAGGCTGGCTAACACTCTTTGCCAACAAATATCGAAAGGTAGCCATTAAAGAAAAAGGCCCAGGAGTCCCAGCTGGCTTTGAGCTATTGTAAACCTCAATGCTTTGAATGATGAATTTGACCTTTGTGGTCTGGTCCTCTTTCTTCAGAAGATGGACATCATGACGGTCCCAGTTTCTAAAAGAGAACTTCCTCTTCCTCTCATCTTCAGCTTCCTCCTCTCTCCCTCCTCCTACTCTTTCCATTCTGTTTTCTGTTGTTTTGTTTTGAGACAGGGTCTTACTATGTATCCCAATGATCCTTAATCGCCCGCTCCTTCTGCCTCCTTTCCCATGTGCTGGGGTCACAGGTGTGTGCTGCCTTGTCCAACATTATCTTCATTCTATGACACAATGGCCTCAGGGAGGTGGAACAACTCACTCAAGCCTGTCCACCATAGAAGCTACAGAAGCTGGAACGCTGATGGGCTGGGACCCGAGGTCACTCAGTGTTCGACACACAGGACACACCACATCTAAAGATTCCACAGCAATGCCACCACCTTAGGTGGAAAGCTGAGAGCGCTACTGTTTATCTCACGAGCTGAGGGCAGGCTCCTTGGTGTGCTTGTGACTAACATTGCAACCAGCATTCATGTTCCAGCTTTTACTGGACTTCCTGTCCTCTCTCCTAGGTGTGCACAGTGAAGAATCTCTGGGTTATGGTCACCCGTTGCTTCATTGCTGGAGGAGCTGCCAGGCTGCGTTCACAGCTTCATGTCAGTTTCTATGCCTGCTGGCTGGGCGCAAATGCAACTTTGTCACCTTCTCACCCACACTCGCTGTGCTCTAACTTTTCGGTTCTGCCCCGGCTCACGAGGGAGCTGTAGGTCTCCCTGCAGCTTTCATTTGCCTTTGGCGACTAACTAATCACACTACTTCTCTGTGCCGTCTCATGGCCGCTTGAAGCGTCTCTTGGGGAAAAGTCTGTTTGGGTCCTTTGCTTGATTCTTAATCAGGCCATCTCTGTACTGCTGAGTGATGAGAATCCTTTCATACATCAGTGCAAATCCCTCATCAGAAAGATGGTTTATACATAGCATCTGTCGTAGAATGATGTCCTTTGAGTATGACAGCCATTACCATCTTAGGCAGGCAGTTATGACTACCTGCAGGCAATTCTCAGCAAGATCAAGCCCGTCTTCATTTGTTGAAATCAGGACAATCAAACAGTATCATCCCAGAAGACTGCCATGAGGCTCAGTGAGTGAGTGTGGGTCTGAGGATAGACCATGATACCCAAAAGCTCAATAAGCGACATCGTGCGCACTGTTGCTCATTCACTCATCATACAGAGGAAGCCTAAAGAGGCTCTGAAGGTTGCTCACACAGCTCATCCGGGACAGCTTCTCCCTGACTGCTACATGTGATCTTATTTCCTTTGTACTTGGGGCTAACCTGGCAACTGCCTTTTCTGGAAAGTTCTCTAGGCCCATCTGAGATCCCACAGGGGCAGAGGTTCTTCAGATTCAGATGAGCCTGAGTTCAAATCCCAGCTCAGCGGTTGTGTCACGGTGTGATTCTGGCAGCTTGTTAAACCTCTGCTTTGGTCTCCTCTCCTTTAAGCACAGGATGGTAACCACACACCAGTTCCTCAGTGCACAAGGCGAGCAGTGGCCTGCGTGGTAGTGCGAAGCCCTGCAGAGAAGGCGACACTCCCCTTTTGCAAAGCTATGACCGCTTTCACCGGGCATGCTCCAGAGGTCTGTATGCACAGAGCCTGCCTCCTGGGCCAGGCTCTGCCTTAGTCCCTCTGCCACAGCCTGTGGGAGGGTGGTCTGATCTCAGGAGGACAAGTAGATTACTAAGTCTTGGGATTGGTGCCCTTCAGTCTGGCTTTCTGAAGATGAAGAGTTGCTAGTTCTTTGAACAGTGAAATAATTGCAGGATTGATTGTAGATTCGGTGCCAAACAACTACAATCACAAGCCTCCTCCTTCTCTGAACAACTGCTCTCCACCGCAATCCCCACATCATTCATGAGCCACAAATGAGTCTCTCGGCCCTGCTCTCAAGACATGTACTCAGGGACGAACATTCTCATACCCTCGGGTCTTTCTCACTGGTGTCACCCGCCTCCCAGCTCCACCACAATTCCACTTTGTTCCTAAAGCTCAAACACCTGATATGGGCCTCCGAGGATGGCCTGTACCACCACCCTCCATCATCCTCTTCCTCTGCTTTCTCTTGCCGTGCACACCAACTACATGGCTTCTTGCTCCTCACATCAGCTGTCACCCCAGCCTGGGAGGCTTTTGAACTCTAACTGAACTCTTCCACATCATACTTCAGGTCAGAATTCAAAGATGACTGCCTCTCAGAAGCCTTCCATGACTCCCTGCTCGCCATTCAAGAAGTAACCTGGAGCAGCTCTTAGAGAAGTCTGCCAATCCACTCCTAGACATTTCCTGAAGCTTTGATGGTTTGCCTATATGAGCAGTCTACATAATTTCAGTGAGCAGACCCACCTCCCCAGGACCTGGGAGTCCCGACCATGTCCCACTAATACCACCCGGTTCTTCTCCCACAGCTGCTGGCACAGAGCCGGCAAGTACACGGTGGATCCTCAATACATATGTATCGAGTGTTCAGTTTTGCAAGTGGATTATTCTCCCTCATGAGTGCAGCTAGTCTGTGCATTTACTTGTTTGATTGTGGTTATTTTTAGCTCAGGTTAGCTTCAAACTCATTATGTACTTAAGGTTAACTTTAAAGCCCTGACCCTCCTGTCCCCACCTCCCAAGCTGGAATGACAGGAGTGCAATGCCATGCCCAGTTTTTGGTTTGTGTGTTTGTTTTTGCAGTGCTGGGCATAGAGTTCATGTTAGGTGGGCATGACATCAGTTGAGCCATGCTCCCTGCTCCCCTTTATTGCTGTGCCTCATGGAGCCCAGCACACATAGAGAACCTCATCTGAACTGCATGGGTTTTAAATTTTTTCTTTTATTTCCTTTTTAAAAAATATGTATGCATGCTTTTTCTAAATGTGTATAAGTGCATCACATGCATGCAATGCCTGTTGACACCAGAAGAAGCATCAGATCTCTTGGAACTGGAGTTACGAATTTGTTTTAGTGACCACGTGGGAACTGAACCTGGGTCCTCTGCAAGAGCAGGCAGGGCTCTTAACTGCTGAGTAGTCTTAACTCCAGCCCCCTGAACTGCATAGTTTTAAAGTAGATGTGTATGTCATCGGGAAATCTGCTACAAAGCCACCTGACTCATCATCCCTCCCATCTGTCTGGTACAATGAGTTAGGCTGGGAACATGGCTGTTCCATTTAACCAGGAAGACAGATGACCTCCTCTCATTCACTAAACACCTGACCTAAGTTTGGTACCAAACTCCTGCAATCCCAGAACTTGGGAGGTGAGGCAGAAGGATTGCAAGCTCCAGGCCAGCCTTGACTACACAGCAAGACTCTGTCACATACAAAAAAAAAAAAAAAAAATCTTCCCCCTGAGACACTGCACTAAAGGAAAATAACTCTCTTGTGGTAGCCTGTGCCAGGAAACCTCTGGGCTATCCTTATCCCCTGTAGAGTCAGAAGTGATTGGCCAAGACCAGCCTGGACTTAATGGATCCACCCCACCGCTGGGGGACCAGGATTAGTGAGTGGGTTATGACATACATGTACCACCATCTGTTCTGCAGCTGCCCGAGGCTGGGATGCCCTTGGTGCCAATCCCATCAGTGTGTCTTTAATTAAACTTGAGGATAGGAGTCTGCTGCTCCCAGCCTGGAAGCAAAGGCAAGGTCTGTGCAAACCAGGGAAGGCGATGCCTCCATCTTCTCCCCAAAGACACCACAAGTGGGAAGCTCAAAGTTCACAGGAAGCCGATGACAGCCAGCACATCTCTTCCCTCCAGTAAAGTAGCATTGAAACAGTATGACTCAGAGCCTCAGAGCGGGGAGCTCAGCACAGCAGCCATGCCTTCCGGCTAACATGCGCCAAACTGGTGGCCTGGCATCAGGAACATCCGAGTTTCCTGGGGGTGAAGTGGAGTGTCTGTTCAGTGATGGCAACAGGGAGCCACTTCTCCCGGTCCTTGAGCAGCTCTGCAGCCAGATGGGCCCTTACCTACCCCACACCATGCCAGGCGGAGCCGAGGCCACCGGGTCGGAGCTGATGTCCTTAAACTCAACTGTCAGTCAGCGCTGAGCCTGTCTTCCAACCAAAGTGGAAACAGATCAGCCTCCAGAGGAAGCCCAGAGAAGCAGGACGCCACTGTGTTCTGCCTGGTGAGGTCCATCCCTGTGCAGAGTCTTCCTTGTGCTGTGGCCATGTGAGCGGCAGACCAGACGACTTGGGAGGACACAGGGAGGAGTCCTGCCCTGTAGGGACCCAGGAGGGGTTGCAGAGATACAGTAGTTAAGGCACCAATTAAGCAATTATCTTGGAATAAGAGGCCGGGGAAAGGCTGGGATGCACAGCTGGTACAGTGCTTGCCTAGTATTTACTGGAGCCTGGGCTCTATCCCCAGCACTACACACACACCAGGTGTGGTGGCACCCCAGAACTGGGGAGGTGGAGGCAGGAGGATTGGAAATTCATAGTTATCGTCCACTATACAGGTAGTTCGTGGTCACTGTCCACTGTACAGGTAGTTCGTGGTCAGACTGTATAAAAGGTAACTACAGTTTTTAAGCCATGAGAGATATCCAGGGTGCTCTGATTATTCTTTGAGTGAAGTCTGGAAAGGTCAACCTGGAGACAGATCCAAGAAATTACAGAGATGGGCTGAAGTCACCAGAGTTGGTACCTTAGAAAGCAAAGGGGAGGACCATGAACATGGGAAGAATGGGCAAAGGAGAGCAAATGCTCTGCATTGTGGGGGTGCAGGAGTGGATGGGGGTGCCAAAAGAGTAATTCTGGAGTCATGACTACTAGGGAGAGGTCTGGAGAGAGCTCAGCTCTTGCAGAAAACCTGGGTTAGGTTCCCAGCTTCCACATGGTAGCTAACGGACATCCTTAACTCCAGTTCCAGGAGATCTGATGCCCTCTTCTGATCTCTGTGGACATTGCACAACACAGGTGCACTTACATACATGCAGACAATACACTAACGCTCATAAAATAAAAATAATTAAATACTTTATAATAAAAAAGAGAATACTATGGAAGTCAGGGGAAGGGAGAGACGAGACTAAAGGGGCAGGTAAAGATGCAGACGAGCCACGGATGATTCCAGCATCTCTGCAGGAACAGCAGAGGCTGTTCACTGAGTCAGCGATTCCAGGGCGAAAGGCTCATTGGGTAAGAATGTTTGTCCAGCTATGACCTCACTGGAGAGTGCAGGGTGTGGCCAGCCATTTCCTGCATCCAGATCTCTTACACAGAGTAAGACGAAAGCCCTGTGGAGATTTTTACCTTAATTTTTAACTCCTTTTAACCTGCATTGCCTGCAAGGCTCGTTAGCAGTGCTTTGCATTGGGGTTCCTCGGGATTCATTTAATTTCAAGTGAGAACTTTGAAGGCCTCAGAACTAGCAGCTGTCAGTAGGAAATTAATAAAACAATAAGCCCGCCTGTGTACCTGGAGCTCCAGCAAGGGGCCTGCGCCACGCACCTGCTCTCCCTGCGTGCTGCCTGGATTGTAATTGAAGATTCTTTCATGCCAGCCAATAAACTCAGAAATGTCAGACTGCAGACGGGGTTTTCCTCATGGGGTTGGAGGTCCAAGGTCCTTCTTGGATTTCAGGAAAGATACGATAGGTGAAATCAATTCCTTATGTACACACACACACACACACACACACACACACACACACACAGAATGACTCAAATAGGTAAAACTTGATTCCCAGAAAAAAAAAAAAACAGAAAGCAAAATTTTTGCCAAACGGGGGCTGGTAAGCCCATTCCCAGATCAAACATCAGAAATTAACACCTCCCCCAAACCTCTTTGCCAACTGAAATCCTTGATTGTTGGGAAGGGGTTACCAGTGACAGCCACCCCCAAGAGCTTTACATATGTTAGGAAGCACTATCACTGAGTCATACCCCAAGCTCTGATTTTGTCATTTTGTTGTTTGTTTGTCTGTGTTAGGTATCCTATTGTGTTGCGGAAGCTGGTCTCGAACTCCTTGGGTCAAATAATCCTCCTGCTCTCAAGTTCTGGAACTTTACATAATGTGCCACCATGCCTAGCTTTGAAATCTTATCCTTCAATGTGGCTCAGCCTCATCTCCCCAGGTTTCACACAAGACCCTTCATTTTAGCTCATTCCAAAAGAAAAGTTCAAAAAGTCTATGCCTGACACTGCCTTTCTGCCGTCCAAAAAGATGGTGGATGACACCTGACCCCATGAGGATTGCAAACTTGCAGCAACCATAGACTGGTAGAAACCTTTTATGGGGTGCTCACATCCCGCTACAAGCCCGTGCTTGTAGCGGGATGTGAGCACCAATTGTTACTTTCTTAAACCAATGTGGTGTCTTACTGTATTCTAAATACTTATATTTACTGATAAATGTAGCTCTTGCCACTTATCAAGGAAGCTTCTTTTTGCAACAGAAAGAGATGATTACAAAATTCCACAACTGATCCAAACTCAGAGAACAGTTAAGTGTGCAGTGCCCCGCCACAACTGATACATTTCCAATGCATCCCCTACACCTGGCTCAGGGGGCATCATGCAAGAAGGAGCAGAAAGATTATAAGAGCCGGAGGACCAGGACACCTGCTGCTAGACAGGACATTCTAGACATGACGGGGAAGTTGCACTCAGAAAAGCTCCACAGTTTGGTTGCCTGAACAAGACCCACAGCACCAGCTGATTTGCCAATGTGGATGTAGGAAATTTCACAAGGTCCCACCCCTCGGTGAAGAGCTACAGACAACCAAAGGCTGCTCAGAGGTAGAAGAATCATCTCTGTCCAGGAACAAGCTCCTTGGTAGGTTAGCCAATCCCCAGTGGCCAGTCCCAAGCATATGCATACACAAGAACCATTAAATGGACTCAGGGCATCATATGTAAATGTGTGTGTATGTGCGTCTGTGTCTGTGTGTACATGTATGTATGTATATGTAACAATAATAAAGAAGACAAAAGAAAAGATATAGACATAGGTAAGGCTCTACTTTGTGGTTTAACACAATCGTGTTTGATAAAGAAGGTGAGCCCACTCCCAAAACAGATCCGTGCCACCCTAACTTCTTCCTAACCTGAGAGCGGACCATTCCACTTCACAGAGAGGACACCAGCACTTACAGAACCAGCTGGCCTAAGGGATTCTTGTGACACCCACAGCTTCTGGTTCTCGGAATCTCATGACTTAACCACACCTTGCTCTTTTCTCTGAGAAAACACTTTTTCTTCACTTATGGAAAAGTAGTTTGAGAAATAAGCCAGTCACAGAATTCTTAGGGTCGTTCAATTAAGAAAGATAGACCCAAAGGCTGGAAAGCTAGCCCAGTCACAGTTACCTGCACACATACACACACACACACCGACCTACATACCACAAACATAGATACAAACCTACACACACTAACACATGTACACACACCACATACATTCAGAACTACACACACACCACATATACACCTACACACACACACACACACACCACATACACACCTACATGCACACACACACATAAAAAGAAACAGCTGGACTGGGAACCATCCTGACAGTATCTTGCATCATCAATGTGGAGATGTGGGGAAATGGTCTAGAAGAGGAGAACCAACTTCAGCACAAGTTCGCCACCCTCCACAATAATGTCTGATGGATACCAGGCTTAGCTCCACTTTCATCTAGACCTGAGCCGTAATAATCCACTCTTGGAACTTAATAACTCCCCACCATCCAATCAATAACAGTCAGATCCCTGGCCAGGTTATTTAGTTCTAAAGTACTCAGACCTGCCTGTTGTGTTCCTCACGCTCTTAAAGCATATGAGCTTCTCTTCCTTCGGGGGAAAGCAGCCACCCAGAAGTGGAACGTTTAAGATATGGGTATTGCTAGAGTCTGTATAACAAAAATGCCAGAAGGCCTGGAAATGAGTGAGTTGGCAAGTGGACAATGTCTCCAACAGGAAACTGACAATCCCAAATCTCCTTCCTGTGAATGCCAAACATCCCTGACACCTTTGGGGAAAGGGTACCAGGATGTAAGTCTTCATAGAATCATCTGGAAATTACCGCTAATTTACTAAACAACTTGCATGGTTGACAGATGAACAACAAACAAAAGCTCCTGGCAGGGTGCTATTTGCTTTGACTTTTTAAAGAACTCTTAGTGGATCAGGCTTTAGGACGATAGAGAAGGAAGCTGAGAGGAAACGAAGGACAGAATGAAGAACGCAGCACAGCTCAACAGGACCCCAGCCAAAGACATCATCGCTCAACCCACGCCCTGCCTGGCCACAGAACAGCTCGTTACCCCTGCAAAATGCAAATACAAACACAGGCAGCCCCTCCACTGTGACGTTTGCCTTCTGCCAGCTTCCCATGCCATTATTCTTTGTAAGTGAGAGGAAATCGAGCATCTTGGCAACATCATTTCTGGGCAGTCGTTGCCAGCCCAGGGGTGACCACATCCCATGCCAGGGAGAGATCAAGTTCTCACTCCCTGATTCACAGGAGGCTGTTCAGCACAGAAAGTCTTGTCAGGGCTGATAGGTGAGCTGCCTCACAGTGGATCTGAGAGTGTGGCATTTCTACTTTCTCAGCATGTCTTGGGAGTGTCACCTCTGAGAGAAGTAACAGTGCACATGTCCCAGAACCCGGTACCAGAAGTTACAATTCCAAGGAGAATCTTTGACAACTCTGGGCAGGGAAGTTTGAGTTTCTGAGCCCCAGGTGTGTGTACCCACCCTAAAACGAGACAAGTTATATCTGCCAGATAAGTCACACTTACGATGATGGTGTGAGAAAGAAGATGTGAAGGACTTGGTCACACAGCATATGGTAGCTGTACTGCTGCTGCTAATGAGATAATGAGAGTGAGCATGGTGGTGATGTTGATGGTGGTGGTGATGGTGACTGATCATGATGGTGATGTTGATAGTGATGACGAAAATGATGGTGATGGTAAGGGTGATGATGTCGATGGTGATGGAAATGATAATGATGGTGATGGTGATGGTGAGGGTAATGATGGTAGATTAATTCATTCTTCAGTACCTGATAGCTCAAACTTAGAATTAAGAATCAGATTAGAAGCTGGGAGATGGTTCAGTAAGGAATGCTTGGTCTGCAAGCATGAGGCCCGAGTTGGAATTCCCAGTGCTGTCCATCCTTGTAATCCCAGCATTAAGGGGTGGAGACAGATTCTAGGAGGTCAATGTCCAGCCAACCTAGCCAAAATAGTGAGCTCCAGCTTCAGTGACAAAAATCTGTCTCAGGGAATAAGGCAAAGAGTTATAGAAGACACAGCATCCTCTCTGACATCCACATGTATGCACATAGGCACATGTACTCACATACTAATGTGCTTGCACCATATACTACACTACACTACACACACACACAACTACACAGAGAAAGTAATTAAAGATTGTTTTAGGGTAAAAGGAGCTTTATAACTGTGCTAACATATATCTTCTTCATACAACAAACACGGTTCCATGATAACAAAAAAAAAAAAAAAAACCGAGTGCAAAATCTTTCAGGAAGGGTTGTGGAACCATGAGGTGGTCAACCCTGATTACAGCATCACTACAGTAGCCTCTTGCAGTCCAGGTCAGAGGATCCAGACCCACTCAGCACATCTGTGAAGCAAACAGCAGGCTTGAAACCGACTTAAACACTGTAGAGTTTCTGCCTCCATCGCTCCAACTCACCTACAGCATCCTGAAGCTTCCTTCTGGGCCAGTCCTGTCTAATGAAGTGAGAAAATGAAATGACAACCATCAAGTATGTCCTGAAAGGCCCTAAAATGGAGTTTAGGGGCAGGTGGACCGGCAGCTGGGGACATCAGAAGGCTGTGCCAATTGGGGGCTGATGTTCTGAACTTACAAAACAAGAACAGCCACTGAGGTTCACCAGACAGGTCAGAGTGAGGAAGTGAGTCTCCACAGTGAACATAAGGTGGACAATTCCAACAGAACACGGTCATCAGCATCACCAGTATCATCACCAGTGGCACTGTGGTGTGGTCAAACAGCACACCTCACAAGACTTACCTTCTTCACCTGAAGAAAATGAAGCAAAGAGAGCTCCATGCCCTCACAAGCACCATGATGTTGGTAGGGGATGGAATGGCCTAGCAAGCCAACACGAAAACGGGAGAGAAGTCAGCTCTGGGGGACCCATATTCTCAACCACACTGAACAGGAGGCTAGCTCATGAACCAGCTGCATGGGAAGCACCCTCTAACTGTGCTCACATAAGATGCCTCTGAGTCACCTGCATCTTCTTCTCTCACTCCATCTCTAATCAATGGGTGTGCTCTCCCCAAATGTGTTCTGTCCAGAGGATGAGCTACAGCAGCTATACTTTTGGTTTCATTTGAGTTTATTAAGCAAGTAGCAAGCAAAAGTAAAAACATAAATAGCAAGTAACAGATAGATGACAAGATGCTATCAAATCATATATTTCCAATGCCTATCGGGAATGACAGGGGAAACCCTGCTGAAACAGTCATGCTGAAGTTCCTGATTGACAGACCTCCAGGAAGAGCAGAGAGTTCTCTCCAGAAATGAGCTTCCTTCCAGCTTCTTGTTCCCACAACAGGCATTTTCATACCATGAGATCAGCAAGAGTAATCTCTGCTGGAGGTGCTTTACTTTCTAGCTGTTCTCAAGAGCACACTATTTTTTAACACCCTTAACTGTTCCCCTTCTTCCGTGTTACAGGCCAGAGGCCAGCCTGACCCAGGACAGAGTCTCAGACGACACATGAGATCAACTTGCTTGGGTCTAAGACAATGGATCTCTCCTCCCTCCCAGAGGCTGCTCTCAACAAGTGCAAACAGCACGCGATAATTTACCCATATAATTTATATCACAGCATGGTGTTCAGTACATATGGAGGACCCCACTTTTCATCATTTCCGTGCCTTCCGCCCTGGACTGAGCCAGTATTTTTACAACACCTGCCTAGATATCCTCCCTGCTCCACCAGCCCTTTACCCATATGGTCCAGTTTCCATGGCAGCAGGTCTATCCTTTATGCTAAGAATCCTTCGGTGCTCCCAGTCTCCTCTTCACAACAGCCCATGCTCCTCTTTGTCCTCTTGCTCACGCTGAGCAACTGAGCCCCTTCCACTGCACAAGTCACTCTTCCCAGTCTCCCTGGCTCCTCGTGTCCATGAAGCTCTCTTGCCTCTTCTTGTAAGCACTCAATTATCCTCAGCGAGACTTCTGCAGTCCCCGTCTCTCCCTTTAATTCTGTCAGCCCCACCCAGATTAGTTTTTTGCATGGTGCTATTCTTCAAATGCCTCTTTTCTCTACCTTGAACACTCATCATGTAGACTCAACATGTAGACTACAGAAAGCAGGAGCTCTGCCCAGCATCCAGCAACATGCAGGACCATCCTGGGGAATCATCTGGTTCAAATGCTAATGGTGGCAGGATTGCGAACTTCAGCCATAGAATAGAATGCTGATGGCTCTGGGTACAACTGCTGTGTTCATGTGACCTTCTGCCTGCAGAAAAATAGCATGGAGCCGGGCACAGAGACATGCCTGTCACCACAGCACTTGGGAGGGAGAAGCAGGAGGATCAAGAGCTGAAGACCAGCCTTGGCTAAAAGAGATCCTGCTTGAAAAGAAGGAAGGAAGGGAAGCAGCGAGTGAAGGACAGAGGGAAGAAGGAAGGGAGAAGAGAGAAGGAAGGGAGGGAGACAGGAAGGAGGGATAAGGACCCAAGGTCAGTCCTTCAGAATCAATGTTCTAAAAATGCTGGCAGTATGCAAGCCCAGCCCTAGATGCGTTTGGAAAAAGAACTGAAGAGAGACACTAATCAATGAAAGGGCCCTGGTGGTTGCTTATAAGGCAGGAGGGTGAGGAAGCCGCCCAGGCTGTGGCCATGGATTGGATCTGTTCGCTTTCTAAAACGCTTCTCTGCATGTGGCACTATGAAAAGGCTGATAAAGTTTAAACCACTCCTAATGTGGACACTTCCACTTAACTGCTGCCTCCCTCAGCACTCACTACGGTGCTTAATCTTTATGGCAGCTGCAGGACCATTCATATTACCGTCCTTTTACTAGAACCCTTTAGTGGAAGAGACAGAATCGAGTGAGCACCGAGTAAACCAAAGATCCAGATCTGGGTTGGGGAGGTGGCTCAGTGGGTAAAATGCTTTCTATGCAAGCATGAGGACCAGAGTTCAAGCACCAGAACCTGACTTTAATAACAGCAGGGTGTGGTGGCATGCACTTGGAGTCCTAGGACTGAGGAAGATATCTGAGGTTGACCTCTGGCCTGCATGCATGCTCACACACATGCGAGCGTGCACGCACACACACACATACACACACACACACACACACACACACATCAAAAAAGGAACCAGAGAAGATGGACATGGTAGCACATGCTTGTAATCTCACCACATTGGAGACAGAAAGATCATGAACTCCAGAACAGCCTGTGCTACACGGTGACACTCTATCTTAAGAAATTAAAGTTTTTGGATCAGAATGAAAGGGGACACAGGGTTCTAAGCCCCAGACTTTTCCTTACAATTTGTGATCTCAAGCAAACAACTTTGCTTCTTGAATCCTTGGTTTCCCAAGATCAAGATTAAAACCCTACTCATGTCAGAAAAGTCCTGTGAGAACTAAAGAGCTAATAGACGCAGTGTGCTTGACAAGATGCTGGTGAAGATGATGAGGACGAAGAGGAGGACGGTGGTGATGATGGCTACATGGTGGGCCTCATGACAGGGACGGTGTTGGTAAAGACTGTTGATGGTGGTAATGAGGATGGCAGTGGTGGTGACAGTAGAGTGTGATCATACGGGTGATGAAGATGATGATGGATGGAGACTGCATTGAAGGAAGTAATGAGCATAGTGGTGGCGACAGTAGAGTGCGGTCGTACCAGTGACGAGGGTGATGATGGAGACGATGTTGATGGAGGTGATGATGATGGTGATGACAGTAGACTGTGATTATATCAGGGATAAGGGTGATGACAGAGACAGTGTTGATGGAGGTGACGAGAATGCTGGTGGTGATGACTGTGACTGTTGAGAATGATGACTTCATCTCCACCTACACAGAGCCTTGCCATGAGGAGGCTTTTCATTGCGGACTTGACTGTCCCTCTGCCACAATTTAAATTGGCTCCCTCTCCAACAACCAACAACAGCAAGGAGCCCATTCTTTATGAAAAGTCCAGATCCAAAGACCTCTCCACTGCCACCTCTGTGTGGCCCTGGGAAGGGGACAATCCACACCTTCATGCCTCATTCCCTTGCCTGAAAACATGAGGACTGTAATGGTTACCCACATGCTTCCTTGGGATAGCCAGGAAGATTAGACCCTTCAGACTTGTTTGCGTTCAGAAGAGAGGCTGGTGCCTTGCAAATATTTGATGAGTTATTGCTTTTAAACATGCTCAGACTTATTCTGGCAGCCCAGGACTGCACGAACCCACACATTCACACAGCATTGGGCACGGGGTGTAGCTAGATGCCTTACCTTCCTTTCCTGGCTTCAGCTCCAGTTTGCTACCTTCGTTTGCTCACAAAATTGCTTTGTTCTAGAAATGCTGGTCCATCTGAGAGCCTTTGTTTGGCATTTTCAGTCCCACTAATTGTGAAACTCACCAGCTCAGGCAGAAATCCAAATGCCCGTCTATTGGTAAAGCAACAGAACAGAAATGTATTTGGGGTTAGTTTGGACTCCCAGCCAGTGAAGCCACTTCATCCTGATGAATTGCGACGTGTAGAAATCAATCCAGGTCACTTAGGAGAACAACTTGGTATTCAGTGTCCAAATGAATCGCCGCTAATTTATTATGGGTGATCTGATTAAATACACAAGAAAGGAACAAGTCAATGTGAGTGTCTGTGGGTGAATTGTCTGGTGGCTCATTCTCACGTGTCTCTCTAAAAGTTGACCAAAGGGGGAGGGACATTTCAAAGCATTCCAGAGCAATCCAGGTGGTTTGTCCTTGTGGTGGTCAATATTGTTTTTTATTCTTCCATCTTTGGAAAATGGAAAAGTTTATAAGAAAAATCAGCTAATGTAAGAGCATCTACCTCTGCCCAAAATAATATTCAGAGGACTTTTTTGTGTTAATCAACTTTTTGTTGTTATGACAGAATTCAAAGGCGGGAAGCTTTGTCTTCACCTAGTATGTGTCTTCAACTCATGGCCTGCGGTTGGGAATGCAGCCCAACACAAAATCATCATTACAGTTGTTTAAACCTGAAATTTTTGTGATTGTTTTGAAATTCAATTGTGTAGTTCTTGAGTGTGAACTTTGTGGATAACAACATCACATCGTGATGTCACAAAGTTGGACATGCCTCCTAGGATTTCATGGATTTTGATCCATGGTCATCTGGGTCTTGTGGTCATGACCCTGTGTTGAAACAGAAGATCACAGTGGTGAGAGTGGGTGGTGGAGGCTGTTTACCTCAGGAAGAAGAAAAACAGAGAAGAGGCCAAGGACACGATAGACAGACCCTTCAAAGACATTCCCTAGTGATCCCCTTCCTCCATGAGGGCCTCACCACCTAATAGCCCATTCGGCTATAAGTTCATCAGACAGTAAAGGTAATGGGTGAGGTTAACAACCTCATAAGTATGACCAGCTAGGGACCAAGCCCTCAACACCTGAACCCTCAGGGAACACTTCCTATGTAAACCACAGCCACAAGTTTGTAAGTTCACCTCCATGGTTTTGTTTCGAGCCACCCCATCTGAAGCCCACTCTATTTGGAATGGCTGGTTTTAACTATAACTTGACACAATCTAGACTCACCTGAGAAGAATTTTCTAGATCAGGTTATCCTGTGGGCCTGTCTATGGGAGAGTGTCTTGATTATGATAATTGATGTGGAAGACCCAGCTTAAAACTGGGCAGCAACAGCGCCAGGTTTGGGTCCCAGGCTGTATAAAAAGCGAGCAAGTGAGCTGAGCACAAGCACCCGTGTGCTCGTTCTCTCTCTGCCCTTGGCTGTGGGTGTAGCCAACTGCTTCAGGCTCATGACACTGACTTCCTCACTGTGATGTTACTGCAATCTGGAATCTGGGCAGAAATAAGTCCATTTCTCTCCTAAATTGCTTTTGTCCGAGTAACTAGAAAGGAAACTAGGACACCAGCCCACACCTCACATAGATAGTCTCTGAACACCACACTGCCACCTGCAGGTGGATATTGGTTGTTGAAGACTACATCTACTGCCTGTCTTCCTCGTGGAAGGAATGAGCCTGGAAAGCTAACCAAAGCCAGTCTGTGAACACATGGCCCTTGGGACAAAAACAGACAGTGAGGCTGGAGAGATGGCTCAGTGATTAAGAGTGCATACTGCTCTTGCAGAGAACCTGAGTTTGGGCAGGTAGTTCACAAGTGCCTGTAACTCCAGCTCCAAGGGATCCAATGACCTTTTCTAGCCTCCAGAGACACCTCATATACATGGCATTCACTCACACAGACACATAAATAAAAATAATTTTTAAAATCTTAAAGAAAAGAAAAAACAGAGTGGCAGAGGAGAAGGAGGGGGGAGGAGGAAGCAAGACATGGAGGAAGGAGGAGAGGAGAAGGAGGAAAGAGGATGACCATGACCGGCTTCGGCTAGATTAAGATCCTCTCTTCAGCCCTTGGAGGTTCTCCTAGTCTTCATGTGCACATGAATTCAGCCTCAACTAGATCAGCTTAGAGACATCAAGATGTTGACATGAACACTCCAGGTAATTTCTGCCCTATCTTCATTACAGGATATCATGAAGAAGGACACAAGGCTAGCAGATTCAGTGAAATACACACACACGCACACACACTTTCCTTCTGACTGTCAGGTCAGAAGACTGGCTTCAAGACAGTCCATGAGGTGATGACCCTCAGCTGTTTCTGTTTTCTTAGTGTCAACCCTGTCTCCTGCCCACTGGCAATAGGAAGGATGATCACTGTCCAGGCTCTAAATAAACCATGTCCAAGTATCTAGGAGTCTTCAAGAATAGACCCCATCTTATAGGAACTAGAAATCAATTACATAAGAAACTGGCTGTGGCTACCCAATGATGGCCTGATCTGATGGCATCTCACCAGCAAGATGCCCATCTCTGCATCCTGGTCTAGGACAGAAGGTGCCTGAGTGGGTGATGGTGTGTATGTTGGAGGTATGAGGTCCCAGGGTTGATACCCAACATCAACTGGACATCGTGACCTGCTCTTTGTGTGTGGCTCTCCAAATATAATAAGCCCCCCTGCGGTTATAAATGATAGGCCTATGCTCTCCGTGACAGGAAAATATTTGGGGCCAGCCCATCAATTGTCTCACATGAAGGAGAAAGGAGTGAATGAGCCTCAGAATAGAATGGAGATCCATTTTCTTAGCAACAAGGGTGGGAATGTGAGAAGAGGCCTATCACACTGGGTACAAGTATCTCTGTGTCCTCAAGAACAAGCAGGCAGTTCCACAAACAACAGGAACTTTCTACTGCATTTCATAAACACATAAACTATCACCAATCCAAAATTTAAAAAGCTATTGTTGAGCTGTGGAGATAGCTCAGTCAGTAAAGGGCTTGCCTAACAAGCACAAAGACCTGGGACTGATCCCCAGGATCCATATTAAAGAAAGAGAAGTGCATAGTGGTGCATACTTATAACCCTGGCACTGGGGAAGCCAAGAGAAGCAAATCCCAGGATGCAGGAGTCATCCAGCCTGGAATATTCTAAGCTCTAAGTCAGTGGGAAACCATGCCTAAAAAAATAACAAGAACATGGTGGCCAGGCCCTAGGAAATGATACCTGAGGTTGTCCTCTGACTTCCACACATGAACTCACATGTACTCACACACACACAGACTCACACACACAAAGCTATTGTTACCATTTATTAGACTACACAAGCAATATAATCCAAAAGGGAGCTAGTCAATGCAAATAGAATCCAGGAGAAGGTGCCGACGGGGGCAGATGACATCATGGGAGGCAACCAGAGAAGCTCCTGCGCCTTTACTGTTTTTTTACAAGTATCTCAGGTACTTGGAGTGCTAGATATGTCGTGGGTGAAGCTGATGTGGTTCTAGACCACATCCAGTGCATTACCTAGTGCCAGCCATGTGTTGACAACTTGTGATGGGAGAGAGAAAGCAGATCAGCAGTTGCCAGGAGTCAAAGTTGAGGGTGATGGGAAATGGGAGGTAACTCGTCAGAGGTTTAAGGTTTCTTTCAGAATGCTGGATTCTAAAATTGATTGCAGTGATGGCTGCACAACTGTGGGTGTTCTAGAAACCACTGAAATGCACACTTAGTTAAGGATTCAGTAACTTATGAACTGCATCTTAGTTAGGCTGTTATTCAAGGGAGAATAAAGACTATAGGAAGATTGGTAAGCCAGCTCTGAGGCTGACTGACCAGGAAACAAGAGATCCAGACAAGAAGCAGCCAGAGCCGATATACCCCCTCAAGGGCCTGCCCCCAGGGACCTACTCTCTCCAGGTAGATTTCACCTCCTAAAATTTCCAAAACCTCATACAATCGCACCACCAACTAGAGACCAAGCATTCAACATGTGAGACTATAGGGAGCATTTCTTACTTGATATGTAATACACACCCTAGAAAATCGGGGCCCATGGTTGCCTGGGTGTGTGACCCCTGATCCCAAAACCAGTCAGTGCTCTGTTTTCGAGTCTTCATCTGCGTTCCCTTCCCCCAACTCCTGATCCTGACAAATGACTCCAGGAACTCCTAGTATTTCCAGAAAGTTCTTCCATCAAAGCCCTGAGCTCCCACACAACCAGAGGTGACAAGACTAAGAGTTTCTTTAGCTGAGGCCTGACCCTGGTGGTCCCACCATCTAGGAGAAAGGCAGCTTTCTCAGGCAGCTGTCTGACTTCTAACTAGAATTGCTGGTGGCTCCAGGTCCAACTTGACAGATCACCACAGACTGTCAATTACTAAGCTTTTCCATGGAAATCAACTTGGATGGAGCAGAAATAAATCTGTTCCATCACATCTTTCTCTGTCCTGAATTCCAAGAGGATACTCTGACCTTGCCATGAGCTCAGAGAGAACTCTGCCTTTGAGTTAGGGAAAAAATGAGTGTTAGATTCGGAGCACCTCACTCTGGGTGTAAGAGACAGTGGTCCTCATGCTCTCAGCATGATAGAGGATGAATAAGTTCACTGAGGAAGGAGAAGGTGACGGAACAAAGAACAACAGCAGGTGAACTCAATTTCTCAATGGACAATGATGAGCTTAGAAAAAAACCTTCTCATTATTTCCGGAATTATGATCCTAAAGAGAAGTTGCAAAAGAAACCAAGTCCAGGTTCCTCGAGTCATTTCTCCTAAAATACACCCGAGTGTGAGCAAGTGAGCCCAAATTCAGTTCCTCAAGGAAGGGGCAGATGGTCCAGGGAAAAGACCAGGAACTTCACTGAGATAAGAAAATTGAGAAAATCCCGGGCAAAGAGCACAAAGGATTGTTATTGGTAATTGTACTCTGCAAAGGTCCAATATTAAAATAAGATTTGAGACACATTCAAAGCGATATATGGTCACCATTTCCCAGCAGGGCCTGACATTCAAATAATGGGTTTTCTTTGTACTTTTTCTTCCCAACTAATTACATTAGGATACTTTGGCTGTATTTCTAGAAACATCCATGAGACAGAGCATGCCTAGTCCTCACTATCTGGTGTGACAAAAAAATACAATTAAGGATTTTAAAATCCCACAGTGCCTGTCATCCCAGCTACTGGGGAGACTGAGGCAGAAGAATTACAAATTCAAGGGCATCTTGGACTATGAAATGTGTTCAAGGCCAGTCAACTTAGTGAGAGCTTGTCTCCAAATTAAAAGTAAAAGAACTGAGCGTGAAGCTCAGTGGTAGAACACTTTCCTAGCATGTGCAAGGCCCTGAGTTCACTCCTCAGTATCACAAAATAATTCTTTTTAATTTATTTTTTATTTTATGTGCATGAGTGTTTTGCCTGCAGGTATGTAAGTGCACCTGTGTTGTACAATGCCTGTGGAGGCCAGAAGAGGGAGTCGGATCCCCTAGAACTGGAGTCACTGAGGTCTGTGAGCCATCATGTGGGTGCTGGGAACCAAACCCATGTCTTCTTCAAGAGCAGCCAGTATCTCTCCAGTCCCCTCCCCGAACCCCCAAAAATAGTTTTTCAATGAGGCTATAGTTTCCCCTTTTACCTAAATCTGTTGACAATTTCTGACAATAATCTGATTAAGGACCTAGATTTAGGTGCAGTTAATAAGTTTTTTATTGAGTTTTACCCATGTGCCATGGAGAAGTCTGTTTCCACTTATTAGAAGTCTTCAAGGCCCGCCAGCCTTCCCCAGGAGTGTTGAGTTAGGGGCAGACTGAGCTGACAGAGGGAACACGGGAGTTTACAAACCCTCAAAACAAAATGGAGCCCATTCAACCCTCCCTATCTTTCAGGACCAGCTCTTGACTTGTCCCTGCCACTGTGTCAAATCCCCAGGGAAAGCACAGGAAAGATTCCATGGTCTCTGAAGTTCACAGGCATCCTGCTCACCAAAGCCCAACAGCAGATGCAAGACCCAAACTGCAGTACCTCCCAGGAGAAGAAGACTTTGAACATAGAGGACTCTTGAACATGTGGGATAAAAATGGGAAAGGAGAGACAGAGGGTGAAAATCACTTGTAGAATAAATATTTACAACACATGCACCAAGACTCACTCCATGCTGGGCCTGGTGGGAGTGGCCCTGAGATGTAGGCATGCATCCAGGTTCCCACTCTCTTGGAGCTGGGCATCTACAGGGAACTAAACAGGTGGCAGGCAGAGGGGATGTCATGTGATAACACAAGCGTTGTGGTAGGAGCATGCCAGGCCCAGGTCGGGGCATCCTGGAGCAGGTGGCATTTAAGCTAAGACTTAAAAATGTGTAGAAGAGACTATGAGGCAAACACAAGCAGCCAAACAGGAGGGGAAGGAATGTGTTTCATTTGCCATTTTGCCAGACAAATAAACTCCTAAATTCACTGATTGCCACTGTTATCAGGGGGATGACTCCAGACAATGCTGATAAGAAAATGGAGGGATGGGGCGATGAGGCAGGTAGCCGGGTTGGGGATGACCAAGCATCAGTGGGCAAGAATCAAGGGTGGCATGGACTATGAGGGCCAGTCTGCACAGGTCCCAGATGTGTCACAGAAGCGGCTAGGCTAAACTACTCCAAGTATCTTGCTAGCCGCCATCTGTCTGCAGAGAGCTTAGGAGGAAGCAGGCACCACGCACCATGGGGACTGGTTACAGTTGTGTCTGCAAATGGGATCAGAGGCAAGAAAGAGATCGAGGCCGCTCATCCCTGTTCCAAGAGGGAAAAGGAGAAAAGTGACTGGGTAGTTTCCAAGGACTTGAGATCCTAGGTCACGGGAACGTCCAGAACAGGGAACAGGCCAGCTTCAAGGCAGGAACCTAGATGAGTTCCCTTACCCATGGCTAAGCTCCAGCCCCAAATGGCCCTCAAGGGTGTAGATTTCCTTTCCCTGCAGTAATTCTGTGGCCTTGTTTTTCTTGCTTTTAGAAGTTTATAAATAAGTCCATTTCCTGATTTATTAACCCTCCTGCAGTTGTATTTCAGATTTGGGGTTCATAGCCAGACCAGACTACAAAAGAGAAGGGCTGTAAATCTCAGGTTATTATGGCCCTTAAGGCATACCTAATAGAGCTGATAAACCAAAAAATATAAGAGCGTATTTTAGCAAGCTGAGAACAGGAAGAGGGGGTCACTGTGTGCCCTGCCAAGCGACCAGGGGCTCTGCTCCGATGTCTTTGCTGCTGATAGTGCCAGCCAGGGGACGCTGGCTACACGGACCTCCTTATGCACCAGAAACTTGGATTCAAGTGGTTGGGGCGGCACAAACCTGTGATCCCAGCACTTGGGAGACAGAGGCAGGAAAATCATGAGTTTGAAGCCAATAAGAGCTAATACTGAGAGCTTGACTTCCCTCAGGGGCTCCAGGGACCAATGTGAGGTCCTTTTGTGTATAACTGCTATGGGCACAAAGCTCTGAGTCATCCATGGGTCCTCCCAGGATGTGTGTCCCATGTGGTTCTGATACTTAAGGATTCCCAGGCTAGTGGCTAGTGTGCGGCACAGGGTTCTGGTGTATTAAGCAGTTCTCAGTTTGACGTCTCTCATATGTGCAGATGACTGAGACCCACTAGACAGCTCCAACATGTCTTGAATAAATGAACACAGGAGCCAGGCCCAGAAAGCCACAAAAACAACTCTTTGCAGAGTGATAGAGTGACAGTCTAGAGTCCCACCCACGTCAGAGGCGACAGCAGGACCAGAGCTTGTCCAGAACCGAGGCCTTTCACAAGGACCATGTTCAGCACTCTCTCAACAAGAGGGCTGGTCCTGCTTGCTGACTCTGTCCACTGTCTCCACATGGATCTTAGAACTGTACCACAGGAATATGCTGTGGGGCTCCAGAAGTGGACCATAATGTGGTCAAACCTCAGGTCCTTTGCACGTGCCTGTCCATATCTTTATGTCCCATTTCTTGTGTCATCCCAAGCTATGCCAGTCAACTAAAAGCTCCCCCTTCACAGTCAGCCTGCCATTCCTCATGAGACGCCTCCTGCCGCTGTCTCTTCCTGTGTCACTCAGTCTTTTTCACCACATCAATAATCATTTCTCAGCTTTCTTCTTTTACGATTCATTTTGAAGCTTCAGGAGACCACGCGAGGCCCATCCACTTTATCCAGCCCTCTCTCATCCCTGTGCCTTGTGATGTGCCAGTAAGGGCCTGGAAACTCAAAACTGTTCAATGTTTCAGAAATTCAAATCAATCTGGGGATATTCCAGCTCCAACAAAGCTGGTGGGGTTTGGGGGGCAGACATGTGCAGAGCCTTTGAATACATGATAAAGCATGCATACAACTGCTAGCTGCATGCCAGTAAGAGGGGAAGAAATAAAAGCTGCAGAATTTCTCAAACATATTTGGTCACAGAACAATTCTTCATTGTGGCATCTGTATGTGTGTGCGTGACACATATATGAAGGCCAGAAAGCTTCTGTTCCTCCCAAGTTGTCCATCTTGTTTCTTAAACTTTTTAAATTACCTTTATTTATTTTATGTGTGCACATGATGTGCACATGTGTGGGCACACGCATGTCACAGCTCATATGTGGAGGTCAGAGGACAACTTGTGGGTAGTCAGTTCTTTCCTTCTTCCATATGGGCCCTGGGGATTAAACTCACATCATCAGGCTTGGTGGCAAACACCCACTAAGCCATCTTACCGCCCCATCCCCACCCCATAAAGACATATCAGTCCTAACTATCTTGTTTGTTGAGACAAGGTCTCTCAGTGAACCTGGAGCTCACTGATTTGTCTCGGCTGACTGGCCAGTGAGCCTCAGAGATTCAATTCCTGTCTCCCTCTCTCAAGCTCTGGGATTACAAGTGTGTGCCACCAAGCTTGGCTTTTTATGTGGGTTCTGTAGATCAAACTCAAGTCATCATGCTTGTACAGCAAGCACGTCACTGACCGCCCTGTCACCCCCAGCCCCCTCAGGGCATCTTTCTTCTTGTGGTATCTTGGCATCTAATGTCCTGAGAAACGCTCCAGAAAATAATGTGTTAAAGACAATCCACGTGTGAGGGTAGGCTCAGTACACTGTGCCCATGATTCCCAAGGGGACAAGGTTAGCTCCTCAGCTGGTCATCACTCCGCCACCCTACAAAATGTGTCCCCTAGACACACAGAAAACCTGAAGAATAGAGCTGTCGCTGCCTACTTACCAGCAAGCAGAATGCATATATATATATATATATATATATATATATATATATATATGAAAAGAAAAAAAAGATAAATACTTTCCCATTCTCTGAACTAATGTCAAATAGCCTGGAATGGTTGCCTGTGGGAACGAGAGCCCAGAACAAAGTAGCGCTTCATCTCCTTCGGCTGACAGCTCAATTTCCACAGTTCTGAGGAGGAGGGAAGGTCCCCCACCAGAGCCAGTCACTATTGTCACTGTAGCCAAGAGCCCTTTGATGGCTCTGTGGCTGGCAGGCTTGGAACTGCTTTTAGGCAAAGCAGCACTTGTGTTCGTCTGCCCAGGTTGGCTGTGCAGACCCACATAACCAGAGAGGGAAATGTGTTCCTAATGTATGCGTGCTCCTGGGTCCTCAGGACTAGCTCCAATGTGCCAGCTCATGCATAAACCATCACCAAGGTGCAGGGAGAAAAGGCTACCCACTTCATCAAAAGGCTCCCTTCTTCACCCCAGCACTCGCTTCCGCAGAGCAACGAGCAGGGGCTGCCTGCATTAAAAGGGTCAGCATTATACCCAGCCAAGTGGCCCAGGTCTGTTATCCAACCACTCTGGAGGCTGAGGCAAGTGAGTCACAAGTTCAAAGCTTTCCTGAGCAACTTAGTAAGACCCTGTCTCAAAACAGACAGTAAAAGGAGGCATGGATGGATGGTTCTGTCCCCATAGGCAAGGTGAAGAGCTCTTCTGACACACAGGCACCATTCTGAGTCCTTTCTGAGGTGGGAGCACTTGGTGATGAATGCAGCAGCAGGAATGAGCTGAGCTCAGTCTACCCTGTGTACAGCATCATATCGGGGAAGCTTCTCACCACAGAGGAAGGCCATTGGCTCACTAGCTCCTTGCATAGTGTGCATACTCCATGTTTCCCCAACTGTTGCTGAAGGTTGGGCATGGTTGGGACAAACCAGTTCCTGTAGCTTGTAGCCCATGTTGGAGGAAAGGGCCTTGTATAAGTCACAGAACAGCAAAGTGTATTTTTATATATAGCTATTGCTTTGGGGACTTGACATTATTTTCTTAAAGTGGTGGTGAGACTTGAACTCAATGCCTTCTGTGTGCCAGGCAAGTGCTCTACCACCGAACCACATCCTCAGTCCTTGCACTTTTTCTTTTTTTTCCAAGACTGGGGATTGAACCCAGGCCCTTGCACCTGCAAGCACTGCATCACTGAGCTACATCCCCAGCCCTCCTTTTACTGTCTGCGGACCTCAGCCCCATTTGGGGCTGTGTAACTGAACTGATGAGGTCATGAAAAATGTGGCAACAGTAAAATGTATCTGAACACACAGCAACTGAAAATGAATTCAAAACATCAAACACATAAGAAATCAGACATGTTTCTGGCAGTGCTCATTCATGATGCATCACACAATCTCACCATAGCCTTGGTTCTGAACTCACAACATGCCTACTTTACCCTGGACATTCCATCACACCATGCAAGGCCAACATACACTTCCTGACTCGGAATCGAGAACATGGCATATTGTGAACTGCAGTGTATTAGTGTGCATACAAAGTTCTCTGCTCTCAGAAGCGTAATGGTTTAATTCTGGAAAACAAAGGCTTCTGATATTATCCTTTCCTCCATTCTCAACACATAAGTATCAAATCTGTCAATCTTTGAATTGGGTTGTGTTAGAATGTTTGCTTTAAAAAAAAAAAAAATATATATATATACATATATATATATATATATGTATATATATATATATATATATCACATGAATTTTGGCTTAGGGTTAGGGTGAATTTCCAGCAGCCCCTGAAATGGCCCTGAATATGCTTTTTCCATTTCGTACTATGGATTTATGCTAAGTAGCACTCTCTGCATCTCAGAATATCAATCAACTTTGAAAGACATTGAAAATGAGGCAGTGAGATGGCTCCGTGGATGTAAAGGCGATTGTCTCCAAGTCTGATGACCTGTGTTCCATCCCTTCAACCCATAAGATGGAAGGAGAGAACTGATTCCCTCAAGTTGTCCTTTGACCTCCACACACCTGCTGAGATATGTGGGCACCCATACAAAATAGATGAATGAATGAAAGACACCAAAAAAGCTCTCTGTTCTATGGTAACATGTAGTCAGTCAGGATTTAATTCTTTATGTAAAAATAAACAAGTACACCCATTCCTTTGGTATGCAAATTTCATTATATCATTAAGAAATGGTCAAGGTATAAGTATACTAAAGAACAATTTTAATATGAATTTCTTATGACCTATTATCACCAAATGTTTGCACTACATTACCCAAATTATATACCTCTATACCTGGAATCACATAAAAATTTAGATGGTGGAAAGTGGTCACAAGTAGTAAAAGCTTAAGATGCCCTTTCTACCTGATCACCACCATTGCCCCTTCCAAAGGCAGTCCCCACTGCCAATCAACCACTCACTGTCCTTGTTTTGAGAAAATGAACTTGCTCCACCGAGGCTGATACATTACAGAACAATTGGAGGAGAGCATATTTTGCATTTTCTCATGCATGATTTCATCTATAAGAAACACTGGATGAACAGAGGGCTGTGACCAGCTGAGATGAGACACTTAGAAACATATGGACATTTCTTCACACTCCTATCCCTGCACATGTGCACACGCACTCTGTCCACACCTACACCTGGAGTGACCTCATATGTGGCTAGCTCACAGAATGCATGCCCTCCACTCTGATGTCCACGGCTGCCACATCAATCGTTTATCAGGGTGAGGTGATGTTTGTTATGTATGTGTTTTAAACCATTTAAGACATGCAAATCAGTGCTGTTGTTGTTATTAGGTTTCTACGTTTTGTGAGTATGTGTTTGCAGTCTCAGGCAGCCTAGGCATCTGAAGATGACCCTGAATTTCTGATCCTCCTGCCTCTACCTCTTGAGTACTAGTGTACAACTGTGTGCCACCGTGTCTAGTTTACATGGTGCTGGGGATGGAATCCGGGGCTTGGTGTGTGCTCAGCAGGCACTCTACCAACTGAAACACTCAAGACTTTAATCTTTTTTATTATCTATGAGGCACTCTCTTTCTGGGTGTACCTGTGTGTGTACGTGCACACACAACACATACATGGTATGAGCAACTACACTTGTGGAGGTCAGAGGACAACTGGCAGTTGTCTCCTTCCACCATGTAGGTCCTGGATCAAACTCAGGTCATCAAGCTCATCAGGAAGCACCTTTAACAACTGAGCCATCTCACTGCCACCCTTTACCATCTTAAAATACCAAACTGCTGGCATCTTGAAGGCTGTATCAGTCTTGTTGTTTCCGTTTTTTTGATGGAGTTCTGCCTAACACTGATTTTCAGCATCACATCTGCTACGACCCTGGATAACTGAATCTTCCTCAGCTTTTCCATTCCCACCTCCTCATAACCTCACTGGTAAGTTAGTTCCTTATACCAACATATCCTCAAGTACTCACAACCAGTAAGTTCAACACAGATGCAGGGAGATCCCTTCGGATCAGCGTCATGCATTGGATTGTGGTTTGGTGGGCATCCCTTAGCTTGAGACAGCTGGAGACCAGATGAGAAGGCTCGACCCAGAATGGTAGAGTTCAGTGAGTGAGATAACAAGGTGGAGGTGCCGGAAGTCTAGAGAGATGGTGGCGGTACCCCGGCCTAGAGACAGGGATTTCAGTTCCTGCTACACCTTGTTGCCACTTTGCCCCACGGGCAAATACCTGCGGTGTAAAGGAAGGGGATGAGAGGCTCCTCAAGAGAACAGGGGAGAGGAGCCTCGCCAGCTCTGCATCCATCCAGCACGGGCTACTCTAGCCTCTGTGAGAAACGGAGTCACCCTCCCTTCGCTGTGAGTAAGAGCTAGGTTTTGTGAACAGCAAACTGAAGCTCTGTGCTGGGGAGGACACGTCTTCTGCAGAAGTGCTCTGTGTGTGACCTCCCATCTTCCTCATCCTTGACCCACCTGCTCTCATCTGAGCCAGGGACTGCTCGGGCAGTCAACTGAGAGGTTTAATAGTCAAGGGTATCGTTTGGTGAGTTTCAACATACACACAGCTGTGAACCATCTCCTTACTCAAGACAGCAAAAAAATCCTTTACCTTCTAAGTTTCTTTCTGCCCCTTTGAACTCTCTCTCTCTCTCTCTCTCTCTCTCTCTCTCTCTCTCTCTCTCTCTCTCTCTCTCTCTCTCTCCCCTGCCCCTACTCCTGGCCCCAGGCAATCAGTGATCTGTTTTCTTATCACTATTGATTTATTTACAGTTTTACAATTCATATAAACAGGTACAGAATCTTCTTCACTGGGCATCTTAGATTCAGTGTTAAGCCCATCTCTGCCATGACATGTTGTATAAAAGTTCTCTCCTTTTCATTGTTGAATGCTATTGCATCATATGCATTCACCACAGATTTTTTTTTTCTTCTATTCACAAGCTGATGAACATTTAGGTTCATGCATGCCCATTTGTTTGGGCATATGTTTTCTTTTCTCTTAACAACTCCAGGAGTAATTTGGCTACCTCCCAGTAGGGGAAGGTTCAGATAATTTAAGAATCCAACAAACTGTCTTCCAAAATGGCTGAACCACTTGATAGATCCACAGAACTCCCTGTGAAATTGACAAGTCTTCCCATCCTTACTCATATGTGTAGTTGACTTTCTTAATTCCAAGCCTCTAAGAGAAACTCATTGTGGAGTTGGTTTCCATTTGAGTTTATTTTACATTTATTTATTTAGTTAGTTAGTTATTTAGTTAGTTAGTTAGTTAGTTAGAACATCAGTTCTCTCCTTCCACCATGTGGTTTGGACTCAGCTTTGTCAGACTCAACAGCAAGTACCTTTACCAGCCAAGCCAGCCCACCAGTCCTCCAATTTTATTTCTCTGATCATGGTGAATATCTTTTCACATGGTAAATATGACTATTTTCCACATACATTTAATTGGATGAAGTGTCTATTCAAATACTTCATTGTGATTTTTATCATGTGTATTTTACTTACTACTAAGTTTTGGGGATTCTTTATATATTCTAGTTACACATCCTTTATCAATTACATTACTGCAAATATTTTCTCCCATCCTAGAGCTTATCATTGTCTTGACAGCATAGCTCAAAACTGCAGAGTTTTAAATTTTACAAAGTTCAATTCATTGACTGTAATGGGTCTCACATCTGGTTCTGGTGTAACTGTGACCAAAATATTTAACATAAACAACTAAAGAAAGAAAGGTTGGCTAATTTTGGTTCATGGTCTCAGACAGTTCAGTGGATGGTAGCTCAGCCCCATGTGCTTGGCCAGAAAATTATGGTGGCAGGACCATGTCCTGTTGAGTAGATTCCTCACCTCTGCAGGAGCAGGAAGCAAACAGAGAGTGACAGGAAGAGGCCAGAGACAAGACACCCCCAAGGACCAATCCTCATGAGCTACTTCCTCCAGTGAGTAAGACTTCACCTCCTAAAGTTTCTGGAACCTTCCAAAATAGCACCTCAGGCTAGAGACCAAGCATTCAACACCTCAGCCTATAGGAGACATTTTGTATTCAAACCATCACAATAACATAGCTGAGCACTCTTTGCATGACCCCACGTCACTTCACTTGTCCTCCTATGGTGTCTCCTATCAGGTTTATCCGTTCAGACTGGACTGTTGTTATATTTCTGATATCATCTGGCTAATTTCATCTGTGCTGCAAGACACAGGCAAGAGTTCATTTGTTGGAATGTGGATATCCAGTTATCCCAGTAGTACTTGCTGAAAAATAGTTCTCAACAACCTCACCGGCCTCACTGTGAACTTTAATGCAACACCAAACTGTCCTGATTACTATACCTTACAATTAGTCTCACAGTAAGATAATGTGAGCCTTCTAACTTTGTTCTTTTTCAGAAGTTGTTTAAGACATGCTCAATGGTTAAAGTGCTTCCTGTGCTAGCATAATCACCAGAATTGAGATCACCAGAATCCATATAAACACCGGGTGGGTGTGGTGGTTTGCATGCAATTCCAGCTACAGAAGGCAGACACAGGGGATCCCTAGAGCAAGCCGGATATCAAGATTAGTCAAATTGATGAGCTCTGGGTTTGATTGAGAGACTCTGCCTCGATGAATCAGATAAGGTGGAAGAGCAAGTGAGTATGAATCCAGATATCAACCTCAGATCTCCATATGCATGTGCACACCCACCTAAAAACATAACATGCACACCACAGTTGTTTTGACTAGTCTCCATCTTGCATTACCTGTATAAACTCCAGAATAAGCAGGTCAGTTTCTCCCCTCCCCACCCCATAAACACTCCGTTCTCGTTGAGGTTGTGTGTTGAATTTGTGAATAGATCTGTGGGAGCTGGCACCTTAGTGCTGTTCACTCCTTCCGGGTCCATTAGTGTCTGTTTAGCTCTTTGTTATTTCCCCTCGTGCATGTTTTATGGTTTTCAGTGAACAAACCTTATGCAACAGTCAGATTTGTCCCTAAACACACCCTACTTTTGATATTATTATGAATGGTACTTTTTTTACTCCAACTCCCCATTGCGCCTTGCTTTTTGCACAGAGATCTTGAGGCGTTGCAACTGTGAACAACTCCCTTGTCTGCTCCAACTTATTTTTAGATCTCATTAGATTTTCACATAGATCGTCTTATCCTCCTCAGATGGAGACAGGTTTGTTTCTTCCTTTCCAATTTGGGTTTTATGTCTCTCTCTTGCCTTATTAGGGTGACTCATTCAAACACTGTGTAGAACAGAAGCCAGGAGGGCGGAGCCCGGCATCCCGTTCCTGCTGCGAAGGAAAGCATTCTGTCTCCCCCTGTCAAGTCTGCGACGGAGGTTTTTGTGTAGACTTTGTTAGATAGAAGAAAGTCTTTTCCATCTTTTGTCAGGAAGTCTTTCTTTGTTAAATAAGATGTGGATGTCAGGTTCTGACAAATGTTTTTTTGTATCCACTGACATCATCATATGGTTTTCACTTTTTATTTCTTTTTCCTTTAATTTTATGTGTATGAGTGTATTGCTTGCATCTAAGTATACCACAGATTGGTATGCAGTGCCCACAGAGGCCAGAAGAGGGCATCAGATGCCCCAGAACGGGAGTTACACATGGTTGTTAGCCACCATGTGGGTGCTGGGAACAGAACCCAGGTCCTCTGCGAGAGCAGTCAGTGCTCTTAGCCTCCGAGTCATCTCTGCAGCCCTTGTTTTGTTTCATGTTGTTTTGTTTTGCTGTTTGTTGGTTGGTTGGCTGATTGGTTGTTGGTGGTGCTGGTTGTTGATGTTTGAGACAGAGTCTCACTTTGTTGCCCTAACTGGCCTGGAAGTCATGAAAATCCACCTGCCCGTCCCCCTGGTGCTGGGATTAAAGGAGTGTACCACCACACCTCGCTTCCTTTCCTGTGTGCAGTTCCTCAGGATTGCTAGCCAAAGGCAGCTGAGCCACAGCCCCAGCCCTGTTTCCAATTCTTCAGTGCAGACAATCCATTCCTACCACACATCGGCTTTCCTTCCGCTGAAGGCCTTTCTCCAATAGCTGCCACTCATGAATTCTTTTAGTTTTTGTATTACGCAAAAGTCCTCAGTTAGCTTTGTGAAGGGAAGAAGTCTTCCTTGGCATAGCTGTTTAGCTGCTGCTGTTTAGTTGTTTTTCTTTTAAAATTCTTGTTTTAATTTTTTAATTATTTCATGTACTTATCACTGAGGAGGGATGTGTGTGCACATGTGAGGTCACAGAACAATTTATAAGAGTCAGTTCTCCACCATGTGGGTCTAAGGAATCACATCAGCCTTGGCAGCCTGCACCCACTGAGCCATCTCACTGGCCCTTGCATTTTTTTAAGCTTTGCTCAGGGATGAAGTGGGATTACTTGGAAACAGATGGATCCCTTTGAAAGTAATCATTAGATCTGTTGGATAAGACCAGAGCCATGCTCAGTCTGTGAGCACAAGGCCCCACTGACTAACAATGTGACCTAAGCCATGGGTCTCTACCGCGGTAACTTTTCTCATTGCTATAACATTTAAAGTAAGGAAAGCCTTTATTTTGCTTATAGCTTGAGGGAATATAATCCATTACATCCAGGAAGGTATGAGGTGGACGGCCATATTGAATCTACAGTCAGGAAATAGAAAGCAGACAGGGAGTAAGGCAGGGCTATAAAACCTCAGGCCTGCCCTCAGTAACTCACTTCCCCCAGCAAGGCTCAATCTCTTAAAGGTTCTACAGTCTTCCAAAACATACCACCAACTGGGGACCAAGTATCCATGAGCCTGTAGGGGACATTCCACAAATTCCTTCCTCATCTACCAGAGCAGCGGACAGATGCTTTCTTTATGCCCTCTATCCCTGAAGAATGGCTCCAGAATAACCATTTCCTGACTAGGTCCCTGAGAGGACCCAAACCTTCCAGGACCCTGTCCCACAGATGATCAGAAGCAGTAAGGTGGCAACCACTGTAAAGAATGAAGCGTCCCTATGGCCTGCTTACCCCAAAACTCACAACACTGGCATGTCAAGCTGACAGCTTTGGTTCTCAACAAACCAGGGCTGGAGAGAAGACTCAGTGGTTAAGAGCACTGGCTGCTCTTGTAAAGAACCCAGGCTCAATTCCCAGCACCCACATGGCAGCCAACCACCATCTATAACTCTAGTTCCTGGGGATCTGACCCCCCTCTTCTGACCTCCATGGGCCTTGCATGACATGGGTGCACTTACACACATGCAGGCAATATGCTTAGACACATAAAATAGAAATAATAAATAAAATATGTTTTAGAAAAAGAATCAACAAGCCTGTAAATAACAGAGAAAGGGCTGGGGATCTGTGTCCACTTGGTGGCGGTCCTTTCGCTGTGCTTCTTCTCTGAGATGCAGAATATTGGCATGTGTGAAATCTCTGAGTTATTAAATGGTGATAACACCACAGAACTTGTGAGTTGGCAGCGAGGGGAAGAGAAGGGAAGCCACGTGAGTTCATCCGTCCTCTGCCATTCCTTGGGGACCAGTCCTCTCGAGGCTATTTTTGGTTGTACATAAAGTCAGGAAATAGCCGAAATAGTGCACGCAAACCACATATTCTTTACCCATTTCTCTGCCGATGGACACCCAGGTGAGTTCGATGGTTTATACACCATAAAAGTGTCAGAAAATAGATTCAACTGAATACTGTGGGGTTAAGTGAATTAAACCAGCCTCTAAAGACAATTATCATGTTTTCTTTCATCTGTGGGTTTTAGATTTCCCATAGATAATAAATTTATATATGAACTAAAACTGTCTGAGGGAATGAAGGGGACTAACAGGAGCGGGAGCGGAGGATAGTGGGGAATGGGGGAGCACTCACATGGCAATGGCAGTACATAACCCAGTATAATATATTTAAAAGGAAAGTCAGAAATCCTCTCATGCAATGGAACAGAACTTTACACAGGCCAGATCGGAGCACAGTCCTTACCAGGGAGAGACAGTGAAGACAGAGACCAGCAAACCTGCGACTCTAAGTATGGCTTTAACTGAACTAAAACTCTTTGCTTAGGTTTGTTTTATTTCAATAAAATGCCCAATTAGAGCAAAATCCATAAAGTAGAGCCAGAGATAAAGTGACCTTAGGTGCTCGGTTCTCTAATTCAGTGCCTCTCCTCTTAACAGACAGTCAGTCGGGGGCTTCCGTAGAACGCAGATTTGAAGGCTGAGGACATGGCTCATTGGGTTAAACTGTTGCTGCCAAGAGTAGGACCAAAGTTTGGATTCCCAGAATTCCATAAAAGCCCAGGAACATGGTGGCCACCTGCAATCTCAGCATTCAATAGGCAGACAGGGGATCCCTCAGGCTAGCTGGTCTACAGGACCAGCTGAAACTGGAGAGCTCTGGGTCTAGTGAAAGATCCTGCCTCAATAACTAAAATGGAGAGCTTTGAAGAAGAAACCTCATGTTATATTCAAGCCTCCACACATACATGCACACATAAACGCACACCCTCACACATACACATATAAACAAAAAGTGCAGAAATGAGCAAGCTCTCATCCACATTCCCTTAGCAACCACAATAAAACTCACTGGGTCACCAAAGCAAATGGCATAAAAGAATAAGGGGGGCTGTTTGGAAAGAGGAAGGGGACCAGGAGGGATAAAGGGAAAGAGAGGACAATGGGGTGAACATGACCAAAACACATTGTACACATGTGAGAGATGTCATAATGAAACCCGTTACTGTGTATAACTCATACAGACTAGTAACGTTTTAAAATGCCCATTTGGAGTCAGTGGGGTTGGGGTGCTGCATCTAACAAGCTCCTGGTGACCTCAGTGCTGTGAGACCACAGGCTTCACCTGGAAAGACAGAGGTTCTGAATGTTCTGCAAAATCTAGGCTCTCTCATATTATTCTCAGACTCTTACCTAAGCATCCAAGAGCAGACCTGGAAGCACAGGTGTTGTTGCTGTTCAAACAGTTCCCAGTGTGTAGCCCAGACGGGCCTCTGGCTCGCAATCACCACGCCTCAGTGCCCTGCGTGCTGGAATTCTAGGCATGCACTGTTGTGCCACTTAGTGAATGCTGCATTTTGAACAAAACTGCTAGGTGATTCTGATACAGGTGTATGTGTATGTCGCTGAGTGTCTCTGTGTGTCTGCATATATATGTTTGCATGTGTGTATGCTGTGTGTATATGTCTCTGTACATGAGTGTGTGTCTGTGTATGTGTGAATGTGTGTCTGCATATGTGAATGTGTGTCTGTGTGTCTATGTGTGTTTGCATGTGTATGTGTGTATTCATGTGGGTGCATTAGTGTGCGCATCTATGTCTGTGTGTGCCTATGTGTGTCTATGTGTGTGTGTGTGTGCATGTGTATGTCTGTGTATTATGTCTATGTGTATATGTGTATGTCTATGGCATATGTGATTGTATGTGTATCTATGTGTCTGTGTACTTCTGTGTTTGTGTATAGGCATGTGTATCTGTGTATATGTGGATGCATATATTCATCTGTGTGTGTCTGTGTGTATATATATGTATGTTTGTCTGTGTGCATGTGTCTGTATGTATATCTGTGTGTCTGTGTACTTCTGTGTTTGTGTTTAGGCATGTGTGTCTCTGTGTATGTATCTGTGTATCTTTGTGTATATGTGTATATGTAGATGCATATATTCATCTGTCTGTGTCTGTTTGTGCATATCTATGTATATATATGTGTGTGTGTATGCTTATGTATATGTGTGTGTTCATGTCTATGCACATGCATGTGGAAGCCAGAGAACAACCTCAATTGTCATCCTCAGGAACACTGTCTGCCTCCTCTGATACAGGGTCTCTCTCATTGGTTTGGAGTTCACCAATTAGCTCACCCAGTGAAGCCCAGGGATCCCCCTGCCTCTGCCTGCCCAGCACTGGGATTACAAGCACATACCAGTACCCCCAGCTTTTCATTTGGATGTGGTGCTGAGAATGCACCTCAAGTTCTCACGTTCTTGTGCCTTTGAGGCGAGCACCTTACCAGCTGCATATCTCCCCAGTCCCACATTTATGCTCTGCTCTTGACTGTGAATGAGATACATTAAGTTCCTGCCTTGACTTCCCTGAAATGGTGAGTGTAACCTGGAACTGTGAGCCCAGTAAACCCTTCCTCCCCTAAGCTGCTTTTTGCCAGGGTATTTTATCACGGCAACAGGAATGAAACAAGGGCACCAATTTTCCAGATGCATGTGTACATGGAATGCTCTGCCTTCTCCCGAGCAGTGAAGAGACTGCAAGCCAGCCCACAGCCAGGAGAACTCTGCACTCCAGGGCATAAACAACCCAATGCTGTGGCAGACCAAGCAGGGCGGAAGACTCTAGATCCTTTTATTTTAAAAACTGGCTGCTTCCTTGGTCTTGCTGTCCCCCGCTCCTGTATTTAACACCCCCTTTCTTATCTGTCTCTGTGCTTTACAAAAGCTGCCTGTTGCCAAGAAGACTGGCAGAATGAGGAGAGGAAAATAACAAGGCCATGGAGTGTCCAGGTCCTTTGATCTTGGTTAATGCTCAAATGGACTTTTTTCCGATCAGAAATTATTTCCGCTGTCAAATCCAAAACACTCCACACCACAGCCTCACAGTAGCTGTTGACTTCAGCACTGAGTTCCTGGCTCCCTCACGGCCAGAAAAAGGTCATCATAAAGGTTTCATTTTTTTCTAGTTAGAGGCACAAGTTTCTAAAATCATGCTAAAAACTGGATCGAAGCAGAATTCGAAGTTTGAATTTAGTTTTATTTTTTTATGGCCCAACCTAAGAACATAACTAGGGGAGGGGAAGCGGGAGGAAATCCCTCGCCATGTCCTCGTGCTTACAGGCTAACCATTTCCACCAATTCCCTAGAACAAGGCTGAGGGACAGGGAAGCAGGGACACACGGTGACCCCCACACCGCCATTTAGCATTGTGCTGGGGTTCCAAGGTGAGATGCAGAGAGTTCTTCAGTGCTCCTGGAGACAACTACCCAAAGTCAGCTCACAGGCCAGCTGTCTAAGGTAGAACCTAAGGCACACAGGCAGACACCATAGGCTCCAGGCCCCAGCATGAGCTCTGTGGACTGCCATCAGAGAGGCCTAGGGGATAGCTGCAGCCAAAGCCAAAGCTGTAAATCCCTTCCTCAGCCAGAAGACTGTAGGAGGATGCTTTGAAATCATGTATTATTTAACCATCGCTAAATCCTCCAGGATGACTAAATTCACATGGTGAGGAGTGTTTGGAAGCTGAGCGCCCATTAGTGGTCTGTGATGACTATGAGGGTGCTATTAGATGCTCAGAGGGAACGTTTACACACCCTGGCAAGCAATTCAGGGCAATAAAATTGCTCATAAATGCAGCAGTTGCTGGGCGTGCTCTCCAGGGAGCATCCACAATTTACAATTAAACCTATAGCTGATATTTTCTTTGTTACCTGGGGCATCAAAGCCAGGATCCTAAGCTCATGAACATGTTATCATTTCATTTATGAGGCATCTACTGCTTCCCCACATGTACAGGGCAGGAAGGCGAGGGTCAAAGATCAAGCAGAGGACCTAAGTGTTCCACAGCCCTGTCATCTGACTGCTGGAGGCACAGGCTAAAGGACTGTGGATAAGCCTGATTCTGCCTTCCAGTGGGACAAGGAGAATAAAATTGAGGATGTACCAGTCAGTTAGCAGCAGCAGCTGCTATAACAAACAATCCCTGTGCATACATAAGTCATTTTCTTGCTGACCTCCAGCAAAGATGCCAAGAAATGAATTCTTTCTCCTGTTCTCTCATCCTTCCTTCACTATCCTCAATAGGTCACTGGCCTGCTTCATGACCTGTGCGCTTATGTGTACAGGCATGTGTGTGTACATACACATATGAATTTAAATCTAGGTTCTTCATATGAGAGAAAGCATACAGTATTCATCTGAGACTGGTTTATTTCACTTAACATAATGAGTTCCCGTTCCATGCAAATGTCACGATTTCAGTTTTCTTTCTTCTTTCTTTCTTTCTTTCTTTCTTTCTTTCTTTTTCTTAAATCAAATTGTGTCTATGTACCACATTCTCTGCGTTCATTCTTCTGAGTTTGGGCATGCTGGCTAGCTCTGTCTTGGCTATCTCAAACAGCAGCACTACATGTGGATGAGTGGGTATCTCTGTTGGGCCTGTTGGGCGTTGACTTCATGTCCTTCTGGTATATTCCAGGAGTAGGACAGCTGGGTCATATAGCCTATGTCATACCCAGGCAGCAATTCCCCTTCATGGCTGAGGAAATCTAGAGATGATGGGATTCCTCATAGGTCATATCTCACAAGAAGCCATTACCTGAACCACTAACCTGAGTCTTGTCCAGGATTTCCAGTGTGGATATGACTGTATGAGTTTATCAGTTTCCTCTGGGATTTTCTTAGTTTTTTTTAACTTTAACTTTTTTAATTTTTAAAAAATGTTATTGGTTATATGAATGTGTTTGAGGGTATATGCAAATGAGTCCAGGTGTCTGTGGACACCAGATCCCCTGGAACTGGAAATGCAGGTGGTTGTGTGCATACCCCTAACCCTAGCCCTAGCCCCTAACCCTAACCCTAACCCTAACCTTAGACAAATTTAATTTCTTACTATACGCTAAATATGGATCCTTATATTTAAAGACAACTATGCCAACCGCCACGCATCAAAGAAGCTTCCTTTGCAACAGATGGAGATTATTACAGAGTTCCACAAGTGGTCACACACAGAGAAAAAGCATCTATGAGATGTCCAATCCTAAGAGACACATCTATAATGCAACCTCTATACCTAAGGCTCTCAGAATATAATGGAACAAGGGGTAGAGGGAATATTAATGCATCTTTCAACTCTCACCAACAAAGCTCCTTCATACAACAGAGAGAAATGAACACAAAAGGCCACAAATGGCCAAAGTATAGAGAATAAGAGTCTGCAGAGTGTGGGTCCTTGGACAGGATGCCCATATTAAACCTCAACCACCCAGGGCTCAGGGACCATTGTGGATGACAGCCAGGGGAGGAGGTGTACATAATGGCTGACTTTGAGAAATGTTGTGCTACCTAGCAACACTCTGAAGTCCCCTAACCCAGGGAGATGAATTCTCACGAAGGACCAGATGTGGTGACAGAGGAACCATCTGACTTTTTCTCTGACCTGTTTTATCTCACTCCCTTTGCAGAAAGTCCAAAGCATTAGTGACGCCAGGCATTATACCCCCAGCTACATCTCTTAGAGAACTCACCCTATATAAGGCAAAGTGTGTGTGTGTGTGTGTATATATATATATATATATATATATATATATATATATATATATGCCATATATATGCCAGTCAGGTGCTTTCTCTGGGAATTTGAAGGAGCATGTTAACAAATTGACCCAATAAGCTACTGAAAGCCAATCTTCCAGCTCTGTTCACTTAGAGCAGATGCACCATTTGGAAATACTGTCAAGGGATGGCTTAAGTGGCAGAGGAAGCCAGCCTTTGGTGGGAATAAAGTAACTGGGCAAAGATGCATGACAGGAGTCTAACTGACCCTGCCTAGGAAGGGACCTAGATGGTCCAAGCCATCCTCTGACCTTCCAGTCCAACTCTGGGCCCCACGTCTAGAAAATTCAGCAAGCTCCTTCACCCAAGGCACCTGACTTGATCCTGAGTGGGTTTCTGGTCCTGCCTCCCTGAGAACATTCCTCAATGCCCTTAGCCTGTTCTTACCTCTATGAGTTTGCTAGACATCTCCTAAAATCTGCTTCCTATTCTCTGCCATGGCTCCATATGCACCAAATCACCCAGGACACTTCTAAGGACACAAACCAGAAAGGGGGAAAGTTAGGAGGGGTGAAGTAGGCTTTATTAAGTGCCTTCTCAGAGAAATGAAAATTAAAGTCACTGTCTTCAGTAGGAAGTTAATAATATAATCATATTTAACTCTCATTATTACTCTGAAATTGGTTTTACTATACTTATTAAACAATTCAGACACTGGAATTCAGAGGTTGAAGAACTTACTCAAGGCCAATTGCAAGGCAGGGATGGAAGATAAAATGTGATGGGACACAGAAGGAGATGCAGGAAGCAGGGAATTTCCAGACAGGAAAAAAGGGAAAACAAGAGGTGACTGGAGAGAGAGGTGGCTCATCAATGCTACTCCATAGGCTGAAGCAGGAAGGGGAGCCTTGAGATCAGCTGAGCTCCATGGAAAGCTGTCTCAAGGACTAAGAAAACCAAAACAAAGTGCTGGGATGACAGAAGCAATGGGGGACAGGAAACGATGGGAGACAGGAAGTGATAAGAGACAGGAAGTGATAGGACACAGGGAGCTATGTGGGACGGGAAGCAATGGGGGACAAGAAGTGATGTGGGTTAGTTTTGTAACCGATTCGTTCACTGTGGAGCTTGGCTTCCTTTGGAGATGCCGCTTCCCATCTTGGGCCGTGCTGCGTGCCCATCACACCCAACCAGAGCAGCAATGCTCACGTGTCAACTGTCTTGGAGCATGAGGGGGAAGCCAATATTGGGGTAAAGCTCCTGGGCTCAAATTCTGACTCTGCTGCTCACTGGTCACTCTATCTACGGAAGTAAAATATTACTAGACGACCTTTCCTGGGCACGTGTGAGGCCTATGAGGATGCATGTGAACGGTGCCAGCCCCATGTCTGAGCTGTCAGGTGAGGAATCCCAGGAGTTCCTTCCCAACATCTTAGAAAGCCAAATGCTTTCCACCACTGTGAGCCCCACCAGTCTCAGAACTTCCCAGAGCTCCTCCGAAAAAACAGAGCATGACACGTCTCTCCACAGTACTGGATATTGATTTCTAACATGAATACCCTTAGATAAACTTCATTTAGAGCAGCAACTACATCAAACTGACCTGAATTGATCAGGCATAAGGATTTTCCATTAGGCTAAAATTAAGGAAATACATCTTCCAATATCTCAATTAAAACAGCCTCGACCCACAAAGTTGAGCTGTTGATTTGATCCGAGTGCCTCGCGGGAGCCAGTTTGCTGAACAAGGGACTCATAAAAGAATAGAGCATCCCTGAAGATGCCTCCTGCCTCCCTCAGAGGCCCACTCCCTTGCAGAATTCCTCCCCTGGACTTGAACATGGGGTGTACACGCAGCAACAATGGCAGAACACCCCAAGGCACCATCTACCGGGCTTCCCGAGAGGCAGGATGAAGCCACCCTGTCTTCTTCCCCTTGACCCTCATCACTGTCACCACTGCTATGAGTTCCCTGGAGTATAGGCAGACACTGGACTTTTTCTATCCATTGGTGTATCCTAAGCACCAAAAACAACATTGACTGGCAGACTGATACCTCCAGTACCCCCCCCCACCTTCCATTATTAAGGTCTGAATGTGAAATGTCTCCCACAGTCTCATATGTTTGAACACCTGGTCCTCAGCTAATACGGTACTCTTTGGGAAGTCTGTGGAATCTTTTCAAGGTATCGCCTAGCTGTGAGATGCAGGCTTGTAGGAGACAGCATTTAAGGGTTATGGCCCATCTCTACTTCTAGTCTAGCTCTTTCTGCTTCCTGGATGGCTGTGATATGAACAAGTCACAAGCTCCCGCACTATGGATACAGTGCCCAACCCTGTGCCTTCCCTCTGTGATGGCCCACACCTTCTGAACTACCAGCTTCTTCCCCAAAATTGCTTCTGTCAGGTACTGGCTACAGTAACCTCCGCCCACTCTGTCTGCACCTCTCGTCCTCTGCCACATGACTGGGGTTCCTCTCTCAAAAGAGGTGATTCTTCCTGCCTTTCCCGCCTGAATTCTGGCAGAGTGGTGACTTCCTGTGCCCAGGAGATGATGAGCCATTCTAATCCTAGGCCTCCAGGGCTTTGCAGTGTTGAACTTCTTCCCTCACAGTTCATTATCACCAAAGGGATACACCCAGAAGAGCCTGCTTGTTACAGGACAAGGATGAGAAAGACGCAGGACAGACCTAGGCTGCCCCAGCCACGCCCATGTGGGCCAACTATTATCAGGAATACAGAAGGCTGACCAGAGACATCTAGGAAGCCTAGTTGAGCCACCAGGACCCCTGGCTGATCTCCAGGATGACCTGGACAATAAACAAGTGCATGCTGTTCCCTGCTAGCAAGGCATGTGCTGCTAATCCCCCTGGGTAGAAAGTCCCTGATAGCCTGGCATCTCCACACGGATCAACAGAACCCATCCATTATAAACGTACTAAATTCTAGGCGGCTGGTTTAATGATTTATGGCCATTATTGATCCTGCCTTGATATAAATATTGATACTTCACTCATGATGAAATTTGTTTCATTCTTTATGATTTTTAAAATATTACCTTAATATATTATTTATTTCAACTAGTGACATTAGGGGAGTTGACATCTTGTTTAATTTTGTAGGACTAACTCTTTGCCTCACTCTATCCCCAGCTCTGATTTGCACATTTATTCCTTCTGAAAATAATTCCTAACACAAAGCCCAAATGAAGCTGGAACAATTTGAGCAACAAAATAAATAATGTACTATAGGATTGTAACTCAAGGCATAAAATAAAAATCTGTGTTTCATATTGATGTAAATAAATGATTGAATAAACAAACACAGGGGACTACGAAAATATCCCATGAAGAGGAACTCCAAATGATTTATGTACACACTCTTCCATCAAGGAAGACCGACAAAAATGTCTACCCTTGAAAGGAGTGGTAGACGGTGACTCCTTCCAAAGACTGAGACTGGGATGTAGGGTGTGGTGTGCAAAGAATGGCCTGACACAAAGATGCTTGAGTGGCATATCCTCAGCCAGACCAAGGTCAGCAGCAAGAGGGGAGCCATGTTGACAGCTGCCCCTGCCTGTGCAGAGCTAAGAAGCCCATCTCCACTTCTCTACTCTCTGGTCTTCCTCCCCAGTCTCAGGACAACAAGACTCAATTACCAGTGGAATTGTATTCTGTAAGATGCCCAATCAGGCCACCTCAGAAAAACCAAGGTCATTACAAACAAGGCCAGACAGAAACCACTACAGTCTAAAGGGCCTGAGGAGATGGAGGGCTCAGAGTGGGGACACTCTGAGTAGGATCTTGCTACAGGAAGTGGGCATGAGGTAAGAACGCAGAGACTCTAATAAAGTATGAGTTGTCACTAATGACCGTGTGTTAACACTGGTCCATTAACTCTGACAAATGTACCTCAGTAATATATGACGTTAGCCAGAGTCTGAGCTGGAGGTGGGGAGTATGGGAACTTCCTGTACCATCTTAGCAGCTGCTTTGCAAATCTAAAACTACTTGAAAATAGATGCTGGGTTTAAAAAAAATTTTGACTAAGGCCCAAGGACATGAAATAAATTATCCAGGATCACAAAGTTTATAAATGACAAGGTCAGACTATAACCCTGCACCAACTGGGAGACCATGAGTTCACCTGCACAGGCCAGAAGACTGGGAGAGCTCACCCACACAGACTGGGTAACTAGAAGTTGCACGTGGAGACTTCTCTATCTGATGAAAATAAGAAAGGCAGGAAGAGACAGAGAGAGGAAGAGGAGAAAGAGGAAAAAGCAGAGGAGGACGAGAAAGGAGAGGAATGAAGAAAGGAGGAGGAAGAGGAGAAGGAAGCAGGAGGAAGGGAAGGAGGGGCAGAGAGGGAAGCCAACTGCCATGTCCTTGACAATAACTCCAGAAAGCCAAGGGCCTGTCCTTGCTGGCCAGAGCAACCCTGCAGTGCTCCCTGTCCGCTCCTGACCCACTCTCCACCGCTCTCATCCGCACCCCGGGTTCCTTCCTCCTCCAGCTGTGCTCGCCCCGTGCAGACTCCCACAGAATCAATAGCTCACATCCATCATTTTATCTCTACCACTTAGCAGAAGCAAAAACCACTTTGCCAGAGTACCTTCCACCGTACAAGACCTATCATCCCATTGCCACTGCGCACATCCATCTTGCCTGCAATTGTTTAAGTGGTTTGGGGTTCTTTGAAATCAGAGATTTATTCCTCCTTCCCTTACATTTTATTAGAGGAGGTTTATCATCAATATGAAACTTTAATTCCTCCAAAGCTGGGGATTAATAGACTCATAAACCTTAATACCTGGTACTTTATGCACTTCAGGGTGGGCTGGGCACAGATGGGGAGGGATGGGTTGGTTTGATTTTCCTGTCTCCCCACCCTGCAGCTCTGGCTCTCTAGGAGACAGATTCACCTTGATAAAGCATTGCAAGGTGGAGAGGAGGCTGAAGGCTGGAACAGAGCAGGGGTTTCAGGTCCTGCGTGAATACTGCACTGATGTATTACTGTGCATCTCCAGGCTGATTGCTTTACCTCTTCATCCTTAGCTTCTTTGTCTTTAAAATGGGAATAAGGGTTAGAGAGATTGCTCAGTGGTTAAAGCCATCACCATGTAAGCATGAAGAGATTAGACATCAGATCCCCGAAATCCATGTGAATGTCGGGTGAGGGTGGCGACCAATCTGTAATTTCAGCCTCAGAATGCAGAGCCAGGGGATCTCCAGAGCAAGCCAGCTAGTCAGATTAGCCACATTGGCAAGTCCTGGGTTTGATTAAGAAACCTGCTTCAATGAATAAGGTGGAAGAGGAATCAAGTATGATTCCTGACATCAACCTCGGGCTTCCACATTCAAATGCACACATGAGTGTGTGCAACCACACACACACACACACACACACACACACACACACAGATACACACACCAACACAAAGATAGAAAAAGAAAAAAGTAATAAAATTGAGATTAAAACTGGAACTTGTCAAACAAGGTCTTTGGTTATGCAGGGGGTGGGGGTGGGGGTGGGGGTGAGTGTGTGTATAGAGAGGAAGGAGGGAAGGAGTGAAGGGGAGAAGCAGAGACAGGGATGCTATTTGTAAGGCTTGACATTGTTACTGAAGATGTTTGGTGATGAATAAACAGAATCTATCATTATGACTACCCTTGATCTAAGGCAGAAAGATCCCCAAAGCAAAAAATGCCAAGGGGAGTGCTTCCTGTGGAAAAACCGATTGGCTTCCCCAGCATCTCTGGAGCACACATAGTCAAGAGACCACAGACAAAGGCCTCAGCTCCTCAGCCTTGCAGTCGGCTCTAAGCCAGGTCTCCAAGGCTTAGTCACCCACGAGTGTTACACAAGCCACTGCTGAAGCTGCAGTCACTGCTGCTCCTTCCACTTCGAGGTTCACTCCAGTGGCTGCAGACCAGGTGCCATCTACAGTGGGATGAGTTCTTCTACATCAGCCATCAATCAAGACAATCCCCTACAAACATGTCCACAGACCAGTCTGATCTGGGGAATTTTTCTTCTGAGTTGTCTCTAGGTTGGGTCAAGTTGACCATGAAAACTAACCAGCACAGTATCTCTCCACCTGGCCCTTAACTGCCTGAAGCCTAGTCACATCCAGAACCTCTTCCTGCCAATGTGCTCCAAGTAACCTCTCCTCCTCTGATCCTCAGTCACTGAGGGATGGATGATGCTAAGAATTCCTGCTGGGAGGCCTCCCTGGAGAACTTCCTAGGATGACAGTAGAACCCGTCTAGGTCTGTACCATCCAAGTCCCACCCCTACCTCATTTGGTGCTCTCTCTCACTCTCTCTCTCAATGGGTACATATCAGGTGCTGACTGTAAACTAGGCATGGGGCTTGACATAGAGACACAATCACAGACAAACATTGCTAGTTCCTGCCATCAGAGTCTCCTCATGGGGGACATAGTACAGAGGCAGTGGAGGTTTAGGGGCTCACCAGCTTGCTTTCCATTTCCAGGAAATACAGCATCACATGCACATGGTGCCTGCAGTCCCACCTACTTGGACTGATTCCGTACCTGCTTCATTGGTTCTGGCTCCTCACAGTTCGGGACTAAGTCTGACAGTCTGACCCCAGAGCCTGGCACTCTTGTACCCCCAGTACTGGACAGCAAAGCATGAATCCCTGTGACTGATCTTACTATGAGACACGGGACATGGGAGCCTGTGGCACAGACCTGCCATCTTACCTATTCATGAGGCTGAAGCAAGAGGATCTCAAGTTCAAAGCCTGCCTGAGCTATAGAGTAAGTCAAAGACTAGCCTGGGCAATTTAGTGAGCTCCTGTATCAAAAGCAAAAAGTAAGAAGAGAGCTGGGGTTATAGCTCAGTGATGGAGAACTGCTTAGAACTTGGGAAGCAGGGGTTCAATCCTGAGGACTGCAAAAGAAAAATCAATCAATCTCTCACTGGACCTAGGATGCCATGAGGAGGGAGATGTGGCTCATTTTGCTTCACATCGTGTTTCTGGGATCTGCAAACAGCTGTGCTCAAAGTGGCTGAAAAGGGCACAGCACAGAGAAAGCACTCCCACTCCAAACAAGATTCTCAAGTTCAGTGTACTGGGGACTTGAGATGAGAGAGCCAGAGATGTGGCAGAACCCAGGCTGCTGGTTGCCGTGGCAACTATTTCTGGGTTCACTTCACTGCAAGAAACATAATCTTACCACATATCAGATGGACAGCTAGCCCTCAACTTCACCATCCTGACTCTGAGGACCACACTCTGAGGTGACCCTGGGACGGATCGTCATATGGTTATACTGTGTGATTAGTCCATCCCTTTCAACATGGCCAGGACCTGAGGCTGGCTCCACAGTTAAGAGCCCTGGATGTTCTTTCAGAGTACCCAGATCTGATTCCCAGTACCCACATGAAAACTAACAATCCTAACTCCAGTTTCATGGGATCCAACACCCTCTACTGACCTCTGCGGGCACTGCACAACATGGATGCACTTACATACATGCAGGCAATACACTCACACACATTAAAAAATAATAATAAATAATAAAAAAACATGGCCAGGACCTGAGATTTTTCTCTTGGAGGTAATTGTGCCACAAGAAGACAGTGCTGTCACTTGGTCTTGAGCCTCTGTCTCTGGTGGCCATGCTAGGGAGAAGAGACCCATTTGACAAGAATCACTAGTGACTCATGAATAACAGCCAGCCTAGCACTAAGACTTTGGGTCTGGCAGCCACAAGGACTGAACCTTCCCAGTGGAGCCTCAAGGAAGATGCAATGGTTCATCCTCCTTGTCAACCTGACTGGATTTAGAATAGCCTAGAAGACCTATCTGGTGTGTCTGACAGAGTAGAGCCTGCAGAAAACATTCTACATTCAAATCACAACAGGAAGCAGAATGGTTGCTCATAGCTAAGGGAAGAGAGGGATTTGAACACAGGTAGCCAAACTCCTGGGATGGCGTTACAAGGAAGACAGAGGGATGTGGAGCAAGTTCTGAGATTCAGCAGAAGAGGGTCATAGGAACAAAGGTCTAAGGAATACTTTGGATGGATCGCAAATTTTGGCATGTGGAAGGAAGTATACACGGAAGAGTGAGAGCAGGACTCAAAGAAGAGTTCATTCAGACTTTCTCCCAGTGATAGCCTCTGAAATGCCTGGGTGTCCCAGAGATCAGAAGACTGAGGCAGAACTCCCAACACTTTAGGAAAATGGGGTCTTGGGGATCCGGTGACTCAGGGATGCTGTATCACACTTCAATCCCCTTCTGGATGTCTAGTCTCCATCCCTACAGCCTGCCCTCCTCCTCATAGGCCCCATCTGGGGTGATTAATGGGTTTAATTTATCATTAACTTCCATGTGTCTGAGCTGGCTGGGGCATCCTGGGAGTAGCTCATGAACGATGGGTTGGAAAGCAGAGGCTTCTCCCTTTTTATTTACATTCATTTTGCACTGGGGACATTCCTAATTTGTTCATTTGTCTCTAGTCTGGTTTCACTGCACTTGGATAGCTGGGACAGGACCAGCGAAGGATGGGGGCTAGGTTCAATGTTCCCAGCCAACGTTTACAAGAGACAGACAGGGATGTAAATGGCTCTGAAGCAAGGACATCTAACTAGCCACAAGGTGGAAGCAGAGCACTGTGTGGTCATTCCTTCTCGTTCCCAGTGGCTTCTCTGAGTCCAGGATCCCCAGAGCCAACTTGAGATCCAGGCACCATCTTCCTCCAACTCCCGCAGAACGAAAAGTTGAAGGTGCCTGTGATGGCTAGTTTTAATTGTCACCTTGATACAATCTACAATCGCCTGGAAAAGGAGTCCCAATTGTAGGAAATGCCTAGGTCCAGGCTGACCTGTGGGCCTGTCTATGGGGTGTTACCTTACCTTAACTGGTATGGAAGACTCAGCCTATTTGGGGAGGCGAGGCTCCATTTCCTAGGCAGGGAGTGTTGAAATATGTAAGAGTGAAGAAATTAAGCTGAGCACAAGCCAGAGAGCATGCATACACTCCTTTCTCTCTGCTGTTGACTCGGGGTGGGATGAGACTAGTTTTTTGAATTTCCTGCCTCGACTTCCCCAAATGGTGGACTGTAACCTGGAAATGTAAGGTGAAATAAACCCTTTCTCCCCTTAATTGATTTTTAGTAGGGTGTTTTCACAGCAACAGAAACATAACTAGAACAACATCTGAAAAATGACAGCCAACATTGTTCTTCAACCTACATACACACACACACACACACACACACACACACACACAAATGTGTGCTTGCACACATATGCGTACATATACAAAATAGATGTGGACCCAGGGGTGGAAACACAGTCCAGACAGAGAGGAAGGAAGATAAGGAGAGGCCTACAACCAAGATCCAGAGTAGAGACTGGAAGTCAAGGCTGGAACTCCATCTCCCAAGGGATCTACCCGCACAGCTAGACGTCAGCCCTTCCAAACACACCAGAAGGCACCAGCCATACAGCCCTCCAAAAGCCTGTTGTCTTCAGAAGTGTGATAAAATGGGTCTTCCTCCCCACTTGTGCTTGCTGGGCCACCACTTTGGGATACACTTAAGCACTGAGAAGAAAGGTGCCCTGTGGGTCCTGAGCACAATGTTCACATGGCTGTGTGGGGACTTCCCAACAGTAAGACCCAGGGAGCAGGGAGGAGAGGTATGACTCTAGCGAAGGAATTTCTGCCTCCCTCACATAGATTACTCTAGAATCTGAGGCTGTGAATAGGTTTACTGATGGGCACAGTAAAGTCCCCAAGAGTCTTCTCCACCCTGGGAATAGCCAGCTGGCATCTGAAATAAGAGAACATTTCCTGGATTCTGTGAGAGGCAGTAGTAGCAGATCACAGCATTAGCCACAAGAGGCTCCAGGTCAATGGGCTCTGTTATCCATGGTCCAGGGTCATTCATTCCCCAGTTACACAGGGAGATGGAATATTCTAAAATTAAATCAGATACGTGGGGGTTGAAGAGGTCACGGAAGGGTAATTTGGCATACTGCAAGATCAATTCCCCATGCCTTGGGGGTTTTGTTCTTTGGTTGGTTGGGTTGGTTTGGGGGTATCTTACCCCACCATGAGAATGAAAGTTTATTAAAAAGCAAGGAGGAATAGGAAGAAACCACAATAGACAGCACTGGGAACAAACCTCTTTCCCCTAATGATGACCACCATTTGTCCATCCTCCTTTCTATCTTCAGTCTCAGCAGTTGGTAGGGATCCAGGCTGCCGAGCACCGTGGGACCAGGACGCACATCTTTACAGGAAGGGCCTCTGCGGCCTTCATCTCCTTTCCTGCATGCCCATAATTAACTGGCAAGACAGGTTCTCACTCAGTGCCTAAGGCTACTACCTTGAATAAGAAAGCCTTCTGCCTCCACTTCCCAAGTGCTAGGAAACAAGCACAAGGCACCAGGCCCAGGTGTCAATCCTTTTTTAATAAAGCTATAAATCAAGACATACGGTGCCCGATTCAGAAGTGCCCTGCTCAGTGGTTTTTACACCCATCCATAGAGTTGTGCCAACATCACCTGCCAACATCACATGATGAGTTTTGAACATTTTCATCATCCCTGGCCCTGGTACCTATGAATCAACTTTCAGTCTCTAGGGACCTACCTGGTCTAGGAAAGTTCAAAGAAATGGTCTAGCTGGGCACGGTTTAGTCCAGGCACTCTAAAGGCAAAGGCAGGCAGATCTTTGTGAGACTGAGGTCAACTTGGCCTACATAGTGAGTTCCAGGCTAGCTAGGGCTATAGGGCAACCCTGTCTCAAAAAAAAAAAAAAAAAAAGCAAAAATTTTAAAAAAAGGAAAAATAAATACTTAGGGGCTGGATGCCTCAGCAGTTTAGAGCACTGGCTGCTCTTGCAGAGGACCCACGTTCAGTTTCCACATGGTGGCTAACAACAGTTCATAATTCCATTTCCAGGAGATCCAATGCCCTCTTCTGGCCTCTGTGAACACTGCACACATGTGGTTCACTTACATGCATGCAGGTAAAACAAAGATAAATAATTCAAAAAAGAACTTAGAAACAGCCTCCTCAGTACCACACTAGGTTCTGCTGGGCTGTGCCAACAACCTCCTGGCTTCTCTCTGGTTCCAGCCTCTCCACTCACAGAAGTTGGGTCCTCCTTGCTAGAAAGAGGGGCCTGGTCCTCTTTCTTTTGTTTTGTGTGTGTAGGTGCATATGAACATGTGTACACATGCATGTGGAGACCAGAAGTCAACCTCAGGTGGTGCTTCTCAGGTAATATGTACCTTGTTTTCTGAGATAGGGACTCTCATTGGCCTGGAACTCACTAAGTAGGCTAAGCTGACTGGCCAGGGAGCCCCAGGGATCTGCCTTGTCTCCTCCTCCCCAGCCCTGAGATTACAAACATGCTCTACCCCACCTGGCCTTTACATGGGTTTTGGGCTCTGATTCAGGTTTCCCAGCTTAGGATACAAGGCATTTACCAACTGACACTTCTCTCCAGCCCTTAGTTCTTGTTCTTCAAGAGCCCAGGTGCAGAAAAAATTGCCCAGGTTGATGCTTCTCACACCACCTGGCACCTAACAGGTGCTCAGCAAATGTCACTAGCATAACAGCACGCCACACAGAGACTCCCTCCTGACACTAAAGGACAAGATACCGGGGCTCCAGAAAGGTGAAAGGCTCAGTGAGAAAGGTGTTCTTTTGTGGGTGTTTGGATGGGTAGAGGTGAGGCCCAAACAGTGAGCACCAGTCACCATCACTAGCCTGGACACAAACCCCGAGGGCATCCTTGGTAAGTGGAGCTGGAGCCAGGCCAGGCAGGCATCTCAGAGCTGAGTCTGAAGCCCAACGCTCCTGGCAGGTCCACCGTCTCCCAACTGGCAGCTGTCGGGCCCAGAGAGGCTGCCTGTACTAAATGCTTGGCTCTGGGACTGGGGAGGGATGGTGGTAATTGGGTTACATGCTTCAAGGATGCGGCTGCTCTTGGCAAGGCCACAGATTGAGTTTGCAATGAGTAATCCGGAGCCAAGCCACTTGCTCTGTGAACAATGAGGCCTGCTTGCCAGGTTTCCCTGCCCCTCCTCCTCCGAGGATCTACCCCAAGTCCCACAAAGGCTGGGGGAGAGCCACAAACCAACCCCAGAGGCAAGGCGAGTTTGCTTCTTGCAACCATGGCGGACTGTGGGGAGGTGTTTGCTGACATCCCTTCCCTAAAGAGGCAGGAGGCTGGGGGAGGGAAGCTCAGGGCCTGAGAGCTGAAAAGTGTTGGGATTCTTTACAATAAGGTAAATGGTCTAGAGTGCATGAGGGTGATGGCTAAACCACTATGAATACACTTAAAAACATTGTCATATACATGTTAAATGAGTGAATTAAAAGGCCCATGAATTACCTTTTAATAAACCTGCTGCTTACAAGCCAGCAAGATGGCTCAGTGGGTCAAGCGCTTGCCACACAAACCTGATGACCTGAGTTTTGATTCCCTGAATTCACCTCCACAGGCATGCTGTGGCACTGCCTGCCCACACATACATACCATATGCACACACATATATACACACACTAATAATAATAATAAATAAAATGTCAAAATATTCTGCTTTCCCAAGACATCCATGTTCCTTCACATTTCATAATTTCATTTTTCTTCTCAGCTGAATAAAATCCCATAGTGTACACGCACCACATTTCCACTGTCCGTTCATCTGTTGGTGGACATATAGGCTGCTTCCATTTCCTGCCTATCTGAAAAGAGCAAAGACCAAAAGCACATGGTCTTTCTTATATGGCGACCCTAGCTCGTAATGTCCATATGTCCACATAAGAATGGGTGTAAATGGGTAAAACCTAACTAACTAGGAAGGAGAACATGAGAGGTAGAAACAGAACTGAGAAAGGACAGGGTCGGGGGGACATGTGGAACTTGATGGAACATGGAAGCCAAAAAGAGACTGAGGGAGGGTGTGGGGGGGGTGTCAGGGAGAGTGGGGTGTGGGGAGATGAGAACCACTAAAACATGCTTTGTTCAAAAATAGCATGATGATATCTAACACCTTGGGTACTAATTTTAAAAATAAAAACACAAAAATTAAATAATATAAAAATAAAGCTGTCAATCAAAATAAGAGGGCTGATGAGGCAGTTCAGCAGATAAAGGTGCTTGCCACCAAGTCTGATGACCTGAGTTCAATCCCCAGAACCCACATGGTAGAAGAAAAGAACTGACTCCCACAGTTGTCCTCCGACCTCCACATTCATCCTGTGGCACGCACCCCCTACATGAATGACTGGAATGAATGAACGATAAGACAGAGGGGATGGAGACCAGCCGTCACTTCTCAGCAGTACAACCTTTCCTACCAAACTGAAGGTCTCAGACTCTGCTATGAGAACAAAAGTAAATACAAAGGAGGTTCAAAGCTGCAGGGCAGAGACTCCACTGCTACCTGAAGTCACACAGCAGGAAAGCAGACCTGGGACTCTGCCCCTCCCTCCCTGTGGTCTCTGTGCCAGCCTTTAGCTCCAGGCTGCATCACTTTTGACCAATAAGAAACTTAACTGTGAGCTTGCAGAGCTCAGGGTGGAAAGGACAGGTATTTCAGGCGGGTTATAGGGGTGGGGACACTTCTAGGTAGGAAAGTAAAGAGCTCTCTATCTGGCCTCCCTGTTTCTCCCCTGAGGCAAGGAAGAGTCTGGAGAGGTGGGTCAGATAGAGATCAGAGTAGACAGCGAGGCTCCCCTGTGTGTAGTCTCAGCAGCCATCTGTACAGCCTGTAACTCGATAGAGAACTCTACTAACAGACTCGGTGCCTGCTGCAGGCTCTCAGAGCCAGCTCTAGCACAACCACGGAAGAGATAACAGGCCAGAGACTCCAGGTCTGATGGCAGCCCCTCCCCTGCTCACATCACCAGCTCTGAAGAGACTGGCTTTGTCAGGGTCCTGCTGCCACCTACAGTATCAATGACAAAAAGCAAGTCAGACCAGAAGGAACTGAACAGAGCGAACTTTCCAGAACCGAGATGTGCCTGCTGGACCCTGAGACCAACACCGGGTCCTTCCCCAGACCCTCGTGAAGCCTAAGGAAAGCTGTACAGGAACCTTCTCTCCAACCTGGCCCCATCTAATGGGACAAACCCAGGGAACGGCACCTAGGGAGGACCTTCCTCCCAGCTTCCCACCCCGCTTTGTTAGGAAGGCTGTCCACACCTCTGCTCTGAGGTTACCCTGAGGACATCCTGGACCCTCTGGTCACACCTGCCACCCTCAAGCACTACAAGCCTCACATCCTACTCTAAGGAGCCCCCTGGGGTCCCGTCCCCTGGTTTAGTTGTCCACAGCCCCCTTGGCTGATCGCACTGGCCATTCCCACTCAAAAGACACAGTAATCGTGGCTGTGGTTTAAAAGTCCTTTCCAGAACTCATAGGAAACTTGTTTGCTACTAGAGGAGCCCAAGTCTGAGGCTAAACCTGAGGTACATAGAAAAAACCTGACTAAAAAACTCAAAAAAAGGAAGAACGGGGAAGTAGGGAGACACGGAGGGATGGAAGGAAGAAGGAAAGGAGGGAGGGAGGGAGGGAGGGAGGGAGGGAGGGAGGAAGGGAGGGAGGGAAGGAGGGAGGCAAAGGAGAAGTATGTGGAATGCTCACCTACGATGCACAGAGTCCTAGGTTCCATCCCCAGCACGGCAGTGCACGGCTAAAATTCTAGCACCCAGGAGGAGGAGGCAGGAAGATCAGAAGTTGAAGGTCATCCTTAGCTCTTAGCAAGTTCAAGACCAATCTAGCCTGTATAAATCCCTGTCTCTAAAAAGAAAAGAAGTTGGATCGCCAGCCCCACTGAAGACCTTGTGAGCAGGAAGCCCTGGAAGGCAGCTCCCTAGACTTAGAACCTCTATGAGCCATGAGAAACCACCTGCACTCAGCTACCACAGGGACATCGCACAGACACCCTGAGGAGAGTGTGCAGAGCTGTACTAAGGACGCATGAGAGGAGAGCTGGACAGCAAGTTGTAGATGGTTAGAGGTTGCAGGGGTAAGGACCCCAAAGCAAAAGCAAAATCACAGGAAGGTGTCCAGTGTGTGGGGAGCACCTATCTACCTATCAGACTGTAGCAGGTGAGCCTCAGGCGGATGTGCCATGATTCCCGCGTCTTCACACAGCCTGGCCTGGAGACCAGACCTTTCTGCCACAGCAGCAGCAGCTCGACCCCTGCTGCCACATCTGCCCGCATCTCCCAGGCTCCCCACCGCAGCTAGTGTGGTCCCCCAAGAAGCACAACCAGAAGGAACAAGGACACCAACCTTAAACACCCGCCAGCTGTCCTGTCCCTCCAGTCTCAGAAGAGAGGTGAGCCCTGAATGCCAGCTCCCCGGTTATCAGGGGCCCCAGCTGACCTCCTTGGCCTCCTGCTCACTCACCACAGCTCCACTGCCTGGACCCAGCGGTGCTCTCCTGGCCTTTGGATGCACTCTTCCTTCTTCCAGGCACATGGTCCCCACAGAACCGTGGCAGGTTCCTCCTTCTTTGGGGTGTCAGCTCAAATATCACTCCCTCAGATGGGGCTCTTCCTGATCAAAGAACCTAGAGCACCCTTTTCCTGAACTCTACATGGCATCACAGTCTCAGAACATTTCCAGCTCCTATAATAAAATATTTGATACCAGATAACTTTAAGGAATAGAGATTTAAAATCAAGCATGGCAGCTCATTCCTATTATCTCAGAACTAGGGAAGCTGAAGAAGAAGGATTACTATGAGCCTGGGGGCCAACCTGGGCTACATAGCAAATGGCAGGAGAGCCGCTTGCTACATAGCAAGACCATAGATAGATAGATAGATAGATAGATAGATAGATAGATGATATATAGATAGGATAGATGATTGATAGATGGGAGACAGATAGAGAGATGATAAGTGATAGATAGATAGATAGATAGATAGATAGATAGATAGATAGATAGATGGATGACAGATAGATAGATAGATAGATAGATAGATAGAGATAGATAGATGATAGATAATTTTTAGATAATTGTCTCACATAGCTCAAGCTATGTAGCCAAGAACTTGTGGTCCACCTGCCTCCATCTCTCCAATGTTGGAAGTGGAGTGTATATCACCTCGTTTGATGCAGTGTTGGGAATCAAACCCAGGGCTTCCTGCACATCAGGCAAGGATTCGACCAAATAAGTCACATCCTCAGCCCCTATTTTTTTTAATAGATGTGTATGAGGCTGTGGTTCTAGAAGCTGAAAATCCCCAAACCAGGCTGTCTGAATCTACTCAGCAGCTGAGGAGACCTCACACTATGTCGTACCAGCAGGGCAGGTCTCCTGTGAGACAGGGTAAACACGCGAGCTCGGCTCTATCTTCCTGCTCTATGAAGCCACTAATACCTTCCCAGGGCCCCACCCTTGTGACTTGATATAATTACTTCCCAAATGCACTACCTCCAAACACCACTGACAGATGAATTCAGGAGTTGAGTTTCCAACACAGAACACGTTCTAACCATCGTGTACCAGGACAATGGTCAGAGTCTGCCATCTTTCAACCAAAGGTTCTCCATTGTCACCTCTAGGCTATAAGCTGTAGGATCAGAAGCAGGAATGCCGCTTTAAGGCTGGGGAGCTGACTTAGCGAATAAAGTACCCATCACACAAGCATGAGGACCTAAGTTTGATCTCAGAACCCACAAGGGAAAAACAAGTGAGGTGGTACACATCAAGGCAGAGACAGGCCAGTCCCTGTGGCTCACTAGCCAGCTAGCCAAGCCAAACGGGCAAGTTCAGGCTCGGTGAAAGACAAGTAGACAGTCCCTAAGAAAGGACACTCAGGGTTACTCTCTGACCTCCACATGCACGCGCACACGCACCTATACACATATGAACACACATATAAGAAAACCTAAACACACACACACACACACACACACACACTCACACACACACACACACACAGCACAGATCAAGGGCACAGAGTATTTCAGAACCCATGAAAGACTGGTCAGCTATGGGATGCCTTGAATGCCTAATTAAAACTAAAGGAAGTGTGATTTCCTGAGAGAAGCACAGCTGGGCACACCCAGTGTGACAGGAAAAGCAGCTGTCGTCTTGAAGCGGGGAAAGCCCCAGAGGATTTCAAAGATAATAATAGCAAAATAAATTTCAAAAACAGATCTAAATTCACCAACCCTGGCGAGTGCTGAAAATCACCATCCCTGCTAATGGAAGTCGCAATTCAAACTCCATTTATAGAACGGTTCAGGCTCTGATTGTTAAATTATTATTTCATATAAGAGTATGGATAAAAAAATATGGCAAAAGTAAAAAAAAAATCAATTTACTCAAATAACCTCTCTCCCCTCCTCCCCTCCCCAAAAAACAAAACAAATTTAACATTAAAAGTTACTTGAGATAATTGCTGATGTAAAGTAAATATCACTTAGTGCAGATGTCGTGGGTAAAATGTAATTATGACTCACGGAGAATCGATGGTGGCCAATGATAAAATCCATGCTCTGGATCTTTCTGCCGAGCAGAATGGATTCGCACTCTGCCTGTGGTTTATGCGTTTTTTAATTGAAAATGATCTCTACTTAGAAATGAATCTCAATCCAGGGGTGGAGCAGCTGGCACACACAGAGATGAGATATAAATATGAACTTTGGGCAATGCCAGGACCCTTTCCTGCTCTCAAAGCATCCCTGCTCTTCAGTGTTTACTGAGCCCTGCTCTGCCCCAGCTTATGATCCCAGCTGTGAGTAGAGGAGGTCTGACTCGGGGAGGGGGGGGTCATCAAATGGATAAATGACATAATGACCAATTACAATGTCCAAGGCTATGGTTTGTGTCTGGAATGCTCCCCACCCCCCCACCCCCACCCCCCACAGGCTCATGAATTTGAACTTGTGTTTGCCAGCAGGTGGCACTGGTTGGGGAGGTCATGGAAACTTTGGACAGTGGAGCTTGGCAGAATGTCCCTAGGAGGCAGGCTTAGAGAGTTTAGCACAGCTCCACTTCCGGCCCAAGAGGTCTCTGCTTCCTAATACAGAGATGTGAACAAGCATCTTCACAAGCTCCCACTGCCAGAGCCCTGGGCTGCTCCCACCAGCCCTTCCCCACTATGATGGACTAAGACCCCTTAAATGCTCAGGTTCAAGGAAGGTCTTTTGATAGGGACAAGATTTGCCAACTAGACAACAGAGAATTGTCTGAAAGAATGTATATTACAAACGCGAGTTCAGAGGCCAGGGAGATGGTTCATCAGTTAGGTGCCCTGGGACTTGCTGGCCATCCAGTATAGTCTATTTGGTAATGTGCAGCCCAATAAGAGAAAGCTGTCTCAAGGGACAAGGGGACAGCATCTGAGAAATGACATCTGAGGTTGGCCTCTAGGCTCCACATGCTCATGTGTACACATGCAGACAACACACACAAACATACACAGAGAGAGAGAGAGAGAGAGAGAGAGAGAGAGAGAGAGAGAGAGAGAGAGTTTAGGCTCAGCTTCCTTTTGAAACTCTGATAGCAATGCATCATACAATCTCAGGTCAGAAAGGAGATGATGTGTTTCCAAACTCCCTCCTCCCTCCACCATGAAACAATTCCTCCAGAACCCTCACTGCCCTGTCGGAGGGCTGTTTACTGTTTACACTGCCCTCCCACATGCCTTTTGTTCTGTGTTCTCCCTTCCTCTTCCACTGTCTACACTGGAGCAGCTACCAACAATTCATTTTGTGTTTTGGCTACCGTTGCAAAAAAACATCTTCCACCCAACTCTGGTGCAAAGGGGAAAGACTGAATCAGTCTCCGGCATGGTCACCTCTCCTCATGCTAGGGATTGCTAACAGAGGCTATGAAGAAGTTTGCAAACATTAAACTTTAATGAGCAGAACAGGGCATCCTGCTGTGTCAACGCTCCCCTGGTCTCACTAGGGAGAAGGCCCAGCCATTCCATTCATCTTGCCAGATCACAGCTGTCATTTATGCTCTTATTACATTTGCCCAGCCTGGGTTCCCATGGAAAACACTCTGTCAATCAACACTGGGAAACACCAACCAATACAGCAGAGACTTGGCAAGTTTCAGCTGGACTAACAGAGGCATCGCTTTCCTGGGTTGCTTCAAGGTAGAAGTTAATTTGTTCTACAAACTGAGAATCCCTCATCCCCAAATCCAAATTCCAAGATGCTCCAAAATCTAATACTTTCTGGATCCTGACATAATGTCACAAATAGAAAATTACACACCTGAGCTACTGTGGGTCTCAACAGTACAGTGCCTGCCTAGAATCTCCCATTGAGGGGTTGGGGTGTTGCTCAGTGGTAGATCTCTAGACTAGCAAGAACAAGACCCTGGGTTCCATCTCTAGGAGCACATAAAGAAAATCAGAGGAGTCTACACCTGACCTCATGTGACAGCTCAGTATCAAACAGCCAGCAGAAAATATTTCACAAAATTGCCTTTGGGTATGTGTAAGGGTACATAAAACAAACAAATGTTACATTTAGTTTTGAATCCCATCCCCAAGGCATCTCATTATGAATATGCAAATATTCTAAAATCCACAAACATCATCAATTCAAAACACTTCTGGTATGCAGCATTTTGGATGGAGGATGCTCAGACTGGTACATGCACCATCCCCTGCAGTAAGAGCTCCTGGCATATATTCATTGTACACATGTGCTGTTCTCCTGTAGTGGACATTTGAGTCTATTATAAGCAGGATTGCTGTGTTCAAGAGGATATCTGGTGAACACAGCCATTTCTCGTGGGCAAAAGAAGCCATATAGAAAAGAACACACATCCATGCTGACTCCTTAGATTGGAAAACAGATATGGGCAAAATTAAGTCTAGACCCTAGACCCTAGAACTCCAGAAACACTTGGGAGTATAGGCCTCTGGGTGGTTTTAATACCATTAACCTTCAAAACCACAGGTTCTGAACCCTCAGTTCCACATCTGTAGATGCAACCAGCCACACATCAAAAATATGCTTGTTTTCTGGGCATGGAAGTACACCTTTAATCCTAGCACTCAGAAGGTAGAGGCAGGCAGATCTCTGAGAGATCAAGGCCAGGCTGCTCTACACAGGGAATTTCAGGCAAGCTGGAGTTACAGGGAGACTGTATCTCTAAAAAAGAAGAAACATTGTTTATTTTGCAGACTTTAATTCCCTAAACAATGTATTATAAAAATCATTAGCCTTTACACTGTTAGGTATTAGAAATCATCTGGCGATGATGTAGAAAGTGGTGCCTGTATGGGGACTATATACAGATCTGACATGGTTTCTAGAAGAAATCAGTAAGTCCATAACTGTCCCAAAGCCAGCCTTCCACGGATACCAAGAGACAAAGGGTCCACTTCTTGATATGGGTTCTCACACCCAAGGACAGAGCTTTCTACGGCAATCCATCGAGCTGTCTTCTTGGGACCAGTTGCCTAGAGAACATTATTTTACTTGACTTTAAAAGAAGAAAAGTGGGAATGGAGAGATGGCTCAGTGGTTAAGAGCACTGGCTGCTCTTGCAGAGGACCCGGGGTTTGATTCCCAGCACCCACATGGAGACTAACAACCGTCCGTAACTCCAGTTTCAGGGGATCTGATACCTTCTTCTGACCTCCATGAGCATTACACAACACGGGTGCACTTACATACATGCAGGCAATACACTCATACACATAAAGTTTTAAAAAAAAGAAGAAAAGTTTACCCAAAGGGGAAAAATTAAAAACCAAAAACCAAAAACCTAGCTGAACAGAGACAGCTGCACCTCCACTTATGGCCTGCAGGGGGTGCAGTGGCTTCATGAACTCGGCCTGCTGCAACGCCTGTGGAGGGAACCGACTGGTCAGACCTCCCTGAAGTTTCAAGACTGAAGAACCATGGAGGCTCAGAGCTCAGGGAGGATGGCTCCCTGAGACAAGCGGAAAATCCCACTCTTAAAAGTTCTCAGCATCCCAGAGAGAGTCTTCCAAAAAGAGCTGTGGCAGCCCAGTATTGTATTCCTGGGAAATTCCAGACATCAGCGTAATCTGGATTCAAAACAAACACTGCCCTGGCAGTGGGACACTGGGGTGACCTTGAGCAACACTTGACAACTGTTTCCTGTTCTACTGGGGGAGAGGACACTGCTGATCTCACCGAGGCATGGTGAGGACTTACTGAGGTCACGTGTGCTTGTCACAGGGCGAAGGAGATGGCTTACTGGGTATCAACACTTGCCATGCAAACAAGAGGACCTGAGTTTGACTCCTCAGAACCCACATAAAGCCAGATGCAGTAGCCAGCATCTATGATCACAGCATGTTCCTACTGGAAAATGGGAGCAAAGACAAAAACCCTGGAAACTCGCAATCCAGCTAACTGGAGTACATAGCGGAAAACAAGAGACCCTGTCTCAAACAAGGCGGAAGAATCAACACCCTAGGTTGTCCTCTGTATGTCCACATACATACACTGCGGCATGTGCACCCACACATATACACTACATACTCACACACATGTGCATGAGTGAGTGTGTGAAAAACAGTGCGCCTATCTTAGAGCAGTCCCTGCCCCCTCTTGTCACCTACAGCCATTACCTTCTCTGCAGTGAACCAGGTGAGCCCAGAAGCTCCACCCCTCCCACCTCCACACAGCACCTTGTGACCCTGTGAGGGAGGTGACACCTTCCCTTCCCTTCGCCTTCTAGCACCCGCAGCTTGAAGTCTGAGAGATGGTGACATGGCCAGCAGGCTGGCAGTGCCTGGCACAGCCAGGCCTGGCGGATGGAAGAACCTTGGGGGCTTAGACTGACTTCCACTTCCAGCTGGTCCTTAGCTGTGTAACCTGGGGAAAGCAACTTGGCTTCTCAGAGAGCCACTGGCCCCATGAGGAAGTCCCCTGATGCAGGATGGCTGCAACAGCAACGGGCAGGCAGTCACTGGGTCAAGCACCTGGCATGGAGCAGAGCTCCGGCAGATTGGTCAGCTTTGGTCTGGGTGGCACTGAGCTTTGAGCATAAAAGGAACGAACATGATTTGCCAGTCAATGGGTGAGGACACACTCCAAGCAGGACAGCTCTTAAGGGGTACTGTTGTCCCCACTTGTCAGACAAGGACATTGAGGGGGAAGACCAGGACTTCATCTTTCCCAAAGTCACAAGGCACCAACGTTGAATCAGAGCCCCAATCCGTCTGGTTTCACAACTATTCTGTTTGGTTTTGGTTTTGAGACAAGATCTTGCTACGTAGCCTAGGCGGACCTCAAACTCATAATCCTCCTGCCTCCTCTTCCTGAAGGCTGAGATTACAGGCATGCACCACCATACCTGGTCCCAAACTGTTCTTCTGACCCTCCTGTCTATGTTGGAACTTAAATCATTATTCCAGAGCCCAGCCGTTGGGAGTAAGCTGTGGACATTAGGATGTTTGTGTCTGTCCTTTGTCCTCCAGCCTCTGGATCAAGTGAACAATCCTTAAGTCATAATACATGTTTGGCTCCTCAGCTGCAAGCACAAATGTGTACAACCAAGGGAGGTAATAGAGAGGGTTCAGGAGACAAAGATGAATGATGCCATCGGACTCGAACTCCCATACTCAGCCACCTCCCTGCCCCACAGAGTTGCAGTATTGAACAGAGCTAGGCACCAGACCTGGCTTTTCTGCCTGCCAGCTCTGTAACTGTGCGTGAGTTAAGACACCTCTGTGTCCCGTAGAATCCTCACTCAGGAAAGTGTGGCTAAGAACAGAAAAGAAACCACCAGGAAACATCCTTGCCTGACTTCATGACATGTAACTGAAGCACTTGGCAGAACACTAACATATCAATCAGCTTCAGGTTTCAGATACTATATCATTATCTCCACTACCATCATCTCTAGCTGCTTCATCCCCTCTGCATCATCACCACCACCTTCATCATCATCACTACCACCATCGTCATCACTCCCACCATCATCACTATCCCCATCATCTCCACTCCACCATCATCGCCACCATAATCACCATTCCCACTACCACCACCATCATCATCATCGTCATCATCATTTCATCATCATCACCATCCCCATTACCACCATCATCATCATCATTGTCATCATCATCATCCATCATCACCATTGTCATCATCACCATCATCACCACCACCACCATCCCCACTCCATCACCATTACCACCACTATCACCATTCATGACCACCACCACCATCATCAATATCAGCATCATTACCACCATCATCACCATCTTCATCATCCCCACCACCATCACCATCACTCCCATCATCACCATCACTGCTGTCTTCATGACCATTCTATCAGCAGCAGCAGCAGCATCACCATCATCACTATCATTGTCATTGCCATAACTATCCTCACCCCATCACTACCACCACCACCACCATTATCATCATATGTCATTTTGAGAAAACAATGTGGGAAGACATAACTATTGCCCTCCTTGCTTCTCAGACTCCACATGTCATGACTGAAAAACCAGGTTCTACCTCCAACCCACACAGAAAAGGACCTTATACTTCCATGGATCTTTTTGGAGAAATGTGTGTTCAAATGCTTTGCCCCTTTCTTTTCACTGGCATGCCGTTTTGTCACTGAGTGCCTAAGAAGAGTTCTTCATCTATCCTAGATGCTAGTCCTTCCCAGATGATTAGCTGTAGGATTTGCAAATACATTTTCCTGTTCTGTAGTTGTCTTCCCTCCCCCCCTCCCTCCTTTCTATCCTTCATGGTACTGTAGGTATGGGCCTTTCACCTGCTGGGGAAGAGCTCTGTAATGAGATTAAGCATTAGCCTGCCTTTTCACTTTTTTCATGGACTCTGTGAAATATATGATTGCTATAACAAAGTCCAAGTCATTGATTTTATTATTATTTCTTATGTTTTACTGTCATTTAAAAACCCACTGCCTAGGGGTAGAGAGATGGCTCAGCAGTTAAGAGTACTGGCTGCTTTTGCAGAAGAGCCAGGTTCAAATCCCAGTACCCACATGACAGCTAACAACTATACATAAGTTCAGTTACAAGGGATCTCACAACCTCTTCTGACTTCCCTGGGCATTTCACAACACAGGTGCACTTACATATATAAAGGCAGTGCATGCATATACATAAAATAAAAATAATAAATAAAATATTTTTAAACCCCACTGCTGAGTTCAAGTTCATAAAGACTTATACCCTATGTCTTCTTCTAAGAGTTGTCTAGTTTTAGCTTTCCCCTGAGTTTTTAGGTCTTTAGGTCTTAGATATTCCAGTTTCAGCTATTATGCGTTATGGGACTCTAAATATTTGTGTAGAGAAATGAAAAATCCTGGACACCCAACAAAGACTACCTATGCAAGTGGCTGACACTTTGGAAACCTCAGTTTCCTTACCTGTCCAAGAAGGAGGATGGAACATTCCTTATGAGCTGTGAGGTCATTTTCAAAGCCCTGTAAATCTCTTACTACAGTACCTGGAATTGGTATGTGAACATTGTGTGTCAGCCACTGTCACTGTTAGTCACATCATCACATGCCCACCTGTGACAGCCTCCATAGTGGTGACCAATGACCTTGGCCTCCTGGAGTCATACCCACAGTTATTCCCACCACTTGATTTTGGGCTGAACTTAGCAACTTGTGTCTAACACAACTAATGAGACAAAAAGCCATGGATGTCATTTTCAAGGTTAGATTAAAAATAAAAGCCTGTTTCCTCCCTCTTGGGTGCCCGCATACCACCTGTAACTATATTCTGCAGACACACTTCATGCCCCTCCTTCAGCCATCAGACCATTGCAACAATGGTCCCCATGGGACTGGAATTTCCCTAGAAGTCTCATGTTGAAGTAAGGAAGAGCCTGGGGACCTGGTGCCAGCCAGAGGAGAAACTTATCTCCCAGGAAGAGCTTTCACACCATTCAGACAACTTGTCAGACCCCACTGCAGGAGAGACTGGAGCCTCCACAATGATGATGCTCAGCAGTAGGGAGGATCACAACTTGACCTGCACTGCTTAGCTAAGCATACCACTTGCTCTTTATTTAAACCTGAACCTTGTGTTAGTAGTACTTGAAGATGGACCCAGGGCCCACTGGACATCTTTTGTTCCTCGTCCCAGTGTAGCCACATTGAATAAATCTCTTTTCTCTGCTTGTCTCTGTTAATTGACTCTTTAATTGGCCTATAAAAAGAGGAATGATCAAACCTAGCTATTGCGCTTGGCTCAGGCTCTGACCCTGAAAGCTCTAGTAAAATGTTTATTTACTACCATGAAAGGAAGCCCTCTTGCCGACATGTGAGCTGCCCCAGAGACAGGTCCATCCAACATAGCAAAGAACCAGTGTCTCCACGCAGCCTGGAGTATGAGCATCATGCAGATCTTACCACCAAGCCTGCGGCTACCCAGAGCCCCAATGGCATCTCCATGAGAGCCCAAGAGAGAGCTAAAGTGATGTATATCAATGTCCCCCAAGACAAAACCTTCCATCTTGGCCTGGAGAGATGGTTCAGCGGTTAACAGCAGCAGCTGCTCTTGCAGATGGACCTGGGTTCAATTCCCAGCATCCACATGGCAGCCAACAACCTTCTGTAACTACAGTTCCGGAGGAACCCAACACCTTCTTCTGACTCCAGAGGCATTTCATGATATGGGTACGCTTACACACATGCAGGCAATACACTCATACACATAATATAAAAATATAAATAAAATATTTTTTTAAAAAACCTTCCATCTTAGAGGGAAGCTCATTAAGATGCTAGATACTCATCCTAAAAGGAAGTAAACCATTCCACCCTGTGCCGAAAGCTCATTAAGCTCAGGCAGTAAACAACTGGAAGGCTTCTGGGATTCAGGAAGTCGCTGAAACTGACCAGGTACAACAGGCTCCTTCTTCCCCCGCTCATGTAAGCCATCAGAACTGCCGAGAGACAGTCTCAGACAAGCTGAGCTGCCTGGAAGAGACATTCCAATCTGTTGAACTACTTGCAGGGTGTGCAGTGAGCTCCAGGTGTCCAGCTGTCACCCGTGCCGGGGTGGGCTTCTGGTGATGCAACTGTCTTTGAGTCATCTGTGGTCCGGTAAGTAACCCCGATAAACTCATTCGCTCACCAACTGCACTTCAGTGGTGTCTGTACTTTGGTCTGTCCTCGTTTCCCTCTTTGGGGTGGTAGATGCTTGTTCAGGCCTCCCCAGGAATAATGTCACACAACATGAGGCATCCCACAAACCCACCACACAATTCCTGGGAGGTGATCAGTAGTTGCTTAATCCTCAGAGCTGGGCTATCTGTTCCACACAGTCAGTAACTAACGCATTCTTCCATTTCTGTCTTCACCAGACAGGCATTTGCCTTAGGAGCAGATCAGGCAAATTCTAGCTCTGAGTCTGAGGAGCATCATGAAACACAAACCGGCACATCCTGAGGTGGCAAGTTCACTGTATTCACAGTTCAGAACATGGAGCTAGACAGCCCAGGCAGACAGGAGGCTGTCAGTCTCCCAAGTACAATTAGAATGGTATAAAGACCACACCTGATTAGATCCAGAAAGAGCTTTAGAAACCTTAAGCAACTATAATTCCATGTCACAAATGGGGAGGAGGGGGATTCTACTATGGGATTAGCCAAGTAAGACTTCCTAAAGGGAAGTCTGGAGCCAGATATGGGAAAGAGCAGCCACTGCAGACCAATAGAGATCAGATGTGCCATGATGGACTAATGATGTCTGGCCTGGAGCCAGACATGGGTAAGAACAGCCAGCTCGGATCAACAGAGATCAAATGTGCTATGACTGACTGATGATGTCTGCCAGGAGCATGGACCAGCATGTGGTGGATGCATGTCACACATGCTACTACTGGTGCTTCTTGAATTATTCTAGAACCACGGAGCATCCACTGTGGAATCCTGAGTCATAATGAATCTCAAAAGGGATATTTGCAATGTTCCACAACTCAACATGCTTGGAAAAATGTGTTAAGAGTGCTGCATGTGGAGTCACAGACATGAAAGTGATTTCTGGGGATAGAATTCCATGACACTGACCTGTGACCAATTTCATTGATGCTGAGAGCTGACAGGCTGTACTTCCCTAATAGGGTCACTTCATGGAAACAATTGAAAGCAAGAGATCAGAAGAGAGAACTTCCTCAAGCTTCCTACAGTCTCTCAACTGTGAGTCTGTGCTTTCTATTTGCACTGCAGCACAGCAAAAATACGCCCTGCCCACAGCAGTGAGCCTGCCTTTCCCACCACCGGTTGAACAAGTATCCTCTCCCTCTCTGCCCAGAGGCCTCCTGAGTTGCAGGACTTTGGGATGGCCTGCAGGAATTCTTGGTACACAGCAATGGCAGGCTTAGAAAGGGTAATAAACACACCCATGTCCCATCCACTGTCTGGGGTTCCTGACAGGCTACCTGACTCCCTCCATCAAAATATTTCTGGTAGATAGATGATAGATAGATAGATAGATAGATAGATAGATGATAGATAGATAAATTGCTTTGAGATAGGATCTCAGGTAGCCCGGGTTCTCAAAAACACTATGTAGCTGAGAAGGACCTTGACCTCATCCTCCTGCCCCTTCTCCTGAGTGCTAAGATGACTACACATTTTATGAGGTGCCAGAGAGGGAACTCGGGCTTTCTCTGTACTTTTGGTGCACTCTGCCACCGAAGCTACATCCCTAGTCCCTACTTGTTCTACTTTCTAATGGTTCTGTTGAACAGTATGTAAATATGGCCATGATGTGAACCAGCGTGCCCAGCCAAAGATTCTCTCTTAATGAATCTAGATGTGGTCTCAGAATCTAGCAGTCTCTCAAATTGCTCAGCATTCATGTGAAAAGTCAGATTTGAGCTAACTGTCTTCTTTCCAGGCTCAACAATGAGTTCTGCACTTGGCAGCCCTGACTTCCCCCAGCAAGCGTCACCATGCATGCCTCTCCCACTGGTCGGTGCCTGGATGGGCTGCAGAAGCATCATGAACAATCACAGGCATTCACCCACTTGCTCCTTGGGCTGGGAGTCCTTTAAAGTCCTGACCACAGAATTCAGAACTTAGGTACCAGACTCCAGTGACAGGCACGGTGACACTTATCTATGCACTGATAATATCCACAGACGGTAAAGATGCCCTGGGTCCCCTCACCAGATACCCTGGGCACACCAGACCCAGCAGCTCTGAAATCCTGGCTTGAAGAAGCTGAAAAGTCACTGTGATGGGGGACACACATGTGACTCACCATGAGGTAGTAATGAGCAAGAGTCCCACTGAATGGGATTCCCATTATCACCACCTACGGAGATGTCTGAGACAGCTCAGCTATGCATCCCAAAAGTCCTGTGTAAAATCTGAACTCCTGGCCCCTTAGAATATGAGATGGAGTATATAGAGATGGAGTCCTTTAAAAATATATAATCTAAATAAAATGAGGTGACTGGGTGGGTCCTAATCCAGTCGGACCAAAGTCCACATAAACAGAAGGGGTCAGGTGATGTACAGAGGGACAACCAGAGGTGGACACAAGAAGAAGGCCCTATCTACAAGCCCAGGACAGAGACCTCAAAAGAATTGCAGCACATAGACCCTGGACTCACAGCCTCCAGAACTGCTTGAAAATAAAAGGTTGTTGTTTCAGCCATGTAGTCTGTGAAACTTCTTTATGGTGGTCCTGGCAGTTGAACACAGCAGCTAACCAGATCATTTCAGCCTGGTGAGGAAAGGTAGCACAAGCCTGTAATCCAGCACTCAGGAGGCTAAGGCAGGAAGATTGTGAGTTCCAGGCCAGCTGTAGTTTTACAGTGAGGCCCTGTCACAAAAATAAACAAGCCAAAGCAACAAACACAAAACAAGGGTTGGGAGTGCAGATGGTAGAATGCTTGCCTAGCATGGGCAAGGGCCTGGGTTCCATCAACAACATGGAAAATCCTTCAGCCCGTAAGCTCCTCTTGCAGAACAAAAGGCCATGAGAGAAGAGAGATGAACAGTCCAGCAATAATAGTACCCTCAGGAGCTGAGACTTTGTTTCTACGGAGCTATAAAACCTCAAAGGCCTCCCTCAGTGACCCATTTCTTCCAGAAAGGCTCCACCTCCTAAAGGTTCCACAGCCTTACCAAACAGCAGCACCAGCTGGCGACCAAGTGTTTGAATCTGTGAGCTTGCAGGGAGATTTCACATTCCAACAACAGATAACCGTTGCTTGCAATTTGGGAACTAACTTGACTTTGTCCAAGTATCTGAAGTGACTTCACTTTCCTAAGCTCCACCCTTCCTTGGGTGGGTTGCTAGATGCACGTCATAAAGCCTGGCTCCTACCAGAAGGGTTTAAGTGCAGGGATGGTTGCTGCTGTGGATGGATCATGCTTTTCTAATCCCTGACAGGGTTCCCTGGAGATGGAAGATTGTGACTCTAGAGCTGTGTCAGGTAGAGAACTGCTGTCCTCCCCCAGACCTTCTGCAGGAAAGGCAGAATGCTCAGCACAGAGCTCCATGCTCAGCCAATCTCCTGGAGGCACCTGGCTTCCCAACTATTATATCCATCCATATAGTCATCCATTTAGTCATCCATCCATCACCCCACCCAGTCATTCATCCATCCACCAAGTCATCCATTCACCCATCCAGTCATCCATTCCCTATATTCATCCCACAATCTATCTAACCATACACTCATCACTCTGTCCAGTCATTCATCCATCCAGTCTTCCATTCCATCCATCTATCCATTCATCATTCCACCATCCATTCATCATTCCACCATCCATTCATCACTCCATCATCCATTCATCACTCCATCTGTCCATCTGTTCTCTGTATGTCCAAATCCAGAGCTGGCATTTCAGAACTAGCCAGCCATTCTCATCCTACATTCACTGCACCCATGATAATGACCTTGCCTGTGCTTCTTGTGCATCTGTTTCATCCTAAATGTGATGATTTGCTACAGGCACACTCCTCTGTGTGCCAGGCTCTCGCAGTCTGGAGTCTTAGACGGCCCAGGTAATCGATAACCCTGCAGCTCTGACTCCAAATTAAATAACTGCACATTTATTACCCATTACTGGAAGGCAGGCTGGGAGCCCTGCCCCAGGAGCAGGCAGCCCCATAAATGCCCAGAGCTTTCCTTCTCTCTGGTCCCTTTAAAGCCTCCCTGTCAGGGATTAGAAAGCCATGATCTGCCTACAGCAGCAACCGTCACTGCACTCAAACTCTTCTGATAGGAGCCAGTCTGGATGGCATACAGCTAGCTCCAGGTCACTTAGGAGACTGAAGTTGCTTCAGATATTTAGGCAAAATCAGGTCCATCCCCAAACTGAAGTGGCAGTCACCTGATAAGAAAGATCACCTGTCCCCAGGAAGGTAGAGCACTGTGTCCTGCCTCCCTGGAGCTGACTCGGAACCAATGCCAGATTTTCAAATTCTCTGAAGTCCATTTTTAATGTGCAGGTTAGGGAGATGACTTGTCTACAAAGTGCTTGCCACCGGAAGCAGGAACTGGAGTGCCATCCCCAGAACTCAAGCAAAAAGCCAGGTATGGTAGCGCACAGGTAGAAGCCCAACATTGGGACGGGAGGCACAGGTGCATCCCCGGAGCTTGGCCTCCTCCATGAGCCCCGGGCCAGTAAGACACTGTCTCAAACAAGTTGAGGCTAGAGAGAAGGCTCATCCAGTAAAGTGCTTGCCACACAAGCCTAGCAACCTGAGTTTGAATCCCCAGGTCCCACATAAAAGCTGGACACAGAGACATAAGCAGGACAGATCCTGAAACCTGAGAACCCCAGAAACTCGAAGCCCAGTGAGTCTGGAGCAAAGTGGAAAGGCGAGGAATCATATCAGAGCTGTCCTCTGACCTGTACCTGTGCCATGACAGGCATGAGCCTTAATACACACACACACACACACACACACACACACACACACACACACACACACACACACCACATATATATATATGTATATATATATATGTAGATACCATTTAAGTAACGACAGCTAGTGTTGTCCTCCGACTTCCATACATACCTGCACACACACCTAAGTATGCACACACATAAACACACATGCATAAAAAGATGTGCATCAAGTATTTAGAAGATATTGAAGTCTATTCTTCAGTGGAGTTTGATGGCCAAAGGCGTTTGCACCATTGTCTCTACTACCCATAAAGGACTGGCATCTAGGAGGTTAAGTATCCATGTCTCCAAATTAAAGATCCTGATAAGTCCTGCACTGAGGAATCAAATTACCTTTGTTGACCAAGCTTATATGACCATGGACTCCTCACTATCATTACTAACCCCAAGTGACTGTGTCACTACAGAGAACTCCTGGCTCCAACACTAGGAATGCCCCCACTCTTATGGGCACCCCTAATATTGGTTGCCATTCAATCACCAAAGCCTGACCAGTCTCTGATATCTGGGACCCCCTTCAGTGTGTCATCCACATATAGGTGGCTGTCATGGGGTCTCCTGGACCCTGACCATGCTCAGTTGAGGCCTCTAGCGCTTCATCACTGTTCCCCGCAAACAGCCACCACCACAAGACACCTACAGAAGCAAACGTGCCTTGAACAGCCCACGGTCAACAGGAAGAGGGGAGAGTTCCCATCAGTGCAGAGCATCTCTTCGACCTTCCAAGAGCCGCAGCCTCTCTTCAAGATCATTCTCTGCTGGAGGGCCGCTTTGCCTCCCCTCCTGCCTCCTTTCCCACGTTGCTCCAGAGAGCCCGGAACTTCCTGGGATCTCATCAGTGGTCTGTGGAATCTAAGCCTGCACCACCCATCCGGAAGCAGCCATCCTTAGAAAGCATCCCCACTCCAGCAGGGCCTGTGTTGGACACGCAGCATGGAATCCCTCAGCAGAGTATATTCCAAACCCACTCACAGAGATCATGCCACTTATGAAAACTGCAGCACAAGCCACCTTGGCTGGATGGAGGCACAACGTGTTTATAAGATGAACAGGAAGAGCTAGACTGAGCAGGGTGAGCCAAGAAGACTGCATGGGAGGAGTGATGCCCCAGGCATCCTGATGACATGCTTGATGCAGGGCTGAGGAGATGGCTAGGTCAGCAAGGACCTTCCCTTACAAACACAAGGACCTGGGCTCAAGCTCTAGAACCCAAGTTTTAAAAAATGAATAATCCAAGGGCTGGAGAGATGACTCAGCAGTTAAGAGCACTGGCTACTCTTGCAGAGAACATGGGTTCAATTCCCAGCACTGACATGGTAGCTAACAACTCCAGTTCCAGGGGATCTGACGCCCTCTTCTGACCTCCAGGAGCATTGCCCAACATGGATGTACTTACATAGCTGCAGACAATACACTCACACACATAAAATAAAAATAATAAATAAAAATTTTTAAATAAGTAAATAAACCAAGTGTGGTGCCAAATGCTTTAATCCCAGTGGTGGTAAGATGTAAGATGGGAGACAGGGACAGGTGGACCCCTGAAGCTCCTCAGCCAGCCAGCCTAGGTAACGAGCTCCAGGCCAATGAGAAATGCTGTCTGTAAAATAAAGGTGGATGGCTCCTGAGGAATGTCAGTCAAGTGTCCTCCGTTTGTGTGCAAAGGTTTGTGAAGATGATGCAGGAGGACTGGGGCTGGAGCCGGGTGGGGGTTGGGGTGGATGGAAGAGCCTGAGCAGACTTCAAAGTCTGGGAAATGAGCAGGGCAGTGACAGGGAGCAGGTCCCACAACATAGGTATTATAGCAAAGCAAATAATAACAGCCAGCTGGCTTGGTGAGCTGGGCAGTGATGGGTCTGTGAAGAGCAGGGTGGGCTCTGACCCCAAGCAGGCGCCCTGACCTGACGCTCCACTCTCTTCCCACTGTGATGAAGAATAAGGAACAAGCCTGTCGTGGTAGCTCATGCCTGTCATCACAACACCCGAGAGACTGAGGCAGGAGGACCACTGTGACAAAGAGGCCAACCTGGGCTACAGAGAGAGTTCCAGGCCAGCCAGGGTTACAGAGTGAGACCTACCTTAGAAAGAAAAAAAAAAAAAGAAAGAAAAAAGGAGCAAAGAGCTTGAGGATCAATAAACACAAATTAAGTAGTAGATGGCTGAGTTCTAGAGAAATCCAGATTCTCGAATGAGAGAGGCGCTGGTTCGGCTACAGTAACACACATACAGTAACATGCACGCAGGCTCTTGGGATACTGGCAGGATCCATGGAATCAAACTCCATACATTTTTCATTTAATATTTTTTAACAAGTAAGGAAACATGGTGTGTTTGTGTATGTGTGAGTGTATGTGTATGTGTGAGAGAGAGACACAGACAGAGGGACAGGGAGAGATGGAATGTTCAGTGGTTGTGTACGTTGCCGGAGAGCTAAGCAGGCTCTATAGCATACTCATCAGCTGATTCTACGTTCTCACATGAGTCCCCAGGGACTTCCTGTACAAGGTACACATTAAGATGCAAATGGCAAAGGTCTAGTAGTCTGGGGACAGTAACAAGGGTCTCATGCATGATGGAAGCACTGGGTGTCCTCAGAGGAGACAAGCACCTGTGAGCCTTTGGTGGAATCTTATCCGCTGGAGACACAGGCACCTGGCAGTCTCAGGGTTAGCACAGGAGCAGAATTATCTTGGACTTGAGCTGAGAATGAGCCCAGGTCTCTCTGACAAGGCCTTGGGTGAGATATGAAACTTCCCCGTCTCATGTTTACCATCTATGTGGTAGGAGCCATAGACTGCCCCTCACAGGAGCATTACAAAGACAGTTGGGAAAGCCTGTTTGGGACCTGGCAAATATTAACCCCTTCTGCAAACATGAGCCATCACAGTGACTCTGTGAGAGCTATACCTTCAAGAGAGAAACCAGGGTAACAGTAGCCTTTTCAGGAGGGATTAAAGGCAGTCCCTGGGGCCTTAGTAACAGGAAGGAAGCCTGCCTGTCAGATGAGTGGGAAGACCCCAGGGAATCAAACACCTCAACAGCAAGAGCTGTTCTTTGTAAGGTGTGAGTTTTTAAATGGCAGATCAAACGCATCCATTAGAGCAGATCCGCTTCTGCCGAACTCCTCTATTAAAACACCAAGATCCTCCGACCAGGTGAGCAACACCACAGCCAGATGCTGAGACCCCTATACCAGCAGGAAATGAGGCAAGAGGACCAGCAGGAGAGGTGCCAGGGCCCAAGAGAGAGAGCAACAACCAAGTCAGAAAAACCTCATGCTGCAGAGGGCCATCTGATGCCAACCGGGTTTCAGCCCTTAAACCCATGAGTCATGTGACTCAGACTGAAAATCCATAAAGCAGGGACTGGGAAACGGCTCTGGCGGTACAGAGCTTACGGCTCGAGCATGTGAACCTGAGTTTGATACCCAGAATCCACGGTTCTCTTAAAAGCCTGGTGTGGTGGTACACACGTGTAATCCCGGCAGTGGGAAAGTGGGGACAGGTGAATCCTTGTGGCTTGCTGGCCAGTCAGCCTAGCCTACCGGCAAGTTTCAGACTCTTGAGAGACTTTATCCAAAAAGCAAGGTGAGTCTGGCAAGGCGGCTCGGTGGGTGAAGGTACCTGCCACCAAGCCTGGCAACCCGAGTTCAATCCCCAGGACCCACATGGTAGAAGAAGACAACTGACTCTCACAAGTTGTCCTCTGACCTCCACATTTGTGCTAGGGCACAGGCATGTCTCTATGCACATACAATTAAATAAATAGTTTGATTAGTTTAATACAACTTTTTATAAAAACCAAGGTAGACAGCACCTAAGGAATGATATCTAATGTTGAGATCACAAACAACCCAAGTTGTGTGTGTGTATGCCTGTGTGAGTGTGTGTGTGCATGTGTATGCGTATATGTATGTGTGTGTATGAAATACAAATGCTGACCAGTATCAATATCCTTCCATCTATCCATCTGTTCATTCATCCATCTACCCACCCACTGAGCCTCCCATTTGTCTGAACATCCATCATTCTATCCATCTATCTACCTACCCACACCCCACCCATCCATCCCTCATCCATATGCCTATCTGTCCCTATCCACCCACCCATTCATCAAACTACATACTGTGCACTGAGTATCTGCTCCCTACCAAGATACTGGGAATTTCGTGGACTACAAAAATGAGATACAAAATTAGCAAATTTAGAGACCTCCCCCTTGCACAGAAATAGATGAGGAGATAAACAAAGCAATTTAAAATGGAGGCTTGGCGAGGAGCCCCAGAAGCTGGCAGAATAGAGTGGGCATTCTGAGGTGCCAGTTAAGACCCATGTTCAGTTTGACAGGTTGGTTCACTGGGGCACTTTTAAGCCCTGCTATCAGAGTGACTCGGACACTGAGGCATCCTTCTGGAGAGTTCCTGTTTTAACCGGAAGGAAGTGGATACAGATAACGTTAAGAAAAGATGATTATCCCAGAGAGCATCAGGAGCCATGAAGAGCGAAATCTCGGACCTTGGAAGAAGGATCTGAGGCAGGAAAGTATGACAGGGGAATGGTAGTCACTCTGGGTCTGAGGGCCTCAGAGAGCATGGAGGCTACAGAAGCAAGATCAGAAAGGTGACTGGGGGCCAGCTCATGCTCTGGTATCTGGACATTACAGCAAGCAGTAACCCTAAGGAGAGAGGGTTCTGCCTGGGGGCTTTGGGCGGGGAGGTTGCACATGGCTCTGCTGGGACCTGACAACACTGCGGGTTCCTGCATGAAACTCATGCCCACGTCAATGTCAGTCACACCTTCACAGTAGGCAGAAACCTCTGCTGGGCTCAGATGGCAAATTCTGCTGTGGTGACGCTGCTAATTGCCAGCTGATACTGACCATGAGTGGGAAGACGCATCCTTTCCACAGGGCGATGATGGGGAAGGCAATTCCACCCTGTCACACAGAGAGGGAGGAATCCAGGATTCACCAACCAGCAGGCAGTGGATGGAGGCAGACCCCACACAGGAGAGCAGCCATCACGCTAAGAAGTCACAAAGGCACCTGGATGTAGAAAACAGGGTCACAGGGATGCACATCTGACTGCCTCCTCAAGGAAGGGCGTGAGAGTGAATTGCACTGGATTCCCAGCCCAGCCTTTCCTGTTGTTTTCTGGAAGCCTTGTGTGGTCACCTGTCACACAGGGGTACCTAGAGGGTAACACAAGATCACTTCTGCAAGGACCCAGACACAGTAGGTACTCAACCAGTGCTGGACCCCAACTCTCATTCTGCAGATAGCCCCACGCCTCCTGGCTGGCCTGGTGCTCTGGAGTGAGCAGGGAGGGAAAGCATGAAAGGACTGAGGAGGGTGTGATGCAGCCCAGGGATGCAGGCAGGGAGAGACGATGCCATGATCATTCTTGCCCTGTTTTCTGCATGATGGCGAACCACAGAAACACGATAACAGCCCATCGGAACTCACAGGGAAGGCAGGCTCAGGCAGGGTGACCAAAGGAATAACCCACTGTGGTCTGAAGACCACCATGGCTTTCATCCAGCCCTGGACACACTTTCTGTTGTCCAAACTACCCTGAAGAGTGCTGTGGGCATGGCCGGTTTCTGGGCAGACTCCAGGAGGGAGGGAAATGTTCTCAGTGGGCTAGTCTCATCTCACCAGAGTCCCATGTCCCACTTCAGGCTACTCTATGAATCTGCCCCTGCCAGGAGGCTGATTCATTTGAAAGGTTTATTTTCATTTTTATTTATATATGTATGGGGGGGGTGGTGCCTATTGAGGCCAGAAGAGGGTAATTAGATCCCAGGAGTTAGAGTTACAGGCAGTTGTCAATCATCTAAAGAAGGTGCTGGAACCAAACTTGGGTTTTCTGTAAGAGCAGCAAGTGGTCTTAACCACTGAGCCATCTCTCCAGCCCCCAAACTGGTCCATTTTCAAATTTCAGAGAATCACAGCTGTGGACATATGCCAGGAGCAGGTTATGCCCCAGGCCCCCTGCATGGCTTGATCACACTCTGTCAGCTCCTAGGCAAAGCAGCTAACTGCCGTGGTGTCTGGGAAGCCAGGGACTCTCTTTGGGGTGAGGATGGTCCTGTCTGTGCCACCTTCACCAGTTTCTTCTCCGGCTCACCTGCCTTTCTCCCGCTTTCTGGCACCTTCTAGTGCAGATCTGCCCTCTGTTCAATGAGTAAGGCGCTGAGAAGCTTGGAAACGGGGTCAGGTGAAAGGGAACAAGAGGAGAGATTCAACTTGACTCTGATGACTGCACATCGTCCAGCCCACGCTGGCTCTCAGAGGCATGGGATGCCACTTCCACACCAGGAACCCACGGTACTCTATGTCTCATGATGCTCTGTGGTCTTTGAGTACCAAAGAATGCCAGAGCCATAATGGAATCTTTTAAAACTTCCCCCCCGGGCTGCTATAAAAAGATCCACAGCCAACGAGCTGAGTAGAGCTTCCAGGCACGATGGAGGAAGCCACGGTGCAGTCGGCACAGGGCTGGGTTCAGACTCCAGCATTACCTCTGCCAGGCTGTGACTGGGACTAAGTTACCCCACCTCCCTGGGTTTCTGCCCCTTGTGCATAAAGGGTGATGGTGAGTCCTAGTCTGGCCAGAGTGATAGGACTCCAGAGAGGGACCACAGAGTCCCAAGAGTCACTGGTACATTTATCAAGTTGACTTTTGAGACAGACAGACTGACAGACAGACAGACAGAAAAAGTAAACCAAACAAAACTATTTCATCAACAACTGAGAGACCTGCTGGGTCAGACATAATCACTGCCCTGGTCCCAGGCTCTACAGAGAGCAGAGGGGCTCCAGCTGCCCACACATCAGGCTGATGCTCTCAGAAGACAGGCAACAGTACAGACACTCCCTGCTCCCAGCCTCCAGTCAGAGCACAACACTGAACCCAGCAGCTGCTCAGGAAGCCAGTGAGAAAGCAGTGGCTCCAACCAGGTCAGGTCTTACCTCTCACAGTCTCAGCCCCTAACATGCCTCTGATAAAGCAGCCGCATCACACAGACAGATTCTGGGCCCAGAAAAGAAAGTGCTAGTCATGATTCCCAGGTTCATCCAGGCTGTAGCTTCTATCAGCTTTTCCCTCCCTTTCATGGCTCTGTAATACTCCACTATGTGCATGGACTACAGTTTGCTTTCTGACCCATCCTTTGATGGACGTTAGGCTGGTCCCACCTTGGGGCTGCTATGCAAAGGCTGTTATGAATGGATGTGTCCTTGCACCTGCTTGAGTCTTTGTTTCAGGTCCTTGGGATGCAGGGACTGAGCTGTATGTTCATCCTATGTTTGACTGCTAGATTGTTTCCTGTGTGAGCGAAGACAGACACAAAATTTTCTCTATTCTAGGACTGTGCTTACATGAACCAGCTGGAACAGGTAAATCTACAGGCAGAGGACACAGATGGGTGGTTACCAGGGACCAGGGAGAGGCTGAGAACAGATGTATGGCTTTGCCTTGGAGTAGTGGAGATACTCAGAGGGACAGAGGTGTGTTCCCCCCCACCACCACAGACACATTGAATGCCACTGTGGTGTTCATGTTTAAAAGATATTATGGTATGTGAATTTCACCTCCGCAAGTATTCATTAAGGCTGTGGAGATGACTCAGTGGGTAAACTGCCTCACAAGCATGAGGACCTGAGTTCAGTCCCACAAAACCCTTGTAAAAAAATAAGCTGGGCATAGTGGCATGGGCTTGTAATCCTAGAGCTGGGAGGGAGACACAGGTGCCTCCGTGGGCTTGCTGGCCAGTCAACCTCACCTACTTGGCAAGTTCCAAGTAGGTGGGAGACACTGTCAAAACAAAATAAATAAACAAGGTGATTGATGAGGCCTGAAAAATGACTGAGTCTTTCCTCTGGCCTCCAAATGCGCACACACATACACGTACATATACATGTGCGCACACACACACACACACACACATGCGCACACATGTGCACACCTGAGGCCATTGACCAGAAACCAATAGGAAGAGCTACCGAGGGGCAAGGTGGTGGCGGTGGCTCTAGTAGGAGGAGCAACAGGGTGGGGAGGTGCAGAGCACAGTCTGGTGACCACAAATGACAGTCACCACAGATCCAGCCTCCCGATGAAGCCCCTGACACGTGAGTCCTCTCCCACCAACTCAAAGGCCAGCCCTGTGCCGCCCTAACCCTGCCACACCGGAACCCGACACGTGCAAGGAAAAGCTGCTGTCTGCCCACTAATCTTAGGGGGAAACTTCCCACGTTGATATTAATTTTCCTTCTTGGTTTTTAATTGAAGAGAGCACATGGCATCACGGGGGAAATAAACTCTTACCTCATCCACCTGAGAGCCACGTGGCTCCATTAAAAATTACTTCAGCTCCTCACCAAGCAACAATAAGAGCATAGAGTTGGAATCAATCAAAGATAATGCATTGCCCCAAGGCACAAATCCATTTTCTTCAATTATATTCTCACACAGGACCAAGCTGAGGTACCTCCCATCGTCACAAGGTACTGTGAGGCTGGGCGGCACACTTCTGTAACCACCTCCTAACAAGATCTTAAAGGAGATAGGCAAGCCAGCAGTTCCCGCTTGACAAACAGCACTATGGTGCCCGAAGAGCTAGTTATTCAGCCACCCACCCACTCACAATGCTGGCAAAATGAACCCCATTGCTTCAGCTGATGGGTGCATCAGAGATACCAAGAAGGTTATATCTCATGAACCTTCAATGATCAATTAGTAGAAACTGATCTATCTGCTTAAGGGGTGAACGGTGCTATCATTGATTAACAATGTCTGCCTTGGGCACTAAAATTAAAGTTCTGAATCTAGTAGTGAATCTGTGTCCATCAGACCCAGGAGCCTTTCTGATAAGTGGAAAGGGGCAGTCAGAGAACCAAGGGCTAGCAACACCAGTGACAACCCATCCACCCCTTCTCCCAGCCTCAGCCTGTCCACAGCTGCGCTGACTCAGTCAGCTAGGAAGCACGTCAGCACGCAGGACATCCAGACTTCTTCATTCCAATAAATACAGCATCTTTGGCCCAGATAAAATGAGCACTTACCTGACTCTCAACCAGGCTTCCAGGCAGAAACAGGGGATCCTGTGTTAAAAAACAAGAAGACAAGGAAGGTTGAGTCTCACATCAAAACAATCACCTTCACTTCATTTTTCTCAGAGACACAGTAACTACATTGCATGAAAGAAACATTTATCCCTTCATTCCAAAGGTATCTGTTTAGTGACTAACAAATGTCAGTTAGGTTGAAGGTTTTACATTTTGAACAACAAGATGGCAAATCCCTTCACTTGGGCAGGAAGGAAAGGCAGGAAGGCATTGCAAATAAGAGCCATAATAAATAACTAATAAAGCAAAGTCCCCTCTGAGAATGATAAGGTCCCACTGTGTCCGTGAGAGGGATACGAGGTAGAGAATGAGTGAGTGATATTTTAATGGGGGGCTAAAGGCCACAGGAGGTACAAGGACCAGAAGGACCCAGATGTGTGGAGGGATGGCAGGTACAAAGTCCCTGAGCACATGGAGGTGAATGAGGAACAACAGGAAAGCCAGAGAAGCCAGCAGTGATCATAAGAGGAAAAGAAAGAGAGGAACATGGACCAGACCACACAGGCTTCATGACTAAGATTCGGAATCTTCATGGTGTGAAGCTTAGTTTTACATATCTACTTAACACAACCTAGGATCACTTGGAAAGACAGTCTCAGTAAGGCATGTTTTGAGGGACTGTCCTAATTAATTTAATTGATATGGGAAGACCAGGCCCACTGTGGGCAACACCATTCCCTAGGCAAGGGTATGGAGTTTGGGTCTATTGCAAAAGGTATTGTGTAAGCCAAGCAACCCCGGATACCCTGAAGGGACTGTAGGAGTCTGGCCTGCTCTGCCTGAAGAAATAACCGAGGTCCCAGGAAGTCACTGCAGGCTTCAGCAGTTGTTTCATCTTTTCCCCCCACAAAGAACCAGGCTTTGGGTTTCGTTTCCTTGTTCCTAATTTCCACATCAGCCCTACAACCTTCCTGCTTTATCTAAAGACTCCACCTTTAACTTTCCTACTTCTGTAACAGCCAGAAAGGCCTCCCTATATAAACCCCTGCCTTGGTTTCAATAAATGAACTGCCCACTGACAGTCTCCCGGGGAGTGTATTCCCATCACACTCTGAGCCCCCAAGGACCTGTTCGATTGTCCTCCATTCTCTGGGACGGCTGGAGCACAGCAGTCATGCTGGAGATGGAGACTCGCTCACACAAGGGGTTCTCGACTGTATAATAATGGAGAAATCAAGCTGAGCACAAGCAAGGGAGCCTGCCTACATTCATTTCTCTCTGCTGTTGACTGTGGGTGTGATGAGACTTGCTGTTTGAAGACCCTGCCTTGACTTCCCCATAGTGATAGGCTACAACCTGTAACTGTAAGCAGAAATGAACACCTTCTCCCGTAAGTTGTTTTTTGTCAAAGTGTTTATCACAGAAACAGAAATGAAATGGAATACGTGGCTGTCTAAGAAAGATGAGAAGCTGAAGCTGGGGTTCCTTCCTAAGAACCCCAATTTCTGAGCCACAACCAGTGCGACTGTCTTTGTCTCCCACAACTCCTCCCTCCATGAGAGTTGAAATGCCCTGTTCCTTTCACCGAGATTGGACACAGCCAAGACCCCACCCCTATCTCACAGAACACCCAGGTGAGGCAGACCTAGACACACACTCCATGTGGACTCAGAAAGCTGAGTCAGCTCAACAGAAAGGGCCCTGGTATGTGAGGGCCAGCCCATCCCTGAGCCCCAATGCCATTCCACAAGCCAAGAAGATCTGCTCTTCCCTCACCTGTTTCTCTGAGTTCAGCCTGCATTTCCGCCATGGTTCTGAGTCAGTCAAGCTGGCTTCTTTCCTAAAGTCACTCTAGAACCTAAACTCATTTGTCCCTGTCTACAGTCAGATCTGTCCTCCAGAACTACCCCTGACACTGGAGACCACCAGGGAGTCCACACAGACAAGGTCCCCACCCTGTGGTACTTCTGGTCTGGGGCCGTCGTAGAGAGTCAGGAGACAGTAGCAAAAGCCACACACAGCCATGGTTATAAGGAAGAGCGTGAGGACCCCGTGCATACTCCCAGGCATCTCGCATGTCAGAAGCACAGCCTTCACTAGGCTGTGAGAACTGTGATGGTTAATATTAACTGTCAACCTAACAGGACCTAGAATCACCTAGGAGACAAGCCTCCAGGCACACCTGTGAGGGATTATCTAAACTAGGTTAATTGAAGTGGGAAAACCCATCATTTCATGAAGGCCCTGATGTGAATATAAAGAGGAAGCAAGCTGAGCACCAGCATTCATCTCTCTCTGCTTCCTGACTGCAGACAGTGTGACCTGTGGCCTCACGTTCCTGCCACTATGACTTCCCTGCTGCAACAGACTGTGCCCTAGAATTGTGAGTAAATAAACCCTTAAATTGCTCTTGTCAGGGTATTTCATCAGAACAACAGGAATGAAAAAGTGATTCAACAACCAACAAAGTCTCCCTGACCAGGGGACCACAGGCAGCATCCCCACATGGTGTGAGGCCAGAAGTTCTAGTCACAGCTACATAAGCTCCACACTATGACAGCACCATCATTTATTAAACTATTTCCCTACTAAACAGTAGCCAAGACCTATTTTATTTTAGTGGTGTGTGTGTGTGTGCATGTGTGTACATGTGCAGGTGTGGATGTGGATGGTGTGGATGTGCCTGCTTAGGCATGCTTGTGCAGAGTCCACAGGTCAACATCAGTTATTCCTCTGTGGTTCTCCATCCTTTTTTTGAGGCACAGTCTCTCACTAAACCTGGAGCTCTCTAATTGACTAGGCTTGTGGGCCAGCAAGCCCTGGGGATCCACTTGCTTCTGCTTCCTCTATTCCCAGTACAGGGGTTACAGGTGTGCCTTACTGCACCCAGCTTTCTGTGAGGATTCTGAGAATTCAAATCCAGCTCCTTATGCTTGAACAGCATTTTACCCACTGAGCCATCTTCCAAACCTCCTAAACATACTTTCAATGCACTGGAGAAGCCTGACAGTTAACACATGCCACAGATTACAAAGAAGATCATTTTCCTTTATCCTCCTGATAAGTGTTTAGTTATCATACATAAGACAGACATTCATTGCATTGGACAACTCCATGAACTTCCTGCATGTGTGTCTGTACATTATGGGCAATAAATAGACCCTACCTCATGCAAAAAGCAATGATATTCCAGTGCAGGTGACAGCAAGGAGAAACGGGGCTTATACACCATTGATGGCAGTGGAGGTCAGTTCAGCCTTTCTGTGGGGTAATCAGATATCAAGAGCCAAGAGTGGTGGTGCATTTCTTTAACCTGAGCACTTGGGAGGCAGAGGTAGGCAGATCTCTGAGACTGAGGCCAGCCTGATCTATATAGTGAGTTCCAGGCCAGCTGGGAGTACATAGTGCTTCTCCATTTCAGAGAGAGAGAGAGAGAGAGAGAGATCAGGAACCATCTCCTCTGTCTGGCTTCCCATCTCTGTAGGACCTGTGACTGTGAGTTCAGAGATGCTAGATGGCTCTCCAAGGTAAATGCCCAGCCGTTCTCAGAGAGACAATTAATGAACTTCTAGGCTGCTTAAGCTGAGATAAACTGTGTGATGAACAGACACAGGGCCATCTCTCCATGCTGCCAGCTGGCTGTCTCTTCCTCCCTGAGCTGCTAGACACCACCGAGGAAGCCATCCAGAGCACTGGCTACGGCTATTTCTGAGATAATTACACAGCTCAAACTTGGAGCCACTTAAAGGCAGAAATCAGGGGCAGGGGAGGACAAATGAGAATTTTACCACTTTCTCCTCTGCTGGAAATGCCCCAACCAGCTTCAAAGAGAGGGAAAATGCAGGAGGTGCTCATCATCAGAGAGCAGCTGGGGGCCTCAGGTTCTAGTTCTGACCAGTGCCGGGTGCAGTCATTAGGCACCTGCCCTCCTGAGAGTCTGCTGAATGCCTGGTTTCTGTTTTGTGCCCAGAAACCTGAGTATCGAGGAAGAGAAGAGAAAGGCAGAAGGCAGAAAGCAGAGATGGAAGGATACAGACGTATGGAGGCTGGGGTCTTGGCACTGGGCAGAGACAGGTCCAGTTGAATTCCAGAGGTGCCAAGCTATTGCACATGGGACACTTGGGCATAGCCACTCTATGCTCATGTGAGACATGTCTGTGTATGCCAATGTCACCTGCAGACTTGGGCAGCTCAAGTATTCTTGTGACCTGGAGTCTGCCTCACCCTTTCACCCCCAGTCACTCTCTCCTAAAATCACCAAGAGTGTGAGCTCACAGGCATCCCTCAAGAATGACCTGGTGGACTGAACTCATAGGCATTCTTCAAGAGTGACCAACCTGATGAGCTGGGGAGGTGACAGAGTCAATATGGTACCTGCCCTGCAAGATAAGAATCTGGGTTCAGTGCCCAGAACCCATGTAAAAAGGGTCAGATGGGATGGCGTGTGCTTGTAATCCCAGCATCAGAGAGGTGGAGATAGGCAGGCCCCTGGGGCTTGCTGGCCAGGCAACCCAACCTAATCTACACATTCCAGGCCAGTGAGAGACTCTGTCTCAGGAAACTAGGTGGATCCTTGGGCTGCTGGAGAGACGGCTCAGTCTATGAGCAGGTACTTCTCTTCCAGAGGACCCAAGTTCTGTTCCCAGAACCAAGCCAGGTGAGCTGCTCACAACTGCAACTTCAACCCCAGGGAATTCAGCACCCTCGCCTCACCTCAAGGACACACACATGACACACACTCACACAAATACACACACACACATAAATAAAAATAGACTAAAAAATAAGGTGGACAGGATCTTCAGAAATGATGCTGAGAGGAGACCTCAGACCTCCACATGCACTTGCACACGCATGTGGATGCACACATTTGCACACACATGTGGATGCACGTCTAAACACACATATACACATGTGTGTACACTTATACACAAAGCTACACATGTGCACGCATACACACACGTGCACACACATACACACATGATGTGTTCACACATGTAACACATATACACATGTGTGCATTCACCTACACTCACATGCACACACATACACATACACTTGCACAGGACATGACCTGGCTTGCAAGGAGCTTCCCATCCCTCTCATCAGCAGATCAATAGTAAAACTGTCCATCTCTTGAGCAGAATTTCAACCTTGACATCAGAGCACCCCTTCGCCCCACACTGTGACAAATATATAATGTTTGGAGATCAAATGAGTGTTCGAAACAGCTTCCCAGCAACCCACACAGGGAGAGCCAGACGACCTGCCAGCCCTGCGGCAGGATTAGAGCCTCTGCTTTCTCTTTGTGCTCCTACTGCAGGAGGCTGTCAGTCAGCATGCAGCTTCACTGCCAGGGGATTAGGATTACTTTAGCAGCCTGAGGAAGGAAGCACAGTGCCATCTTTGTAATCCAAAGGAAACTGCAGAGCCAGGGCCCAGAGCGGTCCTGGCCTTTCAAGGGAGAATGTGGCTTGGTGATGAGATGAGAAGCCCCGCTGGCTGAGTCCTAGATCCAGTTTGGAAAACGCATCCAGCAGCAGTAGCTGCCCAAAGACAGGGTGGTCCAGAGAATGCCTAATGAGCCCCCACCCCTTGGGGCCCCACAAAACCTCTCTGCGAGCCCCTTTTCAGTGGGGACCCTTTTTTGACAGGGACTCCTTATTTTTATTTTACATGTAGGAGGGTTTGTGTGCATGTGTAAGGGCATCCATGTCATGCAATGCCGGTGGACTCAGAAGGCATCAGATTCCCCTGAACTGGAGTTAGGGACAGTTGTCAGCCGCCGTGTGGATGCTGGGACTCAAGGCCAGCTCCTCTGCAAGAGCAGCTGGTGCTCTTAACTGAGCCATCTCTCCAACCCCAGAGACTCCTTTTTATCCCAGAGGAACAGTCTTTTCTCAATGAGGACCTCCTCCTTTCAATGGGAACCCTATCTTTTCAATAGTAACCCCTCATCTAAATGGAGACCCTCTCTTTTTTCAAAGTAGACTTATAAGTAGCACCCCTAACAAGCTGGGGTAGGAGACTATAAAGGAGTAGGCAACATGGCACAGGATGTTCATCCACCCGTCCATCCATCCATTCACCCACCCACCCATCCATCCATCATCCATCCATCATCCAGCTAGCCAGTCAGCCAGCCATCTGTCTATCTACCCACCCATCCATCCATCCATCCATGCATCCATTTGTCCATGTATGCATGCACGAATCCACCTACCCACATATCCTATTGGTTCTTACTGAGCCCCTGATGGGTGCCAGGAATGGTCAAGCCTTTCGGACATAGTGGAGAATGAGGCAGATATCATCTGTGTGTTGTGAGTACACACAGCAGCATGGCAAATGGCAGGATTCTGCTTCTTTTTACTCTATCTCCCCCCAGACTGTCTAGGCCTCTACTTGGGTCCTCTTCCTTTAACTCATGTAGGTGAGTTAAAATGTTGAGTCCCCACAGAGCCATAAGAAAAGTCTCTCTCTCCTATGAGACCTGCTACACTGATCATGAAAACAGATAAGGAGAGTTCTTGGAGCCCAAGAGGCACAAGCCGGTTTGATCTGATTCAAATCCCGCGACCCCCTCAGCCATCAATGCTCTTGCATGTGGAGCCATGCACATGTGACATCGCCAGCTTGCCAAGTGATTCAGGAGGCAAAACTCAGAAACAACCTGCAAAGAATAGGCAACAAGACCCAGAGAAGAAGAGAGATGAGAAGATATGAGAAGAAAGATGAGATGACTTGCAGGGAGCCACCACCTCAGGGAGGATGCAAGAGCCTGAGTCACTGTATGAAGACTCAAATCAGGGGAGCCTCAGAGCAGGGGAGGGGAGTACAGAAGGAGGGCACAGTGGGAGGAGCCACACCATTGTCTGAACATCCTGTGCTCACCCCTCAGTACCTCTGGGAAGTCTTCCAGGCCAATTACTGGTTTTGGGAAAATGCAGAGAACCAACAGGTCCCCAGACATAGGCACGCAGGAAGGAGATTGGAGAGCATCTTTGAAGGTGTGTTAGATCCAGCTTCTGCATTCAGTCCTGGGCTGAAGGAAGAGGACCTAAGCAGAGGCCTAGACGGGTTGGGGGGATGGAGAAAAAGAGACAGAATCCTGCTATCTGCCATGCTCCTGTGTGCACCAACAACACGCAGAGGATATCTGCCTCATTCTCCACTATGTCCGAAAGGCTTGACTAATCCCGGCACCATTAGGGGCTCAATAAGAACCAATAGGATATGTGGGTAGTTGGATGCATGCATGCATACACGGACAAATGCATGGATGGATGGATTGGTGAATGGATGAACAAATAGACTGATGAATGGATGGAAGACAGATGAATGGGTGGGTGGGTGAACGGATGGATGGGAAGAAGAGGAATTCATAGCTATAAGAATGGACAGTTTAAAATCCTACCTTATCTGCCTATTGTTAGGACTATGGAAAGAGAAAGCCAGAATCTAAAACTCTTAGTTAAAGACTGAGTCCCACAGCCTGGGGCAGTCCTGCCATTTTTACGGTGTCCCCAATTTCTCCTTTCCCCTCTCCCTGTTCCATCGGACAAGAAGGTTGCTACCCTAAACCCTCAGACCCCACAGGCCCTCACCTCACTCCTATGGGTGCGCTTAGAATACCGCTACACACAGTTAGCACACGCTGGGCTGATTGTGCTGAAACTTCGTAACCCAGCTCGAAGAAGAGCACCCAGCAGTTAATTTTTAAAATGCTATCTATATTTAATGCAGTATGAATATTTAACTCCTTAATGCAATATTTAATTTGGTCTCCAATGCAAATAAAAATAGTAAACAGATTGGTTAATGATTTACACTCAGGCTCCCTGATTCTGTTCATGAAGTGTTTTTCTGATGACAATTTTCTCTCCCACAAAGCAAATATCTGAGGATATTCCAGCTGCCACTTCTAAGTGGGTCAGAGTGTCCTATGGGGAGTGGGCTAAACCGGAAAGTAGCCACAGCTTTGGTTTATTCTGAGACTTAATGAAGTCATATTACACGCTAGGCTCTGAGCTAAGATCTAGTGGCAAGAGAGAGGGGACCCTTCTCTCACAGAGTGGTTGATCCAGTGGGAAGTAAGGATTATGTGACAACTCATCAAAGGGGAACCAGGAAGGATTCATGCCTCCAGCCACACTGAACACTGGCAAGACACAAAACCTGGATTGAGGGGTAGGATAACATCTGAATCAAGATGACCTGGAAAAGAGGTGTGAGGGACCCAGGCACAGACAGGAGCTGACTCAGGAGCTTTTATGAACTGAATGTCTGTGTACTCCCAAATCCACATGTTGAGCTTTAATGTCCTTATGGGAGTAATGAGACACAAGGTCACGCATGAATAGGGCCGATGCAATTGTTAGAGGAGATGGCCTCTTCTCTCTCCACTGTAAGTAGATGCAACATGAAAACAGGCTGTGAACAAACCAGGAAACCAGGAAGCAGGCTCTCCACGGGAGAGGAACTGGTCAACACCTTGACCTTGGACTTGTCAGCTTCCAGAACCAAGAGAAATAAACTCCCATCATTTAAGCCACATACATTGTGATGCTTCTTACAGCCCAAACTCATACGGACACTATGCCAACAACCAGAGAACTTTGGAGAACAGAAGAGGAGGACAACCGCAGGTGAGTCTGGGCATCCTGGGCCACCTGAATGGGTGGGGACATTATCCCAGAGGTGGCGAGTTAAGCTTGGACTAATGACATGAACAGGACTGTGTTGGAGAAGGACCATCTAGCAGGGTGATGACAATTCCTCAACTGAGAACTGCTAAAGCAATCAGAGGAGAGAGGAGGAAAGGAATCAGAGAGAAAATGAGAAGATTAAGGAATAATAAGAAGGATACCCTCGGACGGGTCTCAGGGCCTGACTGAAGCAAGCCATGATGGGAGGTAAAATAAGAACAGACAGTGTGAAAGTTCTCAACACAAACTATCGAGTGAGTGCATTAAGTAAATGTTAATGGTGGGCAATGCTATCATTGCTATCGTCATCAGTGAGGTCTTGATGTCCATCTCAGAGACAGTGCAGAGTAAATCTATTTCCCTTCTACACCACCCTTCTCATCTGTGTTCATTCCTTAGAACTAATGCTATCTGTGAAATGGTCAAGACATAACAATAGGCAAGGCAATGTCGTCTGGTTTCATCCTGTGTGAAACAACCAACCCTACATAACTTTGCAATGAATACCCACCAATAGGAGACCTGGGCAATGCACGATAACACACTCTGAGTATTGTGCAACCTTTGTAAATCAATGGGCTGGTGTTATATTTAATGGCATGGAGAAATGGGCTTAATGTATTATTCATCTTTTTTGAGTGCAGATAAAATAATCTCATTTTAAGCATGTTTGGGTTTTTATTAGAGAATGAACTTCACTACAACATTCACATTAATCTTTTATTTATTCTTCTGGGGTTTTCTATATGTTCCTGGGTTTTCATGGGGTCCACATATCAATACTTCAAGATTCTTAGCATTATAAAAATAAGCAAAGTCAGGATATTAATTTATTACAAACAATATGTAACAAAATTGGAAGTCTTGAGTTCATGATGCAAATTGTCCTCCAAGCATGAAGGACACACTTAAAGACTGATTATGCTCCAAGACCTCTTTATTTTGAAGAGTTAAGATGAGGATTCTCTGGCTATGCACTCTTGACTGCTGTGACTCTCCAATCACCATCATGACTCCACTGCCATTTGTCTATTACCCCATTACAAAAATGGACAAAGACCACATAAAGGAATTCCATATTCTGCTGGAGATCATAAGTATGGATCAAATTGAGGCTGGGAATGATTCCTCCTCTGTGGAAGAAGGGGGTCTGGATAAATTGAATATTATTTTTTTAAAAAAAAAGAGAGAAAGGGGAGAAATAATAAAAATTTATCACCTTGGACCAGGATGAAAGAGAGAACATGATATTCTCTCAGGTTTGCTTCTTGTGGTATTTTGGCAAACATGCCCTGAATTATTTGATACCCCTCCATCAAGAGGTCAGGCCTCCATCCCTTCTCTTGAATCTTGGTGGCTCCATGTCTGCTTTAACCACTGTACTGTAAGGGCAATGCTACACGCTGTGGCTGGAATCTCAATGTCTCCCACAGGCTCATATTTCAAATACTTGTCCCCACATATTGGCACATACGTGGTGGTTAGTTTTAAATGTCAACTTGCCAAGCCTAGAATCAATCACCTGGGAACAGAGTCTCGACTGAGGAGTTATCTAGATCAGGTTGGCCTATGAGCATGTCTGTGGGGAATTGTCTTGACTGCTAACTAACCCAGTTCACTGTGGGTGGCACCATTCCTTAGGCTGGGGCCCTAAGCTGTATTCAGAGGAAAGAATCTATCAGCAAGCAGGCAGCATAGGTGCACTGATATATCTCTGTTCGTGTCTGGGAATGTGGTGTGACCCGCTACTTGAGTTCCTGCCTTGACTTCTCCTCAATGATGGGCTGCAGTCTGGAATTATAAGCCAAATAAACTCTTTCCTCCATTAAGTTGCTTTTCATACGGGTGTTTGTCATGGCAACGGTAATGAAACTAGGACACTACTCTTGGAAGACACTGTGAAGCCTTTTGGAGGTGGGGAATGGCTGGAGGAAGTACATCATTATGGATGGTTGTTTAATGTTGTACCAGGCCCTGTGCTCTGGTTCTTGGTCCACTATGATGTGGGGAGTAGCAGTCACCTGCCCCAGCTGCCATGAACTCCACCATTCCTTCCCCACCCTGATGGACTGAGACCCCCTGAAACCGTGAGCCAAAATAAACCTTTACTCACTGACCTGTTTGACATGGGAGGTGGGATAATGGAGGCATGCAGAGTAACATGGAGTTGGCAGTTGGAGGACATGGCCCATGGTAACAGCTTGTGACTGGAAGAGGAACCTGAAGGAGCAATAGGCTTAGGGTGGAGAGATGGGGACTTTGACCTTGGCCTTCCCAAGAGAGAGGTCATACAGACAACTGGAGCTCAGAGAGTCGGCAGGAGCCAGAGAGGTGGGTCCCAGTGCAATGGAAGGCAGGTACAAGCCACAGGATAACCAAGCCCCTCCTTCAGTAAGTCTATAAAGTGAAACTTGAACCAGCCAGAGACAAAGCCCAGGAGTCTGGTGCAGGAAGCAGAGGGAAGGAAGACACAGAGAGGCATCCTCACATGGAATTGAGACCAGATGAGAGATGACACTTGTCCTTCAAGCCAGAACTGTGTCTTCTCTCCCCTTCTAGGACATCGTATTTATACATCTGGTATAGACTTAATTTCCATTCTAAATAACAGGCATTCCTTCCCATCTTCGAATTCTTTGAAGTTCTGCAACCTAGTAAGTTCCTGATGGTCTCATCCCCCATCTGAACCCTCCAAGGCAGGAGGGTGACAGAAAACACTAATTAGCTTCAATCTAGACTAATTGCTTTTTAAACTTCTCCTACAAACCCAACTTCTAATGGCTTCTGAGAATCAATGTTTCATTATTTTCGCCATAGCAGAGACTGACCCCCCCCGTGGATGAGGCGTTACAAATCAGCCAGTGGCAGGCCCTCCTCCCACTCCTTCATCTCTCACCACCTCATATGACAGCTGGATGCCTTTGTCCTGCAGAGGGGACAAAGCTAAAGGATTCTCAGAAGTCAGCATCCTAGACTGGTCTGCTGGACCGGCAAAGAAGAACCCACAGAAGACAGAAGCCGAGGTGTGGATCAGAACTGAGCAGGAGGCCATCTCAAAATAACCCGGCTGTTCACTAGTGCCATCTATGTACCAGGCCCTGGCCTCACCACTTGGCAAATGATCCTGTGATCCTTATGTTAACTCGGCTAATTGCAAGCAGAGAACTTTGCAGGGTTTTAGGTAAAGAGCGAGGAGAAATGTGCCTTATTAATCACTGGAGTAATACTGATGGGTGTGGACAGTCACCAGCCCATTTTTCAGATAAGGACACAAAGACTCAGAGACATTTATCTGAACCGCACAGGGGCTGCTCCAAAACTTGTACAAGTCCTTGAAAGTTAGGCCCCCATGTGCAGCAGATAGGTACCTCCAGCTAGGAGTCCTTGGGGACTAGAACATAACTCTTAAGGAGTCCTAGAGGGTCTCTTACCCTAGTGGGGCATGTCACTGCAGGCGTGCTACATGACCAGCCTGAGTCTGACTGCGGGGGATGGTCCCCTCTCTTTGCCCTGGCTATGAGCCTCCCTGGAGCTACAAGCATCGATGCAAGCAAAATAGCACAGAGCAGAGAGCAAAGAAATGCAAAGGTGGCTCTCAAATGGTACCGATGCCTTCTGATGCCAGAAACACCCCTCCAGCCTATCTGGGAACCGGGGTCCAAGCATTCTCTCCCATCTGTGTCAAGGAGTCAACAAACAAGAAACCAACAGCAACATCCAGGCATGGTGGGGAAGAGGCAGGTCAGTCTCTGTGAGTTTGAGGCTAGCCTGGCCTACAGAGCAAGACCCTATCTAAAAAATAAAAATGATAAAACATCAGATCTAGCCCTCAGCAATCTCCCCAGAGCCATCTGAAATCCCAGGGACTGTTTCTGGAACCAGGATCCACTTGTGTTCTTCTGTGGGCTAAGAGTATCGAGGAAGGAAACCTAGAATGCCCCACCTGGAAACCCTTGGACACGTTGCCTTTCCTCAACCCTCTGCTTCCTGTGCCCCATGCAGCCATTGTATGCAGAACTCATGATGCCAGGGCCTGACAAACAGTGAGCACTTGGCAAATGATCCTGTGATCCTTATGTTAACTCGGCTAATTGCAAGCAGAGAACTTTGCAGGGTTTTAGGTAAAGAGTGAGGAGAAATGTGGGAATCTCCGGGTGCAGCTTCAAGTTCAGAATTTCCAGCTCACAGTTCCCTAGACCATGTCAAGAGAAAGGAGTTCTGGATTCACATCCTAATGCTGCCTCTTAGACCTTCAGCAAGTGGCTTGTTTAACCTCCCCAGTAACTGTAGTGTTTTAGGGTTCTGGTGAAAAAGCTAGGTCACCACAGGCTCGTGGAAATAAATATGCACACAGAGAGTGAGGTCTGCACTACTATGAAAGAAAGAGGTATAATTCAGAAAGGGAAAAATAGCAAAGGAACCTGAGAGAGACTGCACAGATGAAGAGAATCACAGGAACATGTCCCGTTATGGAAAAATTTGTCAAACAGCTAAGAGATCAAGCACGTCACCCAGGAAAGTCAGAGCCACACGCATGGGGTCCCAGAATGAATAACAAAGGCTTCAAGATGGTCTGGACCATAGATAAAGTACAACTGAGGTTTACAGAGGATTTTCCACATCATCATTTAACGGTTGTCATGTGGGCTATGGCCCAGGATTTCTTTGCTTTGATGTGTTATCTCAGGATATTCTTTTCTGTGGTTACTCAGCCATTATAGGTTGTAAAGTAGATATCCCAGGCATGGGTCAGGCCCTCTGTTGCGTTTTGATCTATAACTAGGCCAGAATAATTGGACTAGGAGCTGGTCAAATCATCACTGCAGTTTATAAAAAACAGATACCCAGGCAGATTTAGATTTTTGTCAGAATAATTGGACCAGATGTCCTAGAATAACTGGCCAGCTTTCCGCATTCTTAGTTTCACATTTTTGCCAATAGTTAGACATGGCTAGCTGGAAAGTGTCACAGAGCTTCCAGATATTGCAGAATAACAAAACATCTCAGGGTAGTAAAGACATCACAGACCCGTAAAATATCACTGCGTAGTAAAACACCACAGGGCTGCATTTCAAGATGTCTACCCAGTAAGTAAAACAAGAGGAAGCTTCAATGGTCTAAGCTTAGAGGGACATTATATAAGAACTCAGTTTGGTTATAAGAATACAACTTCTTACCACCCCAAGGTATCATTAGCAAAAGGGGGAGCCATAGCCTGTGCAAAGGCCCAGTGCTAGGTAGGAAGAAGCGTGTCTGGTTACGGCAGTCGGGGAATCTGCAGCAGAGAGAGGAAGGAGATTGCATTCCAAACAGAAAGCAGAACAAGAAGCAAGTGGGCCTGGCTGCTTGAAAAACAATGTCTCAGAGGGCAATCTGTGTCCACCCTGCTCTCTGTTATGTCCAATATGTGGACAGCCAGCTGGGCTGTCACTTACAAAACTCTACGGAGCTTATAAAATATGCCTCCGAGTCTTTTGTCATCACCAAGGCAGCTACTTAGTGGCAGGCACACCCTGAGGGGACTACTGGTCTGAGCACCACCACAGGGAGGGCCTTGGAGCCAGGCCAGGCTTCCGGCAGGTGACCATGACATGCAGTTTCCAGGGCTTCACCTGTCTTCTGCTGTGGCCAGAGAGACACGGGAGCCAGGTGTGCCCAGCTTGGAATGTGAAATTTCTTCCTATGGTGATTTTTGAGGAAATGCGGCTCTTCACAGCCCACAAGGGACAGATTTCTTTTCCAGCTTTCATTAGACATCAGTGAACAGCCAGGGGCTGTGGAATAAGGTTCTAGGCACACCTGACTCTGTTCTGCACCTCTGCCCCACACATGACATCGTTCTCTCTATGACCCAGTTAGGAGGTGAATTTGAGCTACAGGGCAGCAGGGAAGGAGTTGCTAACACGGCGTGATTAGGGAGAGTATGGTCTCAGAGATACAGAGGAAAAGCTGCCCAGAGGCCAGTCTGGGGGTGAAGACCCAGAGCCACAGAGGCACCTGCAGCGTGGGAAGGAGAGGGACCACCCCAGGTCTGAAAACGGGCGAGTGCCAGGAGCCAGGGAAGGTCTTCTGAGAGCATTTCTGTATGATGTGTGTGTGGGAGCCTGTGTGGGAGTGCATGTGTGTGGGAGCGTGTGTGTGTGCCTGTGTGTATGAATGCCATGTGTGTGTAAGCCTGTGGGGGCTTATATATGAATGCATGTGTTTAAGTGTGTGTATGTATGTGTGAGAACCTGCATATGTGGGATGTATGTGAGCCCTGTGAGAGTACATGTGTGCCTGTGTGTGATTACATGAGCAAGTACATGTGTGTGCAGTGTAAGTACACATCTGTGAGCATGTATGCAAGTGCATGTGTGTTTGTATGTGTGAGTCTGTGAGTACACATGTGTATATGTCTATGTGAGTGCTTCAGTGCATATATGTATATGTGCATGAGTGCACATGTGTGCATGTGTGTGAATACATCTGTGTAGGAGCCTTGTGTAGGTGCATATGTGTGAGTGTCTGTGTGTATGACACTGGGTGTGTAAGTTTGTGTGTGTGAGAATACACATGTATATAAGCCCTGTGAGAGTACATGTGTGTCTGTGTGTGATTGCATGAGCAAGTACATGTGTGTGCGGTGTAAGTACACATCTGTGAGCATGTATGCAAGTGCATGTGTGTTTGTATGTGTGAGTCTGTGTGTAAATGGACATGTGTGTGAATACATGTGTGCATGAGCCTGTGTGTGAGTACATCTGTGTTTCTAAGCCTGTCTGTATGATTGCATATGTATGTATGTGTGTCTGAGTGCTGTCTGTATATGTGTGTGAGTACGTCTGTATGTGCATGTGCATGTGAATGCACATGTGTGCGCCTCTGTTTGTGAGTGCATGTGTGTCTGTGCATGTCAGTGCATGTGTGAATGATCCTGTGAGTGCATGTGTGTTAATGCAGGTATATGTACATGTTTATGTGAGTGCAGGTGCATGTCTCTGGTGAGTGCATGTATGTGTGATATATGTATATGTGTGTGGTGTCTGTAGCAGGTGCATATGTGTGTACATGTGGGTGGTGTATGCATGTGTGAGCCTAAGTATATACCTGTGTGTGCATGGAATACAAGTGAGTGGTGTATGTGTGTGCACACTCGTCCATTTCCGCACATGCAGAGTTCAGAGGTCAACATGGAGTATCTTCGTCAGTTGATCTCCATCTTATCTTTTTTGAGGCAGGGTCTCTCTGGACCTCCCCACCTTGACAGGCTGATAAGTGAACCCCTAGACTCCGCTGTCTCCTCCCCCACCCCAGCACTAGGGATACAGGACATGCTGTAATGCTACATGGATGTTGGGGATCCAAAATCAGGTCCCCATGCTTGCAGAGCAAGCCCTTTCCCGTGGAGCCATCTTCCCCGGTCCTCTGAGGAGCACTTCTGATTCTAGCAGTTTCTGGATTTTTCTGTAAGGGCTCAATCTTCAATAAGGGAACATACATCCCTGCAGGAAGGAGCCATGAGCTCCATGAAGCTCCGAAGCTTCACCGGCAGGGCCGGCCCAGCTCACTACGCCCTCAAGGCAAGCGAGCGGCATACTTCACTTCCATTGTCCCTCTGACATGCTCATTCCTGCAGCCAACATTTCCACAGCAGAAGCTGGCTTCCCTCATCCTCGTGAGCCTCTTCTGTGGCCATGGTACCATGCTGGCATCTCCAAGTGGGTCCTGCCCAGGCTAAGAATTCACTTTCAAAGCTCTTCATATCCATCCAGGATAGTCAATGTGTTTGTCAGTCTTTTTCTTGTTAGAGCAATAAAAATTATTCAAACTAAAATATCCTTTTTACTCTACCCACTCCCACTCAAGGCCAACACAAAAGAATTGTCCCCTATTGTATTAAGTTGACTCCTAATGACTTATCATTATACCCACAGATTTGTGCACCTCTCAACCCACATCAGAGAAACTTCTTTTTACAGTAGACAGTGAGTAACACAGACCCACAAGTGGCCAACATGCAGAGAATAAGACACTGCAGAGTCCTCAGTCCGAAATGGAATATTTATATCACACCCCATCCTCCAAAACCTCAGGGATCACTGAGGAAGAGGCGGCAGAAACACTGTAAGAGCAGGCAGTGGGTGACCACAGGCAAACAGTGTTTACAGGACACAACGGGGCAGCTGCACGTGTGAACTCACAGCAGTTGTGACAGCACGCACGAGGCCTGCTGACGCTCAAACCAGACAAAATCCCAGCATGGAGGGTGTGGCAACGAAGCCCCACTCCTGACTGAGGAGCTATCGGTAATTGATAGCTTCTGGAAGAGGGAAAGTCAGTTATTTTTTAAGGATGTTACCCCTGGTAGGTCTATCACACTCCAGTGGATGACCACATGCCCAAGAGTCTACGGCTGGCACAAACTGGGTTTAAAAAAACAGTTGAGCAGGTAGGGAAGGGGAGGACTTAGGGGAGGAGGGTGCTGTGATTAAAATGCAGTGCATGGGATTCTCCAAGAACCAACAAAAATGAGGAAGAAAAGGAAAGAAAAGAATTGCCCTGAAGAAAGATGTTTGGTTTTATAACAGAACCCTCCCTGTATAAAAGCAATTTTACATAAAGTACCAGTCAGTGTGTTCCTCTCTAAACAAGAGGCTTCCTGGCAGCAGACCAAATGAGCTGAGGTAAAAGGATGAAGTCACATCACCCTGTAAACACGAACACTGAACCACAGACCTCTAAGTTCAAGGCAGTCCCCACACCCAGGGTGGCGGAAGCGAAGAGACAGGTATAGAGGGCTCGGGTAGAGGGTACCTGGGTACAGGCTGCCTGTGTGAGTCTTCCTTCGCCTCTGACCATCTCCAGATGAGGAAATCCAGAGCCCAAAAGCAGGGTTGCACCCTCTGTGACAGGTAGGAGTCAAGGTGGCCACTATGAATTGCTTGGGATGTTGTTGCTTGGTTTGAGGGGCTTGGTTGTTTTGTTTGCTTTGATTTTTGAGACAGAGTCTCACCATGAAGCCCAGGCTAGTGTCAAACCTACAGTCCCCCACCTGAGCCTCCCCAGTACTGAGGTGACAGGCATGTGTCACCACACCACACTTCAGTTGCTAAGTTTAACTTCTATAGTTTATCCAGTGACTATTGATTGCACACAGGTTCCTATAGATGGCCATAGATAAAACACTTTTGATCCCAACCCTCAGGGAGCGAACGATCAAAAAGATCTATGCAGTAAGGCCAAGTTCCAGGGTGTTACAAGCACCAAACGCGCAGGACACAGAGCCAGGATTGGGAAGATGGGAGGGAGGAGGAACCAGAGGGAGTGGCACTTCCTGCAAATACCACAGGCCTGCTCATTCTTGCCCTCAAGAAGGCTCAAAGCAGACCCCTGCTCTCCTCTCTTGTGCAATATCACACTAGTCTAAGCCACCAAACCCTCTGCTTGGATCATTACAATAGCTTCCTAAAACTCCCCTGAGATCTAACCTGGTCCCTGTCCACTCACCCCACAAGAGTGCCCCAAAACAGTCTTCAAAGAACAGACTTGATGCTACTGTTTCTGAAAGTCCACTAGGAGAAGAGGAGGAGGAAGGGGTGGAGGAAGAGAAATGGGAAGAAGAGGAAAGGTAGGAAGAAGAGAAAGAGGAGGAAAGGAGGAAGAGGAGAGACAGGTAGAGAAGAAAAGGAAGAGGAAAAGAAACAGGACAGAGGAAGAAGAGAGGAGAAGAAGAAAAGGACAAGAGGAAGAAAAAGAGAAGAAGAAGGCAGGGAAAGAAGAGGAAAAAAAAGGAGGAGAAAGAGAAGGAAGAAGAAGAGAAAGCTAAAGAGGAAGAGAGAAAGAAAAGGAGAGACAGGAATAGGAGGAGAAAGAGGAGAGGTGAGGAGAAAGGGGTGGAGGAGGAAGAAGAAGAGATGAGGAGGGATGGAAAAGGAGGAAGAAAAGAGGAAGAGAAGAAAGGGAGGAGGATAAAGAGGAGTAGAGAGAAAGAGGATGGAAAGGATGAGGAGAAAGAGGAAAGGGAGGACGAAGAGCAGAGGAGAAGGAGCAGAACCTCCCCAATAGCCCAGCACGTCCGTGATCTGAGCAAACATCATCTTCACCTTCCTCTGATGTAAAACTGAGCTAGGAATAGCGTGGGGAACTGAACGTCCCTGGGGTCTACTGTCAAGACTAAGCACGGCTGTCCAGGTCAGGCCCAGCCTCCATTCCGGGGCTGCTGCGGCAAAATGAATGCTTAGAGGGCATCAGAGCTCACCTAACTACCCCCACACTGCTCATTTCTGTCTTTGCCTATTGTATGTAGCCAGACACTCACTCCCGGGGCATTTAGCCACAGGGCTTTGAGACCTCTGAGGCTGGGGGGACAGCAGTCATCCTTCTCTCTGTGATGGCGAACAGCCAGAGGATCTTAATTTCCAGACAGTTCTGCAGAACAGACATCTGCCTAACAGTGGAAAATCGCTCTGCCACATCTTCCAGCAAGGACGCTCTTCATGCTCCGATTGTCTGCAACCCTCTAATCGCACTCCCTGTTAGCACGTGCTTGGAGCACTTGAAATTCAGCCAGAAGAACTGAGTGAAATTTATGAGCTGCTGCCTGCCAGAGCCCTGAGCTGTCAAACAGGAGTCTAGATGCTGTGTGAGGTCATCAGCTGCAACAGGTAGCCCGACCAGCACCCGGCAGTTCTTCCAGACCTACCACCTATACCTCCATCCGCAACCAATCAAAGACATCAGTCAGGAGGCAGAGCACTGAATGGTACAGAAAAATTTTCCAGCCTCTCGTTTTGAGTTAATTTCTAATGGAGTTGCCCATGTCTCCATGTCACAATGGATTCCAACATTTTGCCAGGTAGCTTCAGTTCACACCGAGCAATTCATCGAAGCCAAAGTCTATTTGCTGGAATGGGCTGACAGGCCCCTCCGTTTTCTCTATTAATGTATGATAAGAGGAGATATTTCATGAGCCACTGGTTGCCGTGCCTGCCGCTTCCTCTCCTACTGCTTAGCACACTCAAGAAGGGCAAGCTCCTCTCTGAGAACTGGATTCCAGGGACAAGCGAAAAAATGAATTTCAGGGGCTGGCAAGATGGCTTAGCAGTTAAGAGAACTGGCTGCTCTGACAGAGAAACTGGGTTGTGTAGAACCCAGTTCTTGAGCGTTTTAGAAACCCAGAGTCAAGGTTCAGCGGGAACAGCTCCTCCAAAGGCTCCACCAAGGAGTCCTGCCTGCCTTCTCCAGCTCCTTGGTGGCTCTTGGTCTTCCTCAGCTTACTACTGCACTTCAGGGGACATTCATTTGCATGAATGATCTTTAACCCACCACCACAGATGACTAGGTGTCTGACCCATGTGTGGTGTTTTGAATGAGAATGTTCCATATAAGCTCTGTTTGGACATTTTGTCCCTAGTTGATGGCACTGTTTTGGGAGGTCTTAGAAGGTGTGGCCATGCTGGAGGAAGCACGTCACTGGGGGGCGGGCTTAGAGAGTTCTTAAGACTTGCCAGATCTCCACTCACCCTCTGCTTCCTGCACCTGCTTGAAAATGTGAGGGCTTAACTTCTGCTCCTACTCCAGCCACCTCTGCCGCCATGCCTCCCCACCATGATGGACTCTTGCCCCTTTGGAACCATAAGCTAAATAAACTCTGTTTTATAAGTCCCTTTGGTCAGTGTTTCTATCACAGCAACAGAAAAGTAACTAATACACCCATGCATGGAATGCATTTAATGAGAAGCTGGTACACAGGAGAGCTCAGTGAGAGTGAAAGGGAAAAGTTAACCTCATGTGGAGCTAATGAACTCTATTCTGTGTGGTAGATAAATAAGTGTTAACAAATGTATTTGATAAGAGCCTATGTACTCCTAAAAGTAAGTGTGCTGTTATGTGGGTTGATATATGGAGAAGTTACAGTTAGGACTTTGGAAGCTTCTACTTGTATTCAAATCATAAAAGCCACTCTGAGTTCAGTCTCAGGCTGAAACAAGACAGGACAGACAATCTCAAAAACCACAGTCTGTGACCTTAAGGAAACACCTGTTGACAATGTGTACCATTTGTTAAAATGGAATTGTACTGGCAACAGCAATGTATCATGTTACTGGGAATGTCACAACCCTTGCCCACATTTGCCCAGAATGTCTGCTTTAGTAAAAATCTTGACTGATTAAATTTCCTATAGTAGCCTAAAGGACATGTATACTTCTATGCTGGAAGTCTCACAACTACCAATATGATTACTGCCAAAGGACGATGTGAAAAATCCTAGAAATCCCATATGTATTTCTGGCCCCTGCCTCAGTTTCTCTGGAGGAGGTTAGCTCAGCTGGAAGCTTGCACATAGTAAAGGATAAACTTCCACTTTCTGAAAATGATTGTAGTCTTCTCACCATACCAGACCAGTCTCTGTTTAATTTCTGTTACAAGAGGTGCTAGAAACAGATGCGAACAGATGGTGCATAGAGGAGGTATAGAGCAGAGCAAGTCAGATCCAGGGGGTTTTTAGCCAGCTGGTGGTCTAGCAGGTATGTCCAACCCACAGCCCGAGGGCCACACATTCCCCAGGATAGCTAGGAATGAAAGACAACACAAAACTGTAAGTTTACTTGAAACATTAGAGACTTTCATGACTTGTTTAAACTTGATCACATGATTCTTGAGCATGAACTTTATAGATGACAACCTTACATCATGCCCCAAACTCAGAAGGCTAGATACTCCTGGGACTCTACAGTGTGCCTCATGGGAATCTCACTTTCTCTTGGAGTTCAAATCATGCCCTTGAATTTGTCTCCATGTTCTCCATCTCCCAGTCTTAAGAGACAGACACCCTGGTTTCTTGGAAGGCAATGCCCTGGGCAGAGGCTCCCTGGCTCGGTGGAGCTCGGCTCTCAGCACATTAAAACCTCCATATTGTGAAGGGGTCAGGTTCATGATGTTAAGGGGTCAGGGGGCAGCTGTTTACCCAGAGTCACACAGGGAGCTCAGTACTGGCCCCTACAGCCAAAACACTCCCAAAGAAACTGACCATCATCTTTTCTCCAAACCTTCCCAAGCCAAGAATGCTGTGGAAACTCTAGTCCCTCTAAGCTGAGGCTAGTATAACTCAGGGGAGAAATCTCCTCTGGTAAATAAAGGATCACAGTAGCCTTATCTCTGCTCTCCAGGCTGCACTCTAGACAAACGTTCTTCATGAAACACCAGCCCAGGTGGATAAGCAAGTGTGTACTAAGAAATCTGGGTGTTGAGCTGGTCACAGCACCCTGGGCCTGTAATCTCAGCACTTGGCAACACTGAGGCAGGAGAATTTCTGTGAGTTAGAGGCCAGTATGGATTATCCTTGGAGGTGCCAGCCTGGGCTATGGAAAAGATCCTATATCAAACAGAAAAGAAAAAAATAACATAAGAAGGAAGAGGAAGAGGAAGAGGTAGGAGAAAGAGAGAAGTAGCAGCGACAGAAACTGGGTGCGTAGACATGCAGGAGGGGCCAGAGCCTCAAGCCCTAATAGAGAGAGAACCACAGAGTAGAAGCACGATGGTTGCAGGGCCCAGCACCTCTGCTGTGTGCACTGCCCGCTCCAGCCAGTGCTTCATGGATCTAAGCAATCTCATTAGAAGATATTTCGCTGATGTAGTCAGACTTGCATTTAACATGACATTCGTTTTATGAGGCTAAGACGTTCCGAATATTTTATCCTCTCCCGCATATTATTTAACCACTTTAAATACTACCAAGTGTGAGTAATGTCTAAACTAATATCTTCGGTTCTGGCATCCATCCCAAACTGCACAACAGTCTATCCACTGCCAGATAGATTTTACCACCCTTGAAGGTAGGGACAGCACAATGCCCACAGGCCGTATTCACTGTATTCACTTCCTGCCTCATCCTCTAACCCACATTCATCGTCACCTTCCAATCGCCTTCATCCAGTGAGATGGCTGCACTGTGCACTGAGCCGCTCACAGTCAAAAGCCTCAGAGATCTGGGTGTGATGGTACAAGCCTGTCATCCCAGAGCTTTGGAGGCTGAGTCAGGAGGATGCTCTTGAGTTCAAGGTTAGCCTGAGCCATATAAGGAGAACCTTGTATCACACGAAAAAAAAAAAAAAAAAGCCTTGGAATTGTCCACTGTCTGCTTCATTCTTCAGGGATGAGCCCCTGATCCCAACTCCGAGGTGTCCAAGGAGGACTCAGTCACCTGTCCACTCCCACCCAGTCCAGCCCAGCCACTTTATCCCTTTGGAAGTTTGGCAGAAGGCTCTTTGCGGACCTAGCTCTTCTTCAGTGCCCCACTCCAACCCACTTCTTTCCTGGGCACCAAAATCATCTTTTAACAATAAAGATCAGCTAGAACTGGTGACACAGGTCCCTCATCACAGCCACTTGAGAGGCTGAGACAGGAAGATCTCAAGTCAAAAGCCAGCCTGGGCTACAGAGTGAGTTCAAGCCCAGCCTGGGCAACTCGGTGAGCCCCTGTCTTGAAAGCAAAAGAAAAAGAGGATTGGGGTATAGGTTCAGAATAAGAATATCTACCTAGGCCCTAGATGCAATCCCTGCTTCCTCAAATCAACCCATTAATTAAAAATAAAAACCCAGGGCCTGGAGATGGCTCAGTGGCTAAGAGCACTGGTTGCTCTTGCAAAGGACCCAGGTTTGATTCCCAGCATCCACGTGGTGACTAACAACCATCCATAACTCCAGTTCTAGGAGAATCTGATGCCCTCTTCCGACCCCCATGGGCATTGCATGACACAGGTGCACTTACATATATACAAACTCTTACACATAAAATAATTTTTAAAAATTTTTTAAATAAAAATTAAAACCCATCATCTACCACTCATACCCTGGTGTGAAGCCATCAGTCAGTTACTGGTAATTCCTGTGAAACCAAGTCCACCTGCCTTGCCGTGGCTTCTGAAGACGTGTGGACCAGTCCTCAATCTTCCTTTCCAGGTTCCTATCAGTTCACTGTGGCCACATGGATCCAGCCCTCCCCACACTGTCCATCGCCCCCAGCGCCCATCAGGCTGGCCCCTTCTCAGCCTACAAACATCACCTCCTCAGAGAAGCTTCTGACCACTCTGAAAGCAGACTTGCTATGGTGGGCCTGGTGGGCCTTTACCTCTCAGCGCTGTGGACAATCAATGTGGAGGCCCCTCTGCTGCTTCCCCTTCCGCTCCCAGTGCAGACTCACCAGAACTAGCACTGAGAGGAGAGGGACCTACCGTTCTCTCAGTGACCCTGGTCAGCTCTTCCTTGTACACCCAAGAAGGGGGAATCTGAACCCTGAACGGTGTAAGCTGGCATTCTACACTGGACCAGTGAGACACACAGTCATACCCCTCCTCCCCTGAGCCAAGACATGTATGACTGTGTGTCTCCCACAGTGGCTGTCTGTCCAACATTGGGATGGTTCATCTTCATTGTTAAACTGACAGGCTCTAGAATCACCCAGGAAACACACCTCTAGCCATGTCTTTGAGAATGTTTCTGGAGAGTTAACTCAAGAGAGAAGAGCCATCCTGGATGTGGGCAGAACCACCCCATGGGCTGGGGCTCCAGACCAAATTGAAAAGAGGAAGTGGGCTGAGCACCAACATTCACCACTCTGCTTCCTGACGGCCGCGGCACTGTGACCGGCCACCTCAGTCCTGCCACCACGCTTCCCGCCACGATGGACTGCACCATTGTCTATGAGTCAAGACAAACTCTTAAGTTGTGCTTTTCCGGTATTCTGTCACAGCCATGAGAAAAGTACCTGACACACCCACTGAACCATCCCACATAGGTGTGTGTGCGGAACAAGAGCACCCGGGGAGTACCTGCACCGGAGAGACAGGAAGAGCGGATGTGGATGACACAAGGGATTCATGGTGACTTCCTTCTCTGGAGTCCAGTCACCATCCGTGTTCTGCAACAGATACCATTTACTGCATTTTTAATTTTTTTATTTTATGTGTATGGGTGTATTGCTTATGTGTACATAAGTGCATCCATGTCATACAATTCTCACAGAGGTCAGAAGAGAGTGTCAGATCCTCTGGAACTGGAGTTAGGATGGTTGTTAGTTGCTATGTGGGTGCTGGGAAGTGAACCCGGATCCTCTGCAAGAGCAGCCAGTGCTCTTAACTGCTGAGCCATCTCTCTAACCCTGCATTTTTAATTCTTAAGACTGACCTAGAGACAAATCTTGAACAGCAAGGACAGTTAAAGGGACATGAAATATTATACTGACCATGTGAAATTACTGACCACGGGACAGAAAGAATGCCAGGGCCTCATTTGAAGGAATTCCTCATTAGAAGGAATAAGATAGAGTCGATAAAACACAAAGAGCCAGGTGTTTTGTGCATGCCTGCAGTCCTAGCACCCAGAAGGGGGAGGCAGGAGGATCAAGAGTTCAAGGCCAGCTTCTGCTACACAGGGAGTGATTAGTTACTTTTCTGTTGCTGTTATAAATACTATGACCAAGGCAACTTATAGAAGGAAGAGTTTATTTGGCTTATGGTTCCAGAGGGAGAAGAGTCCTTCATGGTGAGGAGGCATGACAGAAGGCAGCCAGAGCCAAAAACTGAGCACTCACATCTTCAAGCAGGCACAGGAAGTAGAGAGAGTGAAATTAGGAACAGGACAAGTCTATGAAGTCTCCAGCCCACCCCCAGTGATGTGCTTCCTCCAGCAAGGCCACACTGCTAAAGGTTCCACGACCCTCCCCAAACAGCACCACCAACTGACCAAATGTCCGAATACTTAGAGCCTATGAGGGACATTCACATTCAAATCACCACCGTGAGTTCAAGATTGGCCTGGCATACATGGGATTCTGTCTTTCAAAGTAAAATTTAAAAACAGATAAGGAACTAGAGAGATGTCTCAGCAGTTAAGACCACTGGCTGCTTCTGCAGAGGAAACAGATTCAGTTCCCAGCACCCACCTGGCAGCTAACAACCATCTGTAACTCCAGTTCCAGGGGACTGGACACCCTCCTCTGAAATCCACAAGCATTCCATGCCAATAGTGCACTCATACATTGCAGGAAAAGCAACTCATACACACAAAATAAATGAATCAAAAAACTTTAAAAAGCAGCTGAGGCTAAGTGTGGTTGAACATGCCTTTAATTCTAGCACTCAGGATCAGAACATGTGGATCTCTGGGAGATAGAGGCCAGCTTGGTCTACATAGCAAGTTCCAGGCCAGGCTGGGGCTACAGGCAGACCCTGACTCAAAAAGACCAATTAACTAATTAAAAACAGATGAAAAACAGAGAGTCAACATCCTTGTTTAAAGTTAAAAAGAGTGGCCAGGTATGGTGGTACATGTCTTTAATCTCAGCACTCAGGAAGCAGAGGCAGGCAGATCTCTATGGGAATAAGGCCAGCCTGATCTACATAGTGAGTTCCAGACCAGCTGGGGCTACAAGTAGACCTGTCTCAAACAAACAAATGAAATGAAACAATAAAGTCAAAAAGAGGGATGGAAAGATGGTTCCGCACTTAAGAGCACATACTGTTCTTACAGAAGTTAGGTTCCCTGTATTCACACTGGGTGGTTCACAACCACTGTAACTCCAGCTTCACCGGACTTGATGCCCTCTTCTGGCTCCCACAGGCACCTGCACTGATGTTGCACGAACCCACAAAGACACATATATAAACATAGATAAAATAAAATAAATCTTTCCAAAACTGTTAAAAAAGAATGTTTGGCTCTAATAATAAACCAATAGGATAGCTGATAGGATTCTATAACTACTCAAAATCAGAGGGATTGGCAAAAGGCAGTTTTGCACATGTGCTAAATTCCTTGCGCTTCCCAACAGATAATTAATAATGTACTTATAACTGACAGTCAAGAAATGAGGGTGTGGGGTTTAAAGGTGAGTACACATTCCCACACACATGCCTTAATTACCCAGTAGATGCGTGTTCAACCTTGACAAGCAAAACACACTTAAGACAGGACATAGCCAGGACCAGTAGGGCTCTTCTATGCATCCACTATCTGGTTTCAGCTTATGGGAGTCTGGGAAATCCCAGACATCACAGCCCCTTGCCCATCCATGATCTCAGATTAGGGTGCTGTGGGATAGGCTTCAGCTGATTAACAAGCTCCCCACTAAGGTTATTCTGCACAGCTCCAGCTGAGGACCACAGATCTCTGCATGGTGCAAGACAGTCTACGAGACAGTTTCCTCCTATGTAGCCCAGGCAGGCCTCGAACTCAAGATCCTCCTGCCTCTGCCTCACAAGGGTTGTAATTACAGGTGTGAGCCCCCATGCATGGCTCCCATCTTGTTCCTCATGTCTCTGTCTTCAATATTTTCCAGACATCTATGCAGTGACCATTTACTGAGACCCTATTGGGGTGCTTTGGCCCCAAGCTAGATGTTGGAAAATGAAGGGAAATGGCTAGCCTTACACAGAGAGGGAGGAACTGTTAATCAACAAATGGGCAGAGCATGCTGGGACTCTAAGCCTACAAGGTACCCCGAAATGAGAGCCAAGAACCCTCTACGAGGTGTCCAAGAATAGCTCAGAGCTCCAAGGGATCCTGGAACTGGAGTTGGTTGTACACTGACCTGGATTCAAACTACTTCCCTGGCATTATCTTGGGCATCTGACAACAGAAGAGCTCTGACTGGCTTCTCACCCCTGTGAAACGGGTGTCTACAGCTCCTTCCCAGGGTGCTGTTTGCTACCACCTGGCTCAGATTGTAGAAACCCCTCTCCTGCTATTACAGTTAATAGTAGCAGGTACTGGACAGTTAAGTATGTTTGCTCTCTGATGTCATACAGGTTTCCCAGCATTCTTCCACTGAAGAACAGGAAGAGCTTTCTGCTTCCCAGAGAGACTGTTTGAGAGCAAACAGGCTAGTCAAGGGCCTTGTCAGGACCAAGACCCAAACAGGGAGCCAGAGCTTCCTCCAGTGAAGAGTTCTGTCATAAAAGAGAGATGTTGGCTCTGTGCCAAGCCCAGGGCAGCAAAGGAGGCCACCATGATCCATCAACACGTTTGCAGCACCCAGATGCTTGGGATAAAATTGGGTGTTTGGGGTTCAATAGAGTTGGGACATTTTCCTTGTGGTTTTAAATTGCTTGTTCCTCTCTCCCAGAAGAAAGAATATTCGGCAATAGACATCCTAAATCAGATTGGGAATTTGAGGGTTACTGCTTTCATCTCCTAAGACCTGGTCTCTAAGTTCACTCTGTCACACAGCAGCCTGATGCCAGCAAGCCCTCCATGTCTATCTACCTGGGCCAGGTCTGAACCCACCCCAGCAGGCTAAGACACATCCATGAAGAACAGACTCCCAGCAGGGAAACAGTGTTGGGGAATCTCACTCTCATGGTAGAAGGATTGGAGCAGCAAGGAGACTCCAAGACTTCAAGACGGAGGTTCGCTTTTGTTTTGAGCTTCTTTTCCACCACAGAGGTCCGTCCAGACCAAGCACCTTGCCATTTTCTCCAGGACTGAATAGATGACAAGGCCACAGCTGGTGTGTGTCAGGTATAAGAGGCATGACAGGGCTCAGGAGAGGCTGAAGATAATCAGATTTGCAGATGTCTGATAGTAGATGGCAGAGAGCTGGCTTGACTGTCCTCAAGATCACTGTTCATTTGGCGGGTACAGGGGGCTCCCAGGTGAACTGGGAAATAGCAACTGTATCATGAGCCAGTGTGCACATCAGCCCCCCCCACAGCATACACCTGCATGTGCACACACACACACACACACACACACACACACACACCCTGCCTGGCCTAGCCTGTCAACCACACTGGAATAGAAGGAAAGTGGTCTCCTTTCTAAGATAGGGGACGCATAAGATGGGAGGAGAGTCCCCACAGTTGACTGTGCAGAGAGGCCCAACCTGAACACTAGCAGCATTTCAAGTTTCTTCCTAAGGGGCATCATCAGTGTCTCAAGAGACTTAGGGACTGTGGCGAGAAGGGGCCCTCACAACTCAGCATTTTGTTAACTGTGATGGTGAGTGTTAAATGTGAAGGCCTGTGGGTCTCTGGGCATGTGTGCTGGGGGGGGGTCTTAATTATACTAACTGAGGTGGGAAGACCTGTCCACTGTGGGTGACACCATTCCGTGGCTGGGAGTTTGAACTGTATAAATGGAGAAAGGGAGCTGGGTGCATTCAATGTTCTGTGCTGCCTGACTGCGGACACAGTACAACCAGTTCCCTCAAGCTCCTGCTACCTTGAGCCCCCACCATGATCGACTTCATCCTTGAACTGTGAGTCGGTTAGCCCTTTCTCCCTTATGTTACTTTTCCAGGGTATTTTATTACAGCAACAGAAAAGTGACCAAGACAGCAGCCCAGCAAAGACGCGAGCATTGCCTCTCCCTAAGAAGTCATCATTATCCGTAGACTTGGGACTACGGTACGAGGAGAATCTCATCTCTCACAGGCACTGTGGAGCTGGGCTCTCTTTCTTCTCCAAAGCCACTTTCAGGCCCTTCATAGACACACTGCCCGGTCACAGCAAAGAGAGAAGGCGGTGATGGTGACAATTTCAGAGCATCAACCCTGCCGCTGAAAATCACCCTGAGAGAAAAGGGAGAGAGCACTTCACTCAAAACTCCATGAGGCAGTTTGATACAAGGAGGAAGTCAAAGACAGTGTCTTCTCAAAGATGGCAGCTGTCAGCTGGCGCCACACCATTTGGTAAACTTCCTCCGTGTTGGTTGAACTGTGATAATTCCTGAAACTAAACTAATTTGGTTTTCAGAACTAAAGGTATGTGTTTCTCTAGATTCTCATTTCCCCTATCCCATCAATTCCAGTAATGGCAGCCAGGAAAGATGTTTATCCATCACGTAACATTCCTTAACTGAGCACTCACTGATTACCCTTAGCAATAGCCAACTGTTAGCCAACCTCACTTCTTATGGAAACCACAAGAAGGGCCCTCAAGGCCTGGAGAGATGGGTCAGAGGTTAAGCACTCTTTGCTGCCCGTGCAGAGGACCCGAGTTCAGTTCCCAGCACCCATAGTGACTAGTTCATCACCACCTCTAACTCCATCACCCTCTTCTGGCCTCCAAGGCACCTACACTCACATATGCACATACCCCCCCACACACATAATTAAATATAAAAATAATTTTTAGGGCTGGGCATGGTGGCACACACCTTTAATCCCAGCACTCAGGAGGCAGAGGTGCACAGATTTCTGTGAGTTCAAGGCCAGCCTGGTCTACATAGTGAGGTCTAGGCCAACTGGGGTTTAAGGAGACCCTGTCTCAAAAAGATCAAAAAAAAATATTTAAAGAGACTCTTATGGCATGTGGGCCTCATCCCTCCTCAGGCCCTCATCATGCTGAGATCTAACAATGGTGTTAATATCTCTTCTAAAAAATTTTTTTTGACAGGGCAGAAATTTGTTATAAAAAAAGGACAATCTGTCTCAGTTTCCCCCTTGAGTCCCCAACCGCAAATCTTCTAGCAATGATCCTTGGACACAAGATTTCATGCCATGCACAGAAGTCCAGTGACAGCCGCACACAAGTATTCAAGACAGAAAGCTGACTGCACTTAACTAACCAAGCAACACTTGAATTTCTCATCCATTTAGTCAAGATTTGTCAAAGTGGAATGGACTGGGCTCCAGTCCTAACAAAGATGAGGCTCCCTCCATGGAAGATACAGGAACAATCACTTCCAAACATCCTTTAGTCAGGGGTCAACTTAGCAGGTGGAATTGGAGATGTTTCATTCCACCCTCTCATAGGAGGAGTCATCTGGCATCCTAACTCACCTAATGGAGAGCCACAAACCCAAAGCATCCCGGAACCACCATGAAATGGGATTCTACATGGTCTGTATTTTTAGAACTTTCTCATTTCTTTCTACAGACCTGATTTGACATGGGGTCTGTTCTCCTCCAGAACCAAAATACAGAACCATCGAATGTCAAACAAGTTAACAAGTTTGTACAACCCTGTAAGAAGCCATACCAGCACATAGGAATCGCCCAGAGCTCCCAGGAGAGCCCAGATCCCCCTCTATTACCCTGGGCATGGGTGACCATGTGAAAACCTCGGGGATATAAGCAACACCCTTGGACTTTCTCCTTTGCTTTTCGGTTCTGTGCCTGGGAGCTGGTACTATGGGGTTTGTCATTTTGTAGACAAGGAAACAGATCCTCATCCCCTGGTGGGCAGGAAGCTCATCAGAGTGGGTAGAGATCACTCACATTTCCCAGGGTCTCCAAGGCTGATATCACTGCCTCATACACCAGGCTCCCCTCTAGAGGACCTGGTGTCCTATCTCCAGCTCACAGAGCTGCAGGACTGAGGTCCCCGTTTCCTTGCAGTTATTAGCCAAAGGCTCCCTGTCCCGGGATCTACCTTTCTCCTTCTCCTGCAGCAATCTCTCCTTCTGACTATGAACAGCTCTACCACATGCGGGTCTTGGTAGTTGAACACAGGTTGTGAGGCTTGGCAGCAAACACCTTTACCCACTGTTGCTTTGGCCAAAAGCCTGCCAAGAAACAACTTAAGGGAGAAAATATTCATTTTGACTTTCAGTTTAAGGAGATATAGTCCCTCGTGGAAGGCAAGGCATGGTGACAGAAACAAATAAAGTGAGGCCAGGCTATACAACCTCGAGGCCTGTCTCCAGTGACCCACTTCTTTCAGTGAGGTTCCACTTCTTGAAGGTTCCACAACCTTCCAAACTAGTGCCACCACCTAGTGACAAGTGTTCAAACCCATGAGCCTGTGGGGAGACGTTCCACATTCAGACCATAGCACTCTCCAGACACAGAATATGAGAGGACAACGGGGCTGGAGGGAAAGAGGAGAAGGAAGGGCAGAGACAGAAGTGGGGAGAGGGGAGAGGAGAGGAGGGGAAGGGAGGGGGGAGAAGAGGGGAGGGGAGGGGAGGAGAGTGGGGGGAGGCAGGGCAAGCTGGCTCAGAGACCATCCTCGTCCTATAAAGCCACAACTAACTGGCCCAGCGCCCAGGTCACAGCCCCACCTATTCTCTAACATCTGTCTACAGCTGTCCTGTCTCTCTCCATTTTAACATCAGAAAGAAACACTCCTGAACTGACTCCTGTGACCAGGCCGAGGTGCAATGACTTGTTCTTCCCTGGCCTCACTTCCTCATTACTCAGCAGATCGGTCACTTCACCCTACACTTCTGGTCAGCCCTTTCCCCCAGAGGGAGCTTGTGCCCTGTCAGACACCACCTAGGGCCACAGTCCTGCTGTTCTTCCACCCACCAGCCTTATCCTCATCTTTCAATATTGCCAGCATTAGCAGAAAAAAATGGCCGTTATTGGTCGTTGGTGACATATTTTGATTTGTACTTTTTTTGTCAGTGACAGAACCTAGGGACTTGTGCATGCTCCTGCAGGTCCCCTGCCACTGAGCCACATCCACGACCCTCTTCTTGCATTTTCAATGGAAACCTTTTAATACTGTGAGACCATGGGGCATGTTCAAAAGTTTGTGTGCAGAGCTTATAAATCTCAGTGATGAGACACATAGATGCAAACGTCTGTGAACCTAGTCATACAGCTACAGCATGCATTTATTAAGTGCCCGTTGCATTCCCAGTCAGGCAGATCTACAAATGGCAATCACCACTGGATCCAACCTGAAAGGGGTCTAAGGAGTGTCTGTTGTGGTGTGGTTTTTCCTCCAGCCATAACACCATCATCGCATGGTCATCTTAGAGCAGAGATTACCTTGGTCTCGATGCCATAGCGATGAATAGAAAAGATCCATATAGGTCCATGGTAACAGTAATGAGGTTGTTGACATTCCCTGGGAGAAAGGGAGAGGGAAGGGCCTGTACCTGCCTTTACTCCCTCCTGCTCCAACCCCCTGGCTACAAGGGATTTGGGGAGATTATAGACTATATAGGAGATGGAGGGTTAACTAAAAGGGGAGTCTCCACAATGTGGCTTCCACAAGGTTGCCTCTATGATAAGGGACTTCGTGGTGATGCAGCTGTTTGGAGGGGTCACCCACACTCCTGTAAATAAACCCTCACCTGGGCTCTGTAAGTAAACAATAAATTCCTGGCTCATCCAGCCGGACTTCAGTGGAATTATGACTTTAGTCTGCAGCTGGGACACTATTTGGGGTGAGGAGACTTCTGTTCATCTCTCTGTGGAAACTTTACCCCGCAGCACACCCACCTTGTCACCTCTGTGATCATTTTCCTTGTCTCAGGCTAAGAGAGCAAAGCCCATGATTCACGGACCTAGAAGCTTCATGCAAGGTGGTTGGGAACTCCTAGGCCACCCATCCTTAACTCACTGAGCACAGAACTCCCACTCAGAAACCCACTTTCTATACCTCGGTGGAAGAAATATCGACTTTGGCAAGTCCTTTTTGTCTGGACTTACTGAATTATCTAAACTATCAAGCTACTGCTTCCCTAGCCTGGTTTCCCAGTAGGACCGTTCTCCTTAAATCACGTTCAAATACATTGATTTCCTTCACAGGGAACAAAGGAACCCTGCCAGAAACAAATACTAATCTACTAAATCAGTAAGAATAAAATGTGTGGCTGATTAAATCTTAATTAGCAGTTCACCTGCTTGATGTCGGGTGGCATGTGCATCTCAATTAGCAGGTAGTACTAATGCTGTTTGCAAAATGAGGGAGGGTCTGTGGGCCTCCAGGGGCTGTGGCTGCTTGCCTTCCTTTTGTTCTCTGTCTTGCACTTTCCTCTTTCTGCATCCTCGTAGCCACAATGAGTTGGATCTGTGAAGGAGAAATCACCATTTCCAGTCTGCATCTCAAAGTTACCCCTGGATTTCCTTCTGGAGGAGATAGTCTATCAAGCAGGATAGGCTGGGTTCTGCTGCAATAACAAGTACTCCTTCCATATTGTAATAGCCATCAAGATTTATTCCCTGCACGCTACATGCTCATCCTGGGCCAGCTAGGTTAGTAGATCCTCAGTGCTTTTATAGTGAAACCTAGATCCCCAGAGTGACTACCTCTTTAATTTTTTTGCCTCCACCACCACATTCTGAGAGAGAATACAGGTGTGGGTGGGTCTCCATCTCCAGCACAGCTATTGTGCTCCAGCCATGCCAGAGCATGAAGGATGATCGAACGGGACCTCAAGTGGCTCAGAGTGCGGCGGGAGGAGGAGCTCCCAGGATACTACATAGGTGGGAAATTCGGTTATTAGAGCCAATGCAGGGGTTTATGAAGGGAGGCCTTCCTGACCGTTACAGAAGGTGGGAAAGTTAAAGGTGGGGTTTGGGGGTAAAGGCGGGAAGGTTGTAGGGCTGATGTGGAAGTTCAGGAACGAGGAAACGAAACCCAAAAACCTGGTTCTGGTCTGGGGTGGGGGAAAGGAAAATTCATATCTACAGTAGCTTCCTGGAGCCAGGTTATCACATCAGGCAAAGCAGGTCACACACCTGCCATCCCTTTAGGGTATCTGGAGTTGCTTGTCTTGCTCAATACCCAGATCCCCACATACAGGAACTAGAGCGCCATCTCCTAAGCCTGCTGCTCAAATGTTCCTGGCCAATGCAAAGGACTTGGTCCCAACCGTCTCTAAGAGGAGGAGGAGAGTTCAGTCCATGAAGAAGATAGAAAAGCTTGAAGACAGCAAGAGAAACACAACATGTTACACACAGGGGACCAACAATCACTATGATTGGACAACTCTAGTCCAAAATAATGTAATACAAAAGAAAATTGAGTCTGGATTTTTTGTCTTTTTGATACAGGGTCTCCCTGTAGCCATAGCCGGCCTGGAACTTGCTATGTAGACCAGGCTGGCCTTGCTCTCACAGAGATCAACCTGCCTCTGCCTCCCAAGTATTGGAATTAAAGGTGTGTGTCACCACGCCCAGCCTTGATTTTATATTTTTAACATTTTGTGTGTGTGTGTGTGCTTGTATGAATGTGCCATATCATGCCTGTGGAGTCAGAGAACAACTTGCATTGGTTGGTTCCCATCTTCAACCATGGGAATTCCAGGGATCAAACTCATAACATTAGTCTTGGCAGCAAGCACCTTTAACCTCTGAGCCTTTCATCAGGCCTACATTTTTCTTTTATTAAATTTATTAATTGAGCAAAGAGGGGTCATATACCACAACATGCATGTGGAGGTCTAAGAACAACCAGCAGGAAGTGGTTCCCTCCTGCCACCGTGTCAGTCTGGGGTTGAAACTCGGGCCCCAAGTCTGATTTCTAAAAAGGAAAAAACAGTTGCCAACCCAGAATTCTATACCCTGTGAGAATGTGTCTCACGGGGGCAGAGATTTGCAGCCCAGGGTGAAAGGCTCCTGGAGGTCCTGACAAGAAGACAGTAAATGAACTGACTTGACATCAACAATTCTTTGCCGATTTTACATCATCAATTCTCAGATCTACAAGAAGTGAAGGCAAAAGAGGAGGAATGGAGTGTGTATAAAAGACTATAATGATTGACTGCAATGTCAGCGTTCCAAAAAAGGCCTCAAGTCAGACTCCTTGCAGGGAAGAAACAGGAGACCTTAGCCTTGCCTCTTCAGAGCCTCTGTATCTTCATCTGCAAAACTGGACCACCAAAATCAAAGGGCTGTTGAGAAAATTAAATGAGTGAGTGAGCAGAGAAGATCCAGGTCAACAGTCACTGAAGGAGACATCATGGTGTTTCCAATAGAAGTTAAAAATTCAGTCCAGCCCTGTTATCACACAACACCTTCCCTCACACTGTGTTCCAGAACCTTAGCTCTTCGTCACCTCAGTTGTCAGACAAGACACACACACACACATAGTCACAAAGAAGCACTTGGCATATCACCCTAAACCCCCCAGCGCCTCATCTGTGTCACCGTTAGCCCCAGGTCACCAGCCTTTGCAATCATCTCTGGGCCCTGGGTCTCAGCCTCAATGGTTGCCAAACATCTCTCTCTCACTAGTTACCATCTCTGTGTGTCCATATACTGCATGTACAATGACTTAATCTCTTTTCTTTAAATAGACTCATTTCCATTTACATAAATACATTCCTTTTTGAAGGAAAATTTTTTATCAGTACTGTAAATGGAAAACCAATATCACTTCAAATAAAAACAAACACAGTAAAAAGCCAACAGGGATATTAAATTCTGGGGCTGTTGCCTGCCAAGGATCTGAGCCTGAGAGCTCAGCTCGTGAGCTTTTCTGCTGAGGATGTCCCCAGTCCAGTTAGCAAAGATGCTGACATGGACACCTGGGTTGCAATCCCACCTCTGTTGACAACATCTGAATGTCCATCTTCGTCTCACTTGTTTGTAAATGAGAATGGTGGATGGAACTCAGCGTCTGCGGGTGTAAGAATCAAGATCTACAACCTGGGAGTTTCACTGTGTTCAAGTACAAGCTGTGTAACAGAGAGAACAAAGTTTCTAACACAGGCCTGGGGGTATGGCTCGGCTGGCAGAGTGCTTGCCTAGTATGCACAAGTCCCCAGATCCCATCTCCAACACTGAATAAACCAATCAAGGAGACACGCACTTATAATCTCTGCACAGGCAGTGGATCAGAAATTCAAGGTCATCCTTGGGCTGCTACATAATGCATTCATGGCCAGCCTGGGCTACATGAGACACTCTCAAAAGGAAAAAATCTCCACCAGGATGGAGAATTAGCTGAAATTATTATTTCTTGGTTAAACATAGAACTTCAGCACTCATTGGCTTCTTAATCACCAGGACTAGAAAAGCAACAGCAGACATCTTTCGTTCTCTGCCAGGTCCTGTCCAGTCGGCTCTCAACCTTACCCTCTATGCTTAGACTGATGGGAAATGGCCAGCTAGGGTTGTATCAGATATCAGTGTCATGAGCCTAAAGATACTGTGACACTGGCTCAAACAAAATCATCATGGAAGCCATGGGGCCAGGCAGTCACCTCTAGCTCAGCACTACGGGACTCAGAGATCCAGCCTTGGGCCTGGGAAGCAACAATAGTCGTCAGAACAGCGCCAGCGACCAACCAGTGTTCATCCAGGTCTGTCTGCTGGAGGACACACAGCACAATCTCCACTGTGGTCCCACACCCTATCAGATATAGGTAACGAGCCCCCCTTCTCACCAAGTTTCAAGACACTAGCAAAGACATGTTTGCTACCAGAAAGGCTGTTAAGAGGGAAACAAAGATTTAAGGTGACATTTCCCACCACAATACCTAGTTCTTTTCATGCCACTTCCTTCCTTTCTGGTCCCTAAACCTCTAAGCTCCTCAGGGAAGCCTGACCCTACAGCTCTCATGGCCCATGGTGACTGGAAGAGCACCGTGCTTCTAAATAATAATGCACTTCCTCCCAACAAGTCACCTGATATTGAGGAACTATCGGTAACTCATGGCTGAAGGGGGGATTCAGTCTCATTTAAGGGGGAGACTCTTAGTAGGTTGACCAGGCTGCAGTGGATGACCCACACTAAAGGGCATTTGGGGACACAAACCTGACTCTGTAGACGCTTACACATGCACACACACACACACACACACGCACGTACGCACAGAAACCTGGTGGAGGATTAGTGATTAGTAAGGGTACAATTACAGGAGGGAATCTAAATATGATCAAATTCAATTGTACGAAATTCTCAGAATGTCAGCTTTTAAAAGAAGAGGCGATTTGCCAAATGCCCACTGTGTTCATTCCCACCTGACTGCAAAGGAGACTGCAGGGCTCTCTTTTATGTTCTGTTTCCCAAATACTCTCCAAGGAAAACCTAAGACTTTCACATACTTCACAACACACCTTCATTCCCTTCCTTCCTATTCTGATTCAGTGACTAGTTTAAGACCAAGAACACATGAATCCAGGTCCGACTTTGCCCCCACCTACACCGCGGCCCCATTCCCAGGTGCTGGTGACTGTGACAGCAGGGACCATGGGAATCGCATGTGCCCTGCTTCTCACATGAGGGCCACACATGATCTTCCCTCTGTACAAATGCAGGCCCTGCAGAGATGCAGGGATGGAGTCTGGACCCAGTTCTACAGCCTCCCCAGTCCTGGACATGGCTGCCACACCTCAGATCAATTCAAGCCCAACATAGTTGGTTATCAACAAGCTGCAAGCTCAGAAGGGCTTCGAGGAAAGGCTTCAGCTGCCACACAGGGTCCCTGAGGCTCCAGGGACTAGAAAGAGGCAGGTTGGGAACAGTGAGCAGGGAGCAGCTCACCCATCCCTCCCCAGAGGCTGCCTTTGTGGTTCAATGAAATGAAGCGTGTAACAGGGTCCCCTGCTGCCCCGCACCTGCCTGCAACACTGAACTAAATCCACTCCCATTTGATTCTTCAGAAACATGTCTGAGTTCTCCAGACGCTGCTCCAAGGGTCCCAGTGGAATCCCAGATGCCGCATCACACTCACCCCAGTCTTCAGGATCTCAGGGCTTTGCAGATCTCTGCAGTACCTTCCCATTCCATACACAGGCTCACACATAGATAACTTCATGCACACATGTGCTGCACGTGTGCATGCATGTGTTCCCAGGCACCAGAATAACCAAGCTACCCCATGCAAACAGCCCATGCATACTACATCCACAGGCATGCATCCTACATGTCGGTATACACATGTCGGTATACACCCATACACACACTGTAACCCTGAGTCTCAGCGTAGGCACCCTGGGCACAGATTTGCCTGACAAATGCTCTGTGCCCAGGGCTAGGCGGAAGCTCTTGGGACAAGTTCTCACTGCCCTCCATGCTATTTCCCATCCAGCTGAGGCCCTGATGACAAATAAATGCTTCCCTGGTGTGTGTTACCTGAGCACGTCTCCCCAGTGTGGCTCAGTGGTAAAGCACCTGTCTATCATGCTTGAAGACCCCAATTTATTCCCCAGCAGTGTATAAACCATGCATGGTGACACATAATCCCAGGACATGGGAGGTGGAGGAAGAAAGGTCAGTGGATCAAGGTCAGCCTTGGCTACATCGAAAGTTCAAGGTCAGCCTGGGCTATGAGACCCTGTCTCAAAATCATAAATCTCTCCTGCCAGCCCATGAGTCCCACAGGAACAGGAAGTGTGTCTGTCTTGTTCACTAAGCACGTATACATCAACAATAAACATGGGGTAGGATGGAGATGTCTCACCTATTTCAAAGGCTAGGAAACTGATCCCACTGTAAGTCAGCTGGCACCAGGACCCAGTTCTTGCTTCGTTGGGAGGCAGCATTTCATTCCTTACTGTTTATCACCAACGTTCTTGAATGTTCAGAGAGTAAGCACACCAGAACCCCCAGGTAACTGTCATCAGCTTCAAGTACAGCCCAAGGTCTCAGCTTTGGCTGAGATGGCCTTTTTTCATTTTAAAGCAAGCCTCAGCCATTACATCAACTACTCACAAACAGCACACTGTGTTTTCCCAACAGCAAGGGTATTTTAATGATAGCATGTCACCATGTACCAGGACGCTGAAATTAAACTGAATGTCCATCTATTGTCAGGGAAGCCCCATATGAAACACTCTTCCGGGTTGTTCCAGGAGAGATGGGTTCCAAGGAGGTCCTTGCGTTGTGCTGGGGTTCAGAGTGCCTTAAGTGTCTGGCAACTCACAGTGGTCCCCTCCTGCCTCTCATACCTTTCACTTGCTGAGAACATGGGGCTGTCTGACTTCCTACACTTGTTTCCAAAAATGGCCTCTGTGTTTCCAGTCAGCTTCTTTCACGGACCCTGCAAAGGCAGGTCTGTGGGGTGGCCTCCTGAGGCTCTGGGCACATGACCTACCTCTAGGTTTGGACGGTCACAGAGCCAGCAGTCTACTCAAGCCATGACAGGATAACTTCTGGTGGTAGCCTGTATGACGCTGGTTATGTATGTGCAAGATTCCAGCACACAGAGTTCAAGACCACACCAAGTGCAAGGGGGATTGTCACTCTAAAAGGGGACATGAAGTCACTAGCATATTGAGGTCACTATGAAAGAAGATGGGGTACACCCCTTCCAGGGGGAAGCCCTCAGACCCCTCCCCTTCCATACCCGGGGTGAAAGACAGGCAGGGAGGGGGCTAGGGAAGGGAATGAGGAAGGGAGAGGAGGGGAAAGGAAGGGAGAAGCGAAGAGGGAAGAAAGGATAGAGAAAGAAGGGAGGAGGGAGGGAGGAAGCAAAGATGGAGGGAGGGAGGGAAGAGGGAGGGAGGAAGCAAGCAAAGATGGAGGGAGGGAGGAGGGAGGGAGGGAAGAGGGAGGGAGGAAGCAAAGATGGAAGGAGGAAGGGAGGGAGGGAGGAGGGAGGGAGGAGGAAGGGAGGGAGGGAGGGAAGGAAGGAGGGAGGGAGGGAGGGAAGAAGGGAGGGAGGGAGAGAAGGACAGGGAAAAGGAGAGAAGGAGGAAGGTGCTGGAAAAGGTGGGGAGGAGGGCTAGGGAGGAGGAAGCTTCCCCAAACACCCCTTCTCATGTACAAATGCGTCAGCTCTTCACCTGCGAATTCACCCAGGAATTGCACTGCAGCTGGATGGCAGTCATAACACGGCTTCAAAGCCTCTCCCTATTTGTTTTCTGAAGTCCTTACCATCTGTCATCAAAAGAGAGAGGAGCAGTCTGCCAGAGTGACCCAAGAGGCAGGGTCATCCCACCAGCTAGACCAGAGAGACAGGGCCATGCCACCCACTTCCCATGGCTGCATAGGGCAGTGGCTCCACAGCTTCCCCCATCAGCTCAGCAGGTTCCCTAAACTTGACCCTGACCTCAGCCACTGCCTACAAAGCTGGGCAGCAGCCACTAACCTTCTCACAACCCACCATTTGTCCCAAGTCCTCACCTATCTTCCCTGTGAGGACCCCATGGGGCCTCTTTCTCGAGGCCCCTGGGAAGGAGCTATAGGCCCCAGCACAGCATTTCCCAGGCAGGTGCTTCTGTGAGCTTCTGACAGGCTCCCCAGTCTACAGTCAGGCATGGACAGAGCCACCTTCCTTCCCAGCTGTATTAGGGGAGAATGGGGAGAAGCTCTAGAAGCTTCTCTGTGGGAGAGAGTTTGAGACTCTGGTTCAGTGGAACTAAATTCCTAGCAGACTCTGAGAATGAAGGTGTTTACTTGCTGGCTCATTCCTCAATGTGTGTGTCAAGAGCTGCTGCGTGGCCACAGACACTGGCCAGTCCTGTTGTCCTCCCAGAGCCTGGCTCAAGCACTGGTTGCAGCTGCAAGCATGAGTGGGATCCACAGAAAAGGCACTTGCAACTGAGGATGCCAGAGGGTGGGCAGGGTGGGAGGTGAGGGGGTGGGACCCCTCAGGGAGACGATGGCAGATCCGGCAGAAATCAGCCCCTGGGGAAACCCAGAAAGTCTCAGGAGCTACGCATGGACGGCAATGGTGGGCTCTGGAGAAGGTGACAAGGATGGTGATGGGGTCAGTGGGCTCTGGGGACAGGGCAGGAGGGCTACACAGGCACGACCAGTAGGTGCTGGGTACCCAGGCCTCCTCCTGCTCCTCCTGTGGAATACCCGACCGGGCCGCTGTGTGCGCAGGGAGAGATGCTGGGTCTCCCACCTCCTGAGCCACTTCTCTCTTTTCTTCACACAGCTACCAGGGGATTTTTCTTTAATTCTTTCTTTTCTTCTTTGATTTCATTTTGTCTTCTGCCTCTTATTTGGTGACTATAAACCAGGCCTTCAAAAACAAAACAAAAATATGGCTTCTTTGGTTTGGGTTTGGGGGTTTATTATTTCTTTTTTATCTTATGTGTTTGAGTGTTTTTCCTGCATGTATGTAAGTGCACCACATGTGTGTGATGTCCTTGGAATCAAAAGAGGGTATCCGATCCCTGGATCTGGAGTTACAGACAGTTGTTAACAGCCATGTGGGTGATGGGAACTGAACCCAGGTCCTCTGAAAGAGCAAACAGTGCTCTTATGCACTGAGCCATCTCTCCAGCCCATATTTTGTTTTGTTTATTGAAACAGGGTCTCCCTGTAGCCCCGGCTGGCTTAGAACTCACTACATAGATGGGGCTGACCTGAATCCCACAGGAATCCACTTGCCTCTGCTTCCTGAGTGCTAAGATTAAAGGTGTGTACCATCAGACCAGATTCAATACATTTTAAGAGAACATCTCACTTATGTAGCCCAGCCTGGCCCCAAACTTACAATCCTCCTGCCTCAGATTTCTGAGACCTGGTATAGCAGGCTTATGCCAACAAAACAAATTTTTTTTGCAAAATTCTAAAGCTGGACATGAAATTGGAAATCCTCCCACCTTGGCAGCGCACCCCTTCCTGAGATGAGAGGCTCGGAACAGGTGCTGACTACTTCCGCCCACCTGTGGCTGGATGTGAAGGGGAATCGCTCATGGTTTCTCTGAAACCATCTCATCTGGGCTCCTGCCCATGCCTGTCTCCCACTGAAGTTAATCACAGCTTCTGTTGCCTGCTCCCCTACACGTTGAAGGATTCACAGAACACACACAGGGTCACAGCTCAAAAGCAGGGTCAATGGTGTCATGACAAACGGCAATTCACAGAAAGCCTGGTGGCGCACACCTGTAATGTCAGCTACTCAGGAGGCTGAAGCAGGATTGCAAGTTTAAGGCCTGCCTGGGCTCATCGCAAGATTCTTCATCTGCTCTGTCTCCTCCTGTTGAGGAGTGGCTGAAACCTGGTGCCAGCCAGAAGAGGAACTTGTTTCCTGAAACAGACGTCACATGATTCTGACAGCTTGACAGACCACATTGCAGGACAAACTGGAGCCCAGACAGTGTTGATTGGCAGGACCACACCATGACCAGGGCTGCTGAGCTATATGTACCTCTGGCCCTCTGTTTAAGCTCGAACCTCATGTCAGGATCCCAAAGATTGACTTTGGGGGTCTCTGGACCTCTTTGCTCCTCTCCCTCGCCATATTGAATAATCTTTCTTTGTTCCTCTGTCACTTGTCTGTGTACTGGTCAGTTGATGACAGATAGCCAAGCCTGGCTCCTTAGGGCTTCCCAGACTCTGGTCCTAACAGCTCTAATGACAGGAGGACTCCTGTCCAACCTGGACCTTTGTGTCCCCTGCAGTATCCAAGGCCACAGTCTGAACCAACAAGAAGCATGGCACTTTACCCAGCCCACCCGGCACCTCATACATCCACAGGGCTCAGAGTCGACCAGACCCTCCCAAAGCCTCAGGAGTCCCCAGAACCCCGGGGGGAGATGAAGATGTGGCTGCTGGGTTCCAAGACCCATGGCTTAAGACACCCAGCCACAGATGGACCACTGGGCAGCTGGAACTAGAAATCAGACAGACAGAACACATGGATAACAGGTAGTGTCTCATCAGGGAACATGGTCACAGCCTCCCAATGGAGCTGGGGCCTAACACCAGGCTGTTCCCCACAGACCAGAAGACCCCACACACCTGGAAGAGGTTAATCCAAGGTCAGTGAGTTCACATCTAACTCCATCACTTTCTGTCCACACTATCTTCAACGCACACTTCAGTTTGGGCGTTCCCCACCCATAAGATAGACAAAGTCACTGCATGAAATCTTTGGAGAAGTCAGAAGTGAACCACCATGGCAAAAGTGTAAGTGCTCAAGAAACGAGTGGGTGTATGCTCTTTAATCTCTTTACACACTGAGAGACACCCAAAACCTCACCAAAGGGACCATGTCTCCCAAATCAATAAGAGGCAGGCATCCTGGTCGCACCTGTAATCCCAGTACTCAGGAGGACCAGGAGTTCAAGGTCAGCCTGGGCTTTGTGAGCTTGTCTCAGGTTGGGAACATATCTGACAGGTAGAGCACTGGCCTAGCATGCAGGAGGCCCAGAGTTCCATGACCGGCACCAAATTTAAAAAACAAATGTGGTGGTGCATACCTGCAAGCCCAGCAGGAGGAGCAGGAGTTCAAGGTCATCCTTGTCTATACAGAAACTTTGAAGTCAGCCTGGGCTACATAAGATTCTGTCTCAAGAAAACAGCAACCAAAGGCTGTTAAGATGGCTCAGTAGGTAAAAGAGCTTGTTGCCAAGCCTATGACCTGAGTTAGAACCCTGGGACCCACATGATAGAAGAACTGACAAGATGTCCTCTGACCTCCACACATGCTCCTTGGCATTGGTGCATGCACACACACACACACACAATCAATCAATCAATGAAAAGTAATAAAAATGTTTTTAAAGAAAAGAAAAAAATTGCCCACTTCCTCTGCACCCAATTCAAATGCACACACTGTAACACCAGCCCCCACATTTTCAAAGCACTGAATAATAGTTGAATAACAGCAGAATTGGAACCATTCAAGCATTTTTGAAAACTAAAAGACATGACTCCCTCGGTCACTGCATTAGCACAATTCTCTCAAACGCTGAGTCTGGGTTAACTCTCAGAAAGCTGGAGTGACAGTTCCAAGAGCATTTGATGTCCTGGGGAGAAGCCCAGCCCACACCAAGTGGGGAGGGGAGGGCTCCTCAACCAGCCCAGGCTGGATTTGCCTCCTCTGACTACATAGGAGGAAATGGAGAGGACACTGGGGGTGTCAGAACTCGAGGGAGGGATGAAGATACTAGGGCATGCAGCTCCTGCAGGCCCAGGGTGGCCCCATGTCAGAGACAACTACCTCAGAGTCTTGGCCAAGTCACTGGGCCCCTGCTCAGTCACGTCACACCTCCATCCTAGGTCCTTAACTGAAGGGTGTTGCAGGACCTGCAGGGCTCCTGAGAGGCAGCAGGGAAACATTAACAACAATCATGGCGGGTCAGTCAACCCCAGCTATGCAGCAGGCACCTGGCCAAGAGTCAGTGCATGTGTGTGCGTGTTTGTGTGTGTGTGCGTGTGTGCTATGACTTAAGATGTACAGCTGTCCTAAGGAGCAAAGGACTGGGGCTGTGCAGTCAGCATCATGTGCCACCAGTCAGGGCCAGCACTCATGTGGCCTCTCCTGGGGGCTTCTGAGACATGCAGGCTTGGGGGACAGGGTCATCCAAGCCCCGCTGAGTCCCGAGTGAACCCTGTGCAGCTCAGAGTTTTAGAAGCAATTCCTACACAGTGCCACCCCTAAGTAACCTCAAGTCAGTGTTAATTATCTCCACCATCTGTGTAGTTTGTAGTTCCCAAGGGTCTCTCTAGAATGAACACATACTGAGAGTCATTGTGCACATCTCAGCCAACACCCCCAAGGTCCTGGGGTCTGCTCCACTTTCTTCAAAGTTCCTTGAGATAGATAAAGAACAGGCAACAAGAGAGGAAGAGACAGAGTCTGAATCCTTCTCTATTTCATACTATGGTGTGAATGCCCACTTCTGCTGGGGTCAATAGCAGAGCAAAGAGGAGATGTGATCCATGGCACTCTCTCCGAAAGGAAGTGAGGTCAATACACACATAAAAACTAGTAGAAAATGGAAGCAAATATGAAAATTACCTGATCTTTTGTGATTAAGCTTGAGACTTCAGAGAAAGCATGTCCTTTGTATGCAGTGCCTTCAGATTAAACCTCCTGAGCACCCCGCACCCCTTGCTCTTAACACACAAAGTGCCTCTCTTCTGCCACTGATGTATCTATGGAAACACTGAGAAATCCTCAGCTAAGGGAATGACTTTCTTGTGGTGAAGCTGAAGGCAGATGAGTAAAGACAATCTAATGTTAAAATCTATGCACGTACACCATCAGGAGCTCTGCTACCCATGGCGACCCGTCTGCTCGGTCACTGCTCTTCTGTGGACATAGAGCAGGGAGCCTGGAACCAAGAGTGGGAAATGTGGTGGGTCTTCAAGAAATGGAATCTAGTTGGAAGTGGTTGGTCACCCTGGAAAGGGCTGAAAATGGGTCTTGAGGAATGGAATACTTCCTGAGAGAGCAGGCTATAGTGAGCATCTATCTGCACATCCGTGTTCATTACTATACCATTCACAAGAGCCACAACCAGGAACCAGCCCAGGTGCCCATGCACCCTTGAGTGGATAAAGGAACCGTGGGATGTATAATATGATGAAGTATTATGCAGTCATGAAGAATAAAATTATGCCACTGGCAGGAAGGTAGATGGAACTGGAGGTCAATGCATTAAGTGAGATAAGTCAGACTCAGGAAGCCAAATAACACATCTTCCCTCCTATGCAAAATCTAGATTAAAAAATATACAGATGATACATATGACAAGAAAGCAGAAGGAACTATGTTAGGAGAAGAAGGGAGATAACAGGGGACAAGTGAGGGTTGTAAGAGAGAAAGGCAAATAGAATGTTTTATGTCATGTCCAGAATCTACATTTGAATGTACAGAGATAGAGAGGTAGGTAGGTAATAGATAGATGATAGATCGATGATAAATAAATAGATGATAAGTACGTAGGTAGATAATAGAAAAGGTATAGATACACAGATATATAGATGATAAGTTTAGATATATGACACATAGAGAGATGATAGATACATACATAGATGGTAGATATGTAGGTAGATAACAGATACACAAATGGATGAATGAGTGATTGGTTGATTATTTGACTAACAGACAGATGTTAGCTATAACAGACAGAAAAATGACATAGAGATATAATACATGCATGGATAGATGATGCATATAAAAGATGATCAATCACAGATAGATGGATGACTGGTGGATTGATGGTGGACACATGACATGACAGCAGAGGGGCCAGTTTGGGGGCTGGGGGACCCACAGGAGGAACAGGAGGGAAGAAGAGCAATGGAGCTGAATACACACAGGTACTGTGAAGTCTACGAATTCTAAGTACAAAACGCCACGATAAAGCCCACTGTGCTGAACACTAACTGAAAAAATGCAGCATCTGCCCTGCCTACCCCACGTTGATATCGGATGCACCTGCTATGTGGACAGCCCAGGAGACCCAGGGCAGGGCGGGCAGGTGATTCCTGGAGCCTGTGGAACCTGAGCCCAGGGAAGTTACCACCACGGAAGCGTCACTCTAGCCCCTGTTAAAATAGAAGCAGTTGTTGAGTATTCCAGAACACTGCCCCCACCTCAGCAACTGGCTCTGCCGTCTGTCCCCTGACAGTGTGGGCTTTTTCCCCCTTTTGATGGTTTTCCTTTTTTTCCCCTTCACATTGGCAGGCAGTGCGACACAGTGCTGCTGTAGGCTCTCACGGTGGGAGGTTGTAGAAGGAAAATGCAGAAAAGTTATTATGCTTTAAAATGAGCACTTTTAAAAATCAGAAGACAGGAAGGAAGCTGTGTGTCTGTGGGAGGAGCAGAGCTCCCCACAGCTGCCCAAGAAGGGCCTGCCGAAGCTCTGGTGCTGGTCTTCGCTCGCCGCCCCCCCCGCCCCCACCCCCCACCCCCGCAAGCTGGGACAGGTCTGTTGAAAGCATGAGGGCGGGGCTGCGAGCAGGATCCCCCACACCCCACCCCACGCCCTCTCTTTCTCGAGCTCTCTCAGTCCACCAACCCCTCAGTCTCTCCTGTAGAAGTCTCTGGAAAGCCCCAGGCACAGAGGAAGGAGGTGACACAAGGCCTACCAGAACCGCCTCCAACAAGCTGAGCCACACCCTTGAGCAGGTTTAAAAGCTGACCAGCAGGCGGGGTGTGGCTCCACAGCACAGCACCAGGCACAGGTGCCATCCCAGGGAGAGACAGAAGAGGGAGGGAGGAGAGCTGGGGGTGCGGGACCAAACAGAGGAGGGAGGCAGGAGGGGAGGGGGGGAGGGAGGGGAGGGGAGGGGAGAAGGGGAGGGAGGGGAGGGAGGGGAGGACACGGAGGGGAGGGGAGGACAAGGGAGGGGAGGGGAGGGAGCAGACAGCATAGTGTATGTTTCGACCCACAAGCTGTCATGGACAGGTCTGGCAGGGGTCAGGGTGACCCAGCTTGAAGAATCTCACACACTAATCTTGACTCTTAAAATGAAACGGCTGAAAAACTGAGTGCTGACCAGGGTGGCAGAGGAAAGACCTGCAGCCGGTGGAAGAAAAGTGGTTCTGCTCCACCCTGGGGGGAGGGGGGGAGCCGGGGAAGACAGCGTCATACCAGAAAGACCAGAGCATCCATCTCCACACTGAGCCACCTCCAATCCCAGTGGGGCTCTGCAGCCAGTGGACTGCAGGTGGAGAGACTCAAGTCTTTGTTGGACCATTTCAGGCCTCTCTCCACCTCCCACTACCACAACATTTGGGAACAGTGTGGGGGCTGGGACCAGTATTAACGAAGACCTCACACAGCTCATCCAAGCACACAGACTGAGGTAGCTGGGATGCCAGTCCTCTCAGGGCTCTCCCAACCCCAATGTCTGCACCCCATCTCAGCTCCCTTCAAGGTCAATTAAAGGACAGCTTTCTGTGTTCTGTCAAGGTCTCCTACGGAAAGGTCTGAAGCTATTGTGGATGTCTTGGCCCTTCCTGTTCTCATGAATTCATGAGTGTCCTCGTCCTGAGACAGGGCTCTCTGCTGCTCAACCTGTCAGAACTGAGGAAAACCACACTGTGGGTTGGGGGTGTGGCTCAGCAGACCAACACCTGCCTCGAACTCCCAGGGTTCTAGTCTGGCTTCCTGATAAAACACTGGCTCAAGGCAACCTGGAGAGGAAAGGGTTTGTTTCTGTTTATAGGTCACACACAGTCCATCACTGAGGGAAGCCAGGTCAGGAGCTTAAGCAGGAGCCTGGAGGCGGGAACAGAGGCAGACACCATGGAGGGATGCTGCTTACTGGCTCGTTTCCCCTGGCGTGTACAGCTACCTTTCTTGGTCAGTCCAGGCCCACCTTCCCAGGGATGGTGCTGCCCACAATGAGCTGTGCCCTCCTATATATCAATTAGCAATTAAGAAAATACTTCACAGACATGGTCACAGGCCCATTCCATGAAGGAGATTCTTCAATTGAGGTTCTTTCTTCCCAGGTGATTGTAGTTTGTACCAAGTTGACAAACACTAAGCACATCCAGTGAGGAGCTGGGGGTATGGCTCAGCAGAAGAGCTTCTGCCTAGAATCCTCTAACAAGGATTCACAGCCTCGAAACAATGGATGTTGATCCCCACATCCTTCAGAGCATCACAGCCCATGGACTCTGGTGCCTGGTTGGTACCTAAATGTGAACATCCAGGGAAAGGAGCAATCGTGTGACTGTTGTCTGGATCTGGAACCAGGATCATGCCTTCAGCTGGACTCAATCAGTAGAGAGCGTACCCCTGGCCCATCTCTGTACCTGAAGAAGTAGCTGTGGAAGGGGCAGAAAAGCTGGAATATCCCAAGAGTAAGTTGTATGCCCCCAAGAACAACTAATGTTGCCTGTGTCCCAGGGTATAAAATCATGTCAGCACACAATAGATGTTCAATAAAGTGAGTAGATGCAGAAACAGACACACTGAGAAGGGAACCACGCGTTAACCCAGGGCCGCGGTAACAGGAAGTAGTTTTCAACCAGCCCTTACACTGTGCTAGCACCCCACCACTCGCCTCATGTCCCCAGTCATCTATACTGCATTATTTGAAATGGCAGCTTCTAGGAGCAGAGCCCACTCACCTAAGAGCAAGAGCAGGTTAGATGTAACTTACAAGGAGGAGGTGACCTCGGTCGATCAAGTGTGCAGATGGCCATCCACCTTTTAAAGCAGGTTCACTTAGAAAACATTTTTAGCTCTTCATGTGGTCCCGGAGAGAGTTCTCCAAGCTCACCTGGGAGGCAGCTTGGTGCTGGGGAGCAAGAGATATCAGGCAAGCAATTGAATTCAGGTGTGTTGGTCAGCTCCTTCCTAACCAGTAAAGGAGTGGATGACTGTGGGTACCATGGACAGCGCAGTGGTGCTAAAGGGTGACCTGTGAAGGCACTCAAGCCTGGTACCTGGCACAAAAAGGTCCTGGATAAGTGCTAGCGATGGGGTCATTTTTCATCAGCTGCCATCCATATCTCAAGGGTCCTTAGAGGCCTCATGTGGAAAAGGAGGCCGGCAGGGAGGGGTAGATAGAAACACAGTTCCTGTCCATCAAACGCTTCCTTCTCTACTTCATCAGTACTCAGCATGGGCTGAAGTCACAGCAGACAGGAGTGAGGGAACGGGCCAAAAAAACCCTCTCACGAGAAACAACGTGTCACTGTGGGGTGGGTTTCCTTGATGGAAGACGGCCAAGCTTGGTGTTCCCGTAAGAAATCCCAGAAGCCCCTGAATGAAACTTAAAGGAGAGAATTGGGGCACCCTGCTTAGAGAGGTCACTGTGGAAATGTGGCACCCGGGGTCAGTTTCTTCCTGCCCTGGAGGGAGACCAGAACCCTTTAAAAGATAATGTTCAGACTTTCAATTTTTTAAATAGAGTTCCAGCATGTGCATACCAGTGTTTCTTCAGAAACCACATCCTAGGGCTTGTTAAATCACTGGGAATGAAAGCTAAGTAAGAGTTGCAGAGTTAGATTGCCCCACGTGAAGGAAGCGGGCTTTCATCTAAAGTCACTCTAAATACATGTTATTTTCCCCTCTGTAAAAGGAGGCTTTTTCTCCTGGTTGCTCTCTGCTCCAGAAAAACAAGGGGAGAAGAGGTGGGCGACGCAAACCCACACCAGCTGGGTGGCCTGCAACATCACAGAGCAATTCTGATTGGCATTAATATTCAACAGGCAAGGAGAGGAAATGCGGAGGTTTTTCTCAGTACAGGAACAGGGAGGGGAGATGAACAGCAATCACAAGCACAAGGTGTGTTATTCTAGAAACACCTCAAGCCTCATGTTTCTGTCATGACTCAAGATAATTGCATTAGACGTCTTAAACAGCATGTAGTGACATCATTCAAATGGATAATTCCCAGAGGGCAGATATGAGATCAGGGAGTGACCGTTTACCACACCGTGATGACAGACCCAGTGGTCTGAACTGATATGTCACTCGGCACAGCTGGTGTCTGTGAGGGATTGTCCAGGTTAGATTCACTGAGGAGGGAAGACCAGCCCTCACCTCACACTCCTGATGGCCAACTTTTGGACTTCCTCCCACGCAAAGGACTCCTGTAAAACCCTTGATGTCTGGTTGGAATAAGAAACACCTGAATAACTGTAACTCATTTCGCTGTTGCAACAAAATGCCTGTCAAACGTAACGCAAGGAAGGGAGAGCCTGTTTTGGCTCACAGTTTAGAAGCACATCATGGCAGGGGAGTCACAGTGGCAGAAGGGTGCAATGACTGGTCACAGTGTGTCCACAGTCAGGAAGCAGAGAGACAAAGCCTGGTACTCAGCTCCCTTTCTCCTTTTTATTCAGTCTAGGACTCCAGACCAAGGGTATTGTGCTGCCCATAGTCAGGATGGGTCTTCCCTCCCCAGTTAAACCTAATCTAGAAACTCCCTCTTAGGCATGTCCAGAGACTTAATTCCATGGTGATTCTAGATCTTGTTATAGTGACAATCAGGATCAACCATCACAACCTCCAAACTCAAGACAGAGGAATACAGTGTGATTCTCTTCGTAGACTAGGCTCAGATGCAAAGTCTCTCCTTGCTGGAGCTTGACTATTGTGGCTCTGGAAGAAAACAGATCCAGTTTAGGAGTCCATCCTGCTCCCTAAGCAAGGTGTCTCTCCTCCTCAAGCTTAGTTCCTGCATCAACAAGAAAGCAGCAGCCCAGCCTCAGGATGCTAGGAATTATATGGATGGTGTCTATAAAGCATTGGGCACAATGCACAGTATACAGAAAGCATTTAATAAATGCTAGCTAGCTAGAGCTGTGCCATATGTGATACCAGTTAGCCTTGAAAAGAAGTTGGACATCCATGAAGGAATGTAGCCCTCTGAAAAGAGTGTTGATATCTTTCTGTGTCCTTCTTTTAATTACATTTATTTGTTTATGTGTGTTTGTGTGTGGACATACACATCCCATTGCATGGATGTGAAGGTCAGAGGGCAGCTTGCAGAACTCAGATCTCTCCTTCCATCCTGTGGTTCCCAAGGATCAAACTCAGGTCATAAGGCTTGGCAGCAAGTGCCTTTATCCACTGAACCACCTTGCCAACCCTCTGTGTTCTTTTGTCCCTATGTTTACACAGAAGATGCAATCAGAACCCACATCTCCTCAAGCTAAGTAGACTGCCAACCTCAAGCGACAGCTCCCTCCTACCCCAATATGCATTTTCCCCAAGTGTCCCTCTGCCTGAGAACATTCTCTGCTAGTAAGCATGCTCAGCCCAAGCTCTAGAAAGCTGAGACAGGCAAAGTGACCCTCCCTGGACTGAGCCTCAGCTGGAGAATGACAGTACCACTGGCTTCGGAGACCATGGCACACAAGATGCTCTGTGTCCTTTCCAGGCTCCCAGCGGAACTGAGTTCCCAGCTCCAGCAGAGGTAAGCTGCTGACTGGTTATTCCCCAGCCTCCCTCCTTCCTTCCCTGGCCTCAGAGTGTGGTCACCTCCAAACAAGCCCCATGCAGAGAATGGAGGACGATAGAACAGGGCCTCAGGCGGCTCAGAGTGCGGCGGGAGGAGGAGCTCCCAGGATACTACATCGGTGGGTAGTTCGGTTATCAAAACCAAGGCAGGAGTTTATATAGGGAGGCCTTTCTGACTGTTACAGAAGGTGGGAAAGTTAAAGGTGGGGCTTTTGGGGTAAAGGCAGGAAGGTTGTAGGGCTGACATAGAAGTTCAGGAACGAGGAAACGAAACCCAAAAACCTGGTTCTGATCTGGAGTGGAGGAAAAGAAGATTCATATCTACAGCAATTTCCTGGGGCCAGGTTATCACATCAGGCAGAGCAGGCCAGACACCTGCCGTCCCTTCAGGGTATCTGGAGTTGCTTGCCTTGCTCAATACCCAGATCCCCACAACCCACTAGTTAGGAAACACATTAAACCCCTTCTGGGCTTGGGTCAGCCTGTCCTTTTTTATGAACGGCGCTGGGAACAAAAAGCAGGCACTCTTCCAGTGAGCTATAACCCCAGCCAGGTCTCCCCACACCTACCCCACACGGGTGCCATGAGGAGCGACACAGGGCTACCGTATCCCACTGGATGAGCCAGCGGAAGCTCCCTAAAGAGAAGTACCCAGAAGTTTCAGAGAAAACTGGAGAATTGCAGGGGCCTCTTGCTGTGGAGCACTGGGTTTCCCAAAGCAGAACTGCAAGGATTTAGATAGGAGGGGTTCTTAGAGGGACAACAGAGCCATCAGAACCAGGAAGAGAAAGCGCTTCATGCTCCAGACACACAGGAGGGCATGTTTCTGAAGCTCTGCATCCAGGACAGAAGGCGCTAAATCCTTGCCTTGCTATACTTGACACTGGCTACCTGTGGAATGTTCCTTGTCCTTAGTGTCTGGTTTGTTTTCTCAGAAAATGAGTGACAGCTACACAGTGGCTTCTAAGTTGTTGAGAGAGTTTGGAAGGAAACACGCAAGCCGGGAGTGCTCCTGTGATCCTCCCTGGGGACAGTTGGTACATTCCTGTCAGATAGACAAAAATGGGAGGGGAAACAGCGCTGACACGAACTCCAGGGACTTCCTCCATGGATATGCAGGAAAGTTTAAAAATTAATGAAGTTGTGAATACCCTAAGAACCAATCTTTCTTTTTTCTTTTTGCTTTCTTTTTTTTTCTGAGATATCCTCCAACACTTCCCTAATTAGGGGACCTGGCTGCTGGCTCTGCCTCTGGTATTCCCAAGTCAGGGAATTCCTGGGGGAGGAAGAATGCATTACCTGTTCCATGGTGGTTTTGCCTTCTCTTGGAAAGGGGCTGTGGGATCTAAATGAAGGCCCTGACCAGGCGACCAAAGAGACCGTCAGGGAGCTGTGAATCCAGCTACATGTACCATCCATCGACCCAAACCAATGCCTTGGCAGAAAAGTACAGAAGAGACCAGCCAAGCAACTGAGAAATAAGGACCTGGGGGCAGCTGTGGCTCTGAGGGCCTAAATGCAATGAAAAAAACAGACCAGACCCTGCTCCAACGATACAGGCCTAGGGACCAGCAGAGGGCTTACAGCAAGTAACTGCACAAGTCATTTCCTACTACGCACAGAAAGGGCCATAACTCTTTAGCACAAGGAGATACTTCACAGACGGTAGGAAAGGTCTGAATAGCTAAGGCCTGAGAGGAGGGGTTCCAGGCCAGTGAGGGGCAAACAAAGATTGCTCCTGACATAGAAGGAGCTGGCTTGGAAGCCACGGTGCCCTCAGACCCGTGAGAAACGGAAAGAAGACTCTCAACACTGAAGCTGAGGATGAAAGGGTTTTAGTTTTGATCCTGTTGCTGTGACAAAATACTCCAAGAAAAGCAACTTAAGAGAGAGAAAGGATCCATTTGACTCACAGTGCCAGGCTACAGTCCATCATTTGGGGAGTCAAGGCAGCAGGAACTTGAAGCAGCTGGTCATGTCACATCCACAGTCAACAGCAGAGAACGATGAATGAATGCTTGCCTCTGCTCAGCTCACTCTCTTGACTCTTACAGGATTCAGAATCCCCCACCTAGGGCGTGGGCCACCCACAGTGTGCAAGTCTTCCCACCCCAACTAAAATCATCAGGACAATTCCTCACAGACTTGCCCAAAGGCCACCCTCATTGGTAATACCTCATTGAGACTGCTTCCTAGAAGAGTCTCAATTGTGTCAAGTTCACAATTAAAACCAAGCGTGATGGGAGGATACAAAGGAAAACCAACTGGAGTGTGGTGGTTCCCCAAAGCAGAAACACAGAACCTCCAGAGTCCTAACAGTCCTACTTCTGGGTCTTCACCCAAAACAGGATCAAGAAGAGACGTTCCACACCATTGTGTTCAATGCAGCATTATTCATTAAAACTAAGATATAGAAGCAACCCAAACTATCCTTAGGCAGACGAATGGATAAAGTCAACGTGGTATATCCATGTGAGGGAATGGTATTTAGTCTTTAAAAGGGACATGCTGCAATACACAATAGCATAGATGAACCACAGATCACAGAACTAAATGAAGGAAGGCTAACACAAAAGGGCGGGTGAATACTATGCATCTCACTTACACAAAGACCCCAAACTTATCGAATTCAGAGAGGCAGAGAGTAGAATGGTGACTGCCAGGAGTTGTGGGGGAGATGGGAAATGAGGCTTTTCTGCTCTGTAGGATGGAGTCAGTTCTCGAGATCTGCAGCACAACACAGTTTCTACAGAGAACCATTCTTGTAAACATTTTCAGCTGGGTGGATCAGTGTTAAAAGTAGACCTATGGTTCTCAGTTTAAACAAGTAAACAGCCTAAGCGTGATGGCTAGTTTTAAATATCAACTTAGCACAACCTAGAATCCCCTGGGAAAAAGACCCAACAGAGGCATTTCCTAGATCTGATAGCTCTGTGGATGTCTGTGGCAGTTGTCTTGACTGCTCATTGATGTGGGAAGACACAGCCCACTGAGTGGGAAGCTGAATGAAATGGGACCAAGCAGGCAGGTAGCATGTGTACATTCGTGTCTCCCTGCTCTTGACTGTGAATGTGCTGTGACCAGCTGCTTTATGTTCCTGCCTTGACTCCCTGCAACTCATGGGCTGTAACCCAGAAATGTGCACCAGATAAAACCTTTCTCCCCAAAGTTGATTTCAGCCAGGGTGTGTTATCACAATAGCTGAAATAAACTAGACCTGATATAATTATACACCTGACATAACTAAGACCTCAGCCTGGCAGGGGGCTAGAGAGATGGCTCAGAGGTTAAGAGTGCATGCTGTTCTTACACAGGCTCTCAGTTCAGTTCCCAGCACCCATGTTAGGCAACGTACAGCTGCCTGTAACTCCAAGGGACCTAACACCCTCTTCTGGCCACCATAGGCACCTGTACTCACACATGCACACCCTCACACAAACACATAATTTATTTTTCTTTTAGATCTTGCTAGACATGGTGGCACATGCCTTTAATTCCAGCACTGGGGAGGCAGAGGCAGGTGGATCTCTGTGAGACTGAGGCCAACCTGGGAAAGTCTACAGAACAAACTCCAGGTCAGCTGGGGTTATATAGTGAGATCCTCTCTCCAATTTTTTTTGCTCTTTAAAAACATATAAGAGGGCTAGAGAGATGGTTCAGTGGCTAAGAGCACTTACTGCTCTTGCAGAGGACCTGGGTTTGGTCCCAGAACCCCGCATGGCAGCTAATAATCATTAACTCCAGTGCCAGGGGATGAAATGCCTTCTTCTGGCCGCCACATGCACGGCATGCACATGGTACACTTATATACACAGAGGCAAAACACTCACACACATAAAAAATAATAATAAGTGTAAAATCTTTTTAAAAATAATGTGGAGCGGAATAAAGGAAGATACCTGATGTTAGCCTGTGGTCACTACAAGCACCATGAACATATGCACCTATGAACATGTGCATACACAGACACACACACACACACACACACAAGAAGCAGAGAGAAGCAGCAGAAGGGCAGGATAAAGTGTGTCAGTTGTCAGGTCAACTCTGGTGGCCTTCCTTCCTGCCCTCCAGTGAGTGCCTCCACTCAGACCCGGAGGCTGTCACATGGGGCCCCAAGCTCAGTGTCCTGTCACCACCCCAAAACTCTGTCACACACAGCTGGACTCATGATACTGTGAGCTGCTGAGCCAAGTCTTTTCTTTCCAGTCACTAACAGCCTCTCCCACAAGTACCACAGGACCCGCGAATGAGCAAAGCCTTTCCGTCCTGTCTACCTCTTGGGACTGCCTTAGTGATTCTCATAACCTACTCTCTGGGCAGCCATCCAGGTAGCCCACTGCTTAACCCATTTCTGTAGCCAAGAACCACTAGGATCCTTCAACAACAGCTTGGTCATGCTCAAAGCTCTTCATCCAGCAACCAGAAACCTCAGCAGACAAGATCTTACTCCATCAAGAGGAACTGCACTGGGCTCCAGTTGACAGGTTCCAGCCCCGGCTCTGCCTGTCACCTCTCTGAACCATTTACTCCCATCATCACTGTGACAGACTACCTAACAGAAGAAACTGGAGGAAGGATTTCCTTTGGCTTCCAGTTTGAAGTGTTACAGTCCAATGTGGTGGGAAATTCAAGACAGAGATTATCGGGGCATGGAGCATGTAGTTGGTGTCCCTCGCATCTTTATGGATCCGGAAGCAGAGGGAGAAGGAACAGGAAGAAAGGGGACTAGAACCTCTAAAGACCTCTCCTCCACCCAATGTCCCTCTTCCTCCAGCCAGGCTTCACTTACTACAGTTCCCAGAACAGTTCCACCAGGTAAAGACCAAGTGTTCAAACACAGGAGTCTGGGGGGAGGGGTCATTAATGGTGAAGCCACAGCAACCCCTGAACCCCAGGAGATGAGGAGGTGACAGAGCTGCATGATGGGTGTGGACACTAAAGGACGTGAGTGCTCCACGGAAGGACCCTGTGGGCATTCACTCTTTGGACCTCCATGGCTTCTGTCTTCCCCACTGTTGTCAAATGTGATCCTCCAAACAAAATAGCCACCATCTCTCTCACAAGCTGTATGCCTTCAGGAAGCCATCACAAGCAGCCCAAGTAACTGCTGATAACCCTCGGAGGAGGAAAGGGAGGGTTACTGGACCACATCTGAGCGTCTCTCTCCAGCGCCTCTTGACATTTGCACTCAATTCTGCCCTGATTACACACAGCCTCGGGGCCTGGAGGGGTGGTGCTAGAGTGTATGTGCTTGGTGTGGGGAGCCATAATCCATGTTGAGTGAAGACTTTCCAACCGGCTGCTTTGGGATCATTCACGCACCTACCAGTAATCCTCCACCCATGTGCTGTAAACCCAGTAAGCTCACTGGTTCTCCAGGAAGAATTCTGGTTTGTGGTTGGGACCTTTTGAGGAGGGACAGGCATGCTTCCATCTCCCCAGAGAAGGAATTCCCACAGCACACATACCACGTTCTTCTGTCGTGTGGATGCCAGTCAGGGTGCATGGTTCCTCTCCACAGAGCAAAGAGGATGCCAGGCGCCTCCTCCCCCAGACCTCCTTCTTGTGCCTTTGTCACTGGGGAAGCAGGCTGATGACATGAAATCTTCAGTCACATGCTCCCCAGAGCTGAGTGGGAAACAGACAAGGGCAGGGGATATGACGGGATGTTCTCACTGAGTGCATAGGGGGTCCAGAAGAGACAGTGCTGGGTGACTTTTCCTGGGAAGCTATTCCTATTCACCTCCGATAGGGAGGGCAACCAGAGACCAAAGAACTTTCCTGTCGTGCAAGTCCAGCTTAGTAAACCAAGTTTGTTGGGCTCACCCAGGGGAGCATGAGGGAGGGCAATTATACTACCAAAGAATTCCGAACACCGCAGGGATAACCCACAAACCACTATACTAGGAAACAGTGAGAACCCCCTACCCCAGCAAGATATGCTATAGTAACCCTTGGGATGAAGGGCCGGGTGTGGGAGTCATGAAGGCCGGAAGGTTCCTGAGCCACTCTAGCCTTGAGCACCTCCCTCTCCCCTCTCAAGTACATGCCGCCAGGCCCAGTCTCGGGGCTCCATGTAGGTGACCACAGTTGCTCTGATTCAAGGCGGCAATGCTCATCTTCAACCCAGAGGAACCAGCTCTAGACCGCTGCTGGCCCTCTGCAGTCTCTCGCCGTAAGCCCTCATCCTGCTCACGTTGATGATCATGGAAGCCTCTGTTGCTTGTCACCAAAGGCCCCAACCTGGGCCCAATTCATCAGGAAATACCATCAGAGCTCTGGATTTATTTTTGCCTGAAGAGTCCAACCTGAGACACTGTACCCAGCCCAAGCTGATCACTTGGGCCAAGGGGGTGCTCTAGTCTGGTCCCCATGGGGGTGACAGTGTGGTCACTACGGGCCCCCGGAAGCCTCCTGGCAAAGCAGCCAGCCTGTGCCTTCTGTCCCACAGGAAAACAAGCATGTTCCTTCTTGGTTGCATAATATGGGAAGCAGACAGAACTGAGCTTCCTGGCTCTTGGGCAGAGGAGCCCAGTCTGCACTCTGATCTCAGGAGGGCCCCTTCCCATCACCACTCACTTGGTGGCCTTTTCCACCGGTTAGAAGCCTCCAAGGTGGCCAGGTTGAGCCCTTCCTATGTCTGCAGATGGGAGGAAAAGAATAAGGTCCCAGACTACCTCTGCCCTAAAGAGCAAATGTTCCATAGAATAGCAGTCACATGACCCTTGCAGTGTCATTTGGACAAGCAGATGCCCTCAAGAGAACAGCTTCCTCACCTTTCTTATGTCTGCATTGTGTGAATTGCTTTCTTGCCAGGACATGCATTCTGAGTTGGAGAAACAGAAAGAACCAGCAAGAAGCTGAGGCTGTAGTTTCACAGCAGAGCCCTAGCCTAATAACCACAAGGCCCTGGGCTCCATCTCTAGAAGAGGAAGAAAAAAGACTGAGCAAAAGACAGAAAACAAAAGAACTAACTGGATGTGGTGGCTCAGGCGCGTCATCCCAGCTATGCAAAAAGATGGGGCAGGACTGGAGAGGTGGCTCAGTGGACAAAGTACTTTCCACACAAGCATGCCCAGGACCTGAGGCCAAATGCAAGAACCCAAGGAAAGGCAGGAGCAGCAGTGTGTGTCCGTCATCTCAGGGCTCCTAGGTGAGGTGGGAGACAGAGACCAGAGACTCACTGAAAGTTCGTGGGTCAGCTAGCCTGGAATACACAGCAGTGAACCAGAGACCCTGCCTCAAACAAGGTGGAAGGTGAGGAAAACGCCCAAGGTTGGTCTCTGACCTTCACACAGGCTCTATGGCAAGCACATGTCCCTACTCTCCCATATGAACACACACATATATATACACATATATACACACATACACACACATGCAGGTGCATACACATACATAGACATACACATATATACACAAGCATACACATATATGCACATGCACACATATACATGCATACAGATACATACATAAGCATATGCATATACATATACATATATACACACATACCCAGACAAACAGATATACACATGCATACACACATATATACACAGACACACAGATATATACATGCATACACACATATATACACACATAAACACATACACATATGCACATGCATATACCGACATGCACACATACACACATGCGCATACATGTATACATATGCACATATACTCTCATATACACAAGCATTCACATATAACACAAACATACATATATACACATGCACATACACACAGACATACATAGACACATACAAAGCTGTGGCCAGATCACAAAGTGAAGGCCAGACTGGCTATCAAGTTCAACCCCAGGCTGGGTAGCTTAGTTGAGATCCTGTTTCAAAATAAAAAGCAAAAGAGAGGCTGGAAATATAGCTCAGCTGTAGAGTGCCTTCCTAGCATTCATGGAGCCCTGTGTTCAACCACAGCAATGCAAAAAATGAATAAAGCAAAATAAAAACAAATACATAAAAGGGCTGGGGAGATGCTCAGTGGGTAAAGTCCTTGCTGCACAAGTCTGACAGCCTGAGTTCAATTTCCAGCACCCATGTACAAAAGCTGAGCAGAGGTCATAAGCCTAGCACCTGAAAGGCAGAGTGTGATGGCTAATCTTGGTTCTCAACTTGATTGGACCTGCAACAAACTAAAACACAAGCCAATGTGCACTTCTGTGAGGGACTTTCTTGATAAGATTATTCAAAGCAGGAATACCCACCCTAAATGTGGGTGGCACCTTCTGAACACAGTCCAGATAAAGCAACATGGCAGGAGGAAACTTTGCCTCTGCCTGCTTGCCTTCACTCTTGCTGGCAAGCTCTTCTATCCTGATGTGGCTACATTCTTCACTGATGTTAGAACCAGCTTCTTTGGGCCCCAATGTAGACTGAAGACCAAGAGTACTCCAAGAATCCTGCAGGCTTTCAGCACCAGATATGGATTGCTCAGACATCAAGCCTCATGGACTGAGCAACAACTGAGTTCTCAGCCTCTTCAGTGTGAGACAGTCACTGTTGGACTACCTAGCCTCCAAGTGGATCTGCTTTGGAAACAGCATCTCTGCAGACAGAATTAGTTGAACCTAGGGAAGAACGGGCTGGAGCTGTAGGCTCTGCTCCAATCTGAGAGTCTTCTTGCATAAGAAGGCAATTTGGAGACAGACACTTGCCTAGGAAGAAGCCAAGTTCTCATGCAGACAGATGATGGGTGATGGGCCCACAAGCCAAGGAATTACAGAGATGGCAGCAAGTCACCACAACGGGAGAGAAGCTGTGTTAAGATTCCTTGTCACAGCCTCAAGAGAGTTCTGTCAACATCTTCAACTCCTACCTCTGCCCCAAGCACCGTAAACCCATCATTGTTGTTTAAGCCCCCCAGACCATGGGACTTTGCTACAGAAATCCTGCACACTATGAATGACCCTTGACAACTTTTAATATAGTCTAAATTATTAGTGTTGCTTACTTTTCTGTGTGTGTTTGTATATATGCAGATGCACATGTGTACATGCATGTGGAAGCCAGAGGTCAACCTCTTTTCCACAGCATAGATTCATACAACCACTGGCCCCAGAGATGACTGTAAGAAGATGACTTGGCTGCAGAGATGGCTCAACGGTTAAAAGTGCTTGCTGCACAGACATGAAGACTGGGATTTTAGTCACAGCACCCACATAATAAGCCAGGCATCCTATAACCGCAGCTCTGAGAAGGTATCGAGACAGAAGGATCACTGGAGCTGGCTGGCCTCCAGTTAGCCAGAAAGACAAGAGACACTTATTCACGGAGAAAGAGAGATCTGCCTCAAATGAATAGGCAGAGAGTGATAAAGGAGGGAACGCCTCCTTCTTGCCTCTGTTTTTGCACACAGACATGCACCAGTACACATGCATATAAATACACTCACACACACACACACACACACACACACACACACACACACACACAAATAAATAGGTAAATAAGCAAAGAGAGAAACTCATCTGTGAAATGATGTTTAAGGGGCTGGAGAGATGGCTCAGCAGTTAAGAGTTCTGGCTGCTCTTACAGAGGACCTGGGTTCAGTTCCCAGCACCCAGTATATAGTGGTTAAGAACCATCTGTAGCTTTGGTTCCAGAGGATCTGAGGCCCCCTTCTGACCTCTACAGGCATTGCACACATGTGTGCACTTAAATACATGCAGGCAGAATACTATACACATAAAATAAAAATAAATAGATAAATAAAAGATGTTTTAAAACCAGGTATGGTGGCCCAAGCCTTTAATCCCAGCACTCAGGAGGCAGAGGCAGGTGAAATCAAGGCCAGCCTGGTCTACCATAGCAAGTTCCAGGGCATCTGGCAATATAGGAAGATCCTGTCTCAAAAAGTATATACATGTTCAAGAAGATTATCTTAGACATGCATGGTAGTGCACACCTTTAAACTCAGCACTTGGAAAGCAGAAGCAGGATCTCTGAGATTAAGGTCAGCTATATAGGTCTATATAGCAAGTTCCAGGCTAGCTGGGGCTACAAGAACACCTTGTCTCAATAAGGAGGAAGAGGAAGAAGAGGAGGGGGAGGAGGAGGAGAGGGAGGAGGAAGAGGAGAAGGAAGATGAGGTGGTTAAAGAAACATGGTCTCAACAATGAAGTCATGTCAAATGAGACAGCCCTGCAGTTTCCTGACTAGGGTCACCAATGACACAGAAACTTGCTCTTGCACAGCTTGGAGGCCTGGGATGGTTCATCTTCAGTGGCACTGGACTGAGCAGAAGCCACGTCAGTGCAGCACTCCTCTAGGGGTGCCTGTAAGGGCATTCCAGGGTTGATGGCATTCTGAACACTCTGGCCTAGTCCACAGATTCCTCCCTTGATAAAGTCATGCTGTAGCAGCATCACTAGAGGTGGGTCCTGATTGGTGGAAGTACATCACTGAGGGTGGGACCTTGCCCTAGCTCCTTCCTGATTTCCCTTTCCTCTACTTCCTGTCTGCCAAGAAGAAACACCCCCTCTGCCACTGCCACACATTCTCACCACTGTGAAAAACTGCCTCTACCCACATGGGACCAAGAGACAGAACTCTCTAAAACTGTGAGCCAAAATAAACCCTTTACCCTTTCATTATCTCTATCATGTATTCGGTGACATCTATGAGAAAAGTAATTAGCCCAAGGCCAAAAGTCCAAAATCTAATCAGCTGAGTTGGTTCCTTCTGGAGGCTCTGAGGGGCCATCTGTTCCCAGCTTCAGTCACTGCTGACCATCCTCTGCCTGTAAAGGTTAGTTTTAACTGTCAACTTGACACAGCCTAGAATCACCAGGGAAACATCTCATCAAGGGACTGTCTAGATCAGTTTGGCCTGTGAGAACTTACCTTGATTACATTAACTGAGATGGGAAAACCTGCCCACTGTGAGTGGCACCATTCCCTAGGCAGGGGATCCAGAACTGTGTGAGAGCAGAGAAAGAGGGCTGAGGGCAAGCATGCATGCATTCTTCACTCTCTGTTCCTGACTGTGGATATCATGTGACCAGCTCCCTCAAGCGCCTACCAGTGACTGTCCTGCAGTGATGGACCATAATCTGGAACTCTGAGCTAAAGCAATGCTTTTCTCCTGTAAGTTGCTTTTGTCATAATATTTTATCATATCCTCAGGAAGGGAAACTAAGGCATATTCTTTCCACCTCTGCCTGTGCCACATGGCTCCTCTCTCCAGACTCCCAGTTTGCTGATCCTCTTCTCCCTTTGCATGAGGATACTAGTCATGACCTTCAGGGCACAGACTAAATTCAGGATGATCTTAGCAACATTTAAGGAGGCAGTGCATAGCATCCCAGCCATCCCAGGGAGCTGGGGGCTCACAGAACATGTCTTGATATTTGTTTTCTTGAGTGGGCCATCATTTTTCAGCCTGGGCATCCTACAGGAAGTGACTCTTTGTCAATGTGACTTTAGACCACACCTCCAACAGCGGAGGCTGACATCATCCACTCTGAACATGATGCGCCAAGGACACAGTGTGGCTTCCACAACCCAGCTGCCAAAACTACCTGCCCCGGGTCTCACTGGGAGGCAACAACAGATCCAGCCTGCATCTGCAACAGGACTGTGCCAAGCATTAGAGCAGGGCCATTCTGCAACTCAATGTCAAAACACACATGCGCTCACTCTCCCTGGCTCAGGACTTCTCAAAGGTAAAGAAGTCTTAAAATGTGAAAACTTAATGCAATGCTTTGTCTGTGATTGGACACTGCACTTTAGAAAGAACAACTGCAAAAGATATGAAGGCAACCAGGGGGGACTGCATTGTTGCTATATGTTAAATCTCAGCACACAGTCCTTGTTCAGCTTCTTTGTGTGAATGGGGGTGCACATGTGCATGCTTGTTGGGGGCACATATGCGTGCACATGCATCTGGAAGCTAGAGGACAACCTCAGGTGCCTTCTACCTTGTCTTTTTGTTTGTATGTTATTTTCATTTTTGAGGAAGGGTCTCCCTGTTGCCCCCAGTTGGTCTGGAACTCACTATGTAGACCAGACTGGACTCAGATTCCATAAACATCTGCCTGACTCTCCCTCCAAGTACTGAAATTAAAGGCATGTGCCACCAAGACCAACTCCACTTTGTCTTTGGAGACTGAGTCTCTCCCTGGCCTGGAGCTCACCAAGTAAGCTAGGCTGGTTGGCTAGAGAACCCCAGGGATCCACCCCCTCTCTGCCTCCCAAGGCCTAAGATTACAGCAATATGCCACAATGTCTGATTTTTACATGTATTCTAGGCATTGCACTTAGGTCCTTGAGTGTGCAAGGTCAATACTCTACCGAATATTTCCCAGTCCCTTTTAATTCAACTTCTTGGGCGTAGTCACTGAGTTTTGGTGTTATAAGAGAACAACCTTGATCTTCAGTAGCGTGTGACCTCAAAAGAATGAAATTCCTGCTAGAAACTCTCAAGTGGGTCAAATAAAAAAATGTAAGAGTGTGTGTGTGTGTTTGTGTGTGTGAGAGAGAGAGAGAGAGAGAGAGAGAGAGAGAGAGAATACATGTGTACAAATGGACATATGTAAAGAGACAGGGAGAGGGAAGAAGACGCATCCAGCCAGGGAATACACCTGACACCTGGTGGTCCATTGTTCTGTGCTCATAACTTTTCTACAGGTTTGAAATGTTTACAGATAAAATGTTGGGATTTAAAATACCTATGAATAGATCTAGATTATCCAACGAACTCAAAAACTAAACAAGATATCAAGTAACCTAGTCAATAAATAGGCTAATAAGAGACAGCTTTCAAAAGATGAAATACAAATGTCCAATAGACACATGGAAAAACTTATCAACCTCCCCAGCTATCAGAGAAATCAAATCAAAACTACACTGAGGCTCCATCTCATCCTAGCCAGAGGCAGTCAGCAGGGAGGTAAATAACAGATACTGGGGAAGATGTAGATAGACAGAGCCTGTCCACACTGCGGGTGGGGAGCATGTGGATAGACAGAGCCTGTCCACACTGCAGGTGGGGAGGATGTGGATAGACAGAGCCGGTCCACACTGCGGGTGGGAATGTAACCTAGTCCAGCCACTGTGGAAGTTTCTCAGCAAATTAGAAATAGACCCACCATATGTCCCAGCTACCACACGCCTGGTTTCACCTGAAGTACCCACATCAGCACCACAGAGGAACCCACTCCAGCCATGCTTACTGCAGCCCTGATCAGAGTACCTAAATTAGGGAACCAACCTGGGTATCAAAAAACACAAGAACAAATAAAGAAAGCAGGGTTTACACATACAAAGAAATTTTTCAGGAAGAATTTTGGAGGAAAATGGATGCAACCAGAGACAATCATATTAACTAAATGAACTAAGTCTCAGAAAGACAAATCATGTCTGTTTCCCCTCATTTGGGGTTTCTAGATTTTATGTAGATACATCCAGTCACGTGTGTGTATATGGCAGGAAAGTAGAAAAGAAACGGTCTAGGGGACAGTTGGGGCTAACGGGATGGGAGCGAACACTGGGGGAGGGGCACTGATAAACACGATGTGCATTTATTCAAGAGCATCTTTGTGCAACCCAGTTCAACGCACAACAAATAAACACGCTGAAACCCCTTTTAAAAAGGAAGCCTAGGGACAGAATTGTAGGGCCATATATTTAATGTAGGCTACCTTTTTAAAAATATTTTACTTATTATTTTTATTTTATGTGTATGAGCGTATTGCCTGCATGTGTATAAGTGCACTCAGGTCGTGCAATGTCCGAGGAGGTCAGGAGAGAGTGTCAGGTTCTCTAGAACTGGAGTTATGGATGGTGGTTAACTGCCATGTGGGTGCTGGTATTCAAACCAGGGTCTTCTGCAAGAACAGCCAGTGCTCTTAACCACTGAGTCGTCTCTCCAGCCCCCAAGGTACCCTTTTAAAAAGTTAAACACAGCCACAGAGCTTCAGCATCTCTTAGCCACTCCCAAGGTTCCCAGGGTGGACAGACATAGCGGGTGGGCAGCTCAGCAGGACACCTTAGAGGAAAGCAATATCCACTAAACAACTCCACTGGAAAACATTTAACAGGCTGTACTTGAGAAAGAGTGAAAAAAGATGAAGGAGATGAACAAAGACAGAAAGCCAGTCCTCAGACACACACAGAACCCTAGGATTCTGAAGGCTGAGGGGGGCGGGTGAGGAGCCCAAGGCCAGCCTGGGCTACATAGAGAGAAATTATCTTTAAAAATATGGATGGCTCAATCAATCATGTATCAATCAATCAATAAAAAGTAAAAGCTAAAGTTGAAAGCAGACACCCGAGGCTGCCAGTCATGAGAGATAAAAAGCTGGCTTCGTCCCCAGCCACCTCAGCCACAAGTGCTTTCCGACCTTCCCGTTCACAGGCATAATGCAACTGGCACAGAAGCCTCCAGGAGATATTCTCCACAGCATCTTTCATTACTTTACCATGCCACTCACAGAAGTTGGGAGGGGACTGTTCGAATCCCACTACGCGGTACCACTGGGCATCAGTTTGACAAGAGGGTTCAAAACCTGGGGTGGGCTGGCCTGGAGTTCATGACTTCATTCTCTGAACTCCACTGGCCTTGACCCTGAAGGGGTGTAAGGGAAAGTGTTACCTCACAGAGTGACTAGCAGATGGAATGACATCTTGCATGCTAAAGCAGAGAGCAGTAACTGCAGTCATTCATTGATAAAACCTTGATCATTTGTTAACATGCTGTGGCAGAGCCTGCCACATCATACTGTAGAATTAACCAATACTGCATGACTTCTGCAGCCAGACCAATGATCACCATCACAAAAGGAGGCATCAGACCCCCTCAATGGAGAACAGCATTCTCATGAGGTTGACACCTGCTGGGACTTCCCTGGCTTGCCACAGAGCCTCACTCACAGGCAATGCTTCATGAACACCAGGCAGGGGGATATTGTTTCTGAAGTTGGTGCTGTCAGTCTGTCTACATGGTATTCACCAAGCACCAGTCAGTCACACTTATCCATTCCCCTCCACAAGCTTGCAAGTCGTGTGTGAGTGTGTGAGTGTGTGTGTGTGTGAATGTGTGAATGTGTGTCTGTATCTGTGTGTTGTAGCCCAAGCTGGCTCTGTAGCTGAGGATGACCTGGCACTGTTAATCCTCCTGCCTCCACCTCCTGAGTGCTGGGATTATAGATATGCACCACCATGTTCAGTTTTATGAGGTGCTGAGGAACCCAGGCTTTATGTAAGCTAGGAAACTCTACCAAATGAGCTACAGCTTGTTTGGTTGGTTGGTTGGTTGGTTTGGTTGCTTGTTTTAGAAACAGGGTCTCACATGCCCCAACCTGTCCTTGAGCTCACTATGCAGCAGAGGGCAGTCTTACATTTGTTTTTTGTTTGTTTGTTTGATTGTGGCATTGACCTGGTACACACAGCAGACACACCCTCTATCACTGGGCTGTGCCCTCGGCCCTGTAAATTGCCTTTCACAAGAAGTCTGAGAGCAGAGCCAGTGATGGCTCTGAAAAAGGGACCCCCAAACCACTCTCTCAGTGATAATGTGATCTGGGAATGCCGCCCCTCCTTGCCTCACCTTGAGTCAGCCTGACACGCCCCATTATCACCCAGAGCCAATAGCCAAGACCAGAACAGCCCCACGGTGGCAGGAGCCTGCAAGCCGGCCAGCAGGACACACAATCTGCTTGGAGCCCCATTTGTGTCCAAGTTATGATCTTCATGTCAAGACTCCACGTGAGCCTCTCATGCAGCCAAGGACTTGGGAACAATGCCTCCCCCACCCCCTGCAGCAGGTGCTGCTCGCAATTAACTCTGACAGCAAGCATATACGTGAAGCATATGCAGGCAACCAAAATCCTCTGAAAAAAATGATTTTCCCTGCGCGTCTAAATATCCCACTTGTACCCCAGGCTCTCATTTCCTCTCACTTAAACATCGGTTCTATTACAGCCAAATTACACCATCAAAATGAGTGTCCATCAACAGATCAATTAATTTAATTAGCCCAGGTAATTACATAGAAGAGAGGCACGAGGAAGGCACACAGGTGAAGGGAGCCGGTGATGTGCACTCGAGGTGCTGGCCCAGGAGGGGCACTGCTCACACAAGACGCTAGGTGCTCCCTGTGGATTGTGAACAGTGCTGGCAGGGCCCCGGCCCGGCATGGCTCCCATGATCCCTGCAAGACCCAGAGATGGCAGCATCTTCCCAACCATTTGGAAGCATTGGGACTTTCGAGTTCTTTCTTTTCAGTGTGGTACAAAGTCTACTCCTCCCAACAAGACTTGAGCATACAGTTCAGTACTGCCAGTTACAAGAAGAATTTTGTCTGGCATCTAGAATGATCTCATCTTCTATAACTAAAACTTTTTATCTAGAGAACATAGATTTCCCCCAGCCCCTGGCAACCACCACTCAGGAGGACTTATTAGGATATGTTCATTGTGACATATAAAAGATAATCACATTCATCCCTCTATTAAACTTGCTTATCCTCCTCCCTGTCCTCTTATCCCCTTCCTTATCTCTAATAGTAAACACATACACGAAAGAGAGAGAAAAGAGAGAGAGAAGAGAGACAGAGACAGAGACAGAGAGAGAAAACATGTTCTATTTGTCTTCTGAGTCTGGCTCATTCCATTTAACATGATAAACTCCAGATCCATCCATTTTCCTGTAAATGACATCATTTTATTTTTCTTTATGTCTGGATAATACTCTGCTGTGTATATATAACACAGTTTCTCTATCTGGTCCTCTGCTGATGGGCATCAGGGCGATGACATAACTTGGCTACTGTGAATGGTACTGTGACATGAATTCTTCCTAGAAATGGACTCAAAGGGTTGGTGGAGTTCAGCTTAGTGGAACTGCAGTAGGTCTTAGCATCTCTTCTCTGCGTCCTACAGAGTTTTCCTGTTCTGAGAAGCAAATATGCTGAATTGGACCAAGCAAACAGCCAGGCCCAAGTGAAGAGGCTGTAAAGGAAGTCTGGGCATCCTAGCCTACCTTGCATGGACTCCAGAATCTTCTGGAAGTTTTCCTCTCCAATCCATTTCCAGAGATGATGTACTTTCAATGCTATGGTCACAGGATCCCCATGTTCAAACAAAAGATCATTCTAAAAACCACAGAGGAAGCAGGTGTGGTGGTGCACCCCTTTAATCCCAGCTCTCGGGAGGCAGAAGCACGCAGATCTCTGTGAGTTCAAGGCCAACCTGGTCTACATAGCAAGTTCTAGCAACCTGGGCTACAGGAATACCCTGTCTCAAAAAGACCAAAAGGAATACACAAAATGTCTAAGCTCTACTCTAGAGCATTCTAGAACAGGACAACTATAACAAAACACCACAAACAGAGCAGCAGATACACGTCTTCTCACAGCCCTGGCGCTGGAAAAGTCGCTATAGGGTTTCTTCTGTCTTGACTGTGGCCAGCCTGGCCTGTGCCCTTACACTGTGGTTCTCTCTGGAGCCATATCTCCTCTTCTTGTAAGGCCACTCTTCAGACCTGTGTAGGGTCACTTAGGGGCCTCACTCTAGCTCACTCATCCCTTCCTCTTCCTCCAAATAGCTGGAGGCTCTGGAAGTGAGGGGCTCATCTGTCATATAGCAAGGACACAAAGGACTTTGGTAAAGTGAGAAAAACCACAGAGCTCCTGAGCCTAGGTTTCTGTATGGGTGTGTGTGTGTGTATGTGTGTGTGTGTGTGTGTGTGGGTGTGTGTGTGTGTATGTGTGTGTGACTGGTGTAGAACCCACCATACAGGCTGCACTAGTTGTCCAGGAGCTCCAAGGGTCCACCTATCACTACCTCCCAGTGCTGAGATTACAAGGTACACTGCCATACTCTCTTTTTATGTGGGTGATGGGGATCAGACTTGGTCCATGTGCTTACTTGGAAAATACTAAATCAAAAGCTGTCCCCTAGTCCTGTGCCTGGAGTTCTATGTAACTGGGACAGGTGCTCCTCTGGGGCACTCTGTGCCTGTGCAAGGATTTTGGCCCTCTGACATCTCTCCCAGTCACCAGCCATCCTCCTAGTGTCAGAAACAAGCTGCGAAAGTAAGAGAGCCTTGAGCCAGATTGAGGCCTAACTTCCCACCAGCTCAGTCCACAGAGCCAGCAGCCCATGAACCTATTTCAGTCTGGTGAGACTGGGCTGCTCTGGGAGGTGCTCTGAGTGCCCTTGAGAGTGCTCCAGGGTTTTTGAGGGTGCTCCGGAAGATACTCTTGGATGTTCTGGGGATGCTCTGGGGTATTCTGGAATGTTCCAGGGATGTTCCAGGAGGTGATATGGGTGTGCTGTGGGGTGATCCGGGGTGCTCTGGGGGTGCCCTGGGGTACTTTAGGGGTGTTCCACGGTGCCCTGGGAGTGCTCCAGGTACACTAAGAAGTTCACTTCTTCCTGGTTGAATGAGATAACAGGCTCTTCTCCTGGAGAGTACGGCAGCCTCCTGCTGCAGCCACAGTGGGCAGAAGGAGGTGGGAAGGAGTGCTGCCAATGAGGGTTTGAGAATCCCTCGGTCAAGGGCAGGGCTCTGGGCCCAGCTCTGCTCCCTGAGGCTAAAATTAACCAGAGGCAGCTGCACAGTGAATGCCTCACAGTTTCCCAGACAAGTGGTGTGGACACCAGTGAACACTTTGCTAACTGAACCCAGCTTGAGGCAACAGCAACTCACTTCCTGGGACTCAAACCACACATCCTATTTCAAACCCAGATTCTTAAGAACATGGACTGCAGGGCTCAGGAGATGGGAGTGGCCGGAAAAGTGCCTGCCACACACACATCAGGATCTGAGCTCCCAGAACCCATGTAAAAATTCCAGGCATGACAGCACGCATCTGTAATCCCAGCACTAGGGAAGTGGAGACAGGAGGGTCCCTGCGCTCACTGCCCGTCAGCCTAGCTGAGCCAGCGAGCTGCAGGTCCAGTGAGAGAGCCTGTCTCAAAAGCTAAGGTAGAGGCCACCCGACGGCTCTGGGGATAGAGGCACTTGCTGTTGAGCCGGATGACCTGCCTTTAATTCCCCAGGATCCACATGATGGAGGAAGAGAACTGACTCTTGCAAGTTGTCCTCTGACCTCCACGCATGCACTGTGGCACATGCTAACCCTCACACACGCATATAGACACACAAAAAGGTAAATACATAAATAAATGTAACAAAAAATAAGGTAGAAAGCAATTGAAGAAGACCCTCAACTTCAACCTCTGACCTCTGCAAACACACACACACACACACACACACACAGCTGCAAACTGTAAAGTGTTGCAGAATCTGAGAGGCTGGAGGGACACGCAGGCTCCCCAGCTCCACCTAGGGGGTGCAGCAACACAGGTTGGAAGGTCTTCCAAATTCCAGACTCACAGGTCCCCACAGCATGTCAACACATGTGTCAGTCACACACTGGAAACCTAGTTCTTCAAGGCGGCAGTGTTGGGAAGTGAGGCTTACTGAGTCACATTCAGATTGGGAGGCTGAATCCTCCAGCGTGAACTGAGGCGGTTCTCTGGGGGAATGGAGTCTGACCCCTCCCTTCCACACCCCTCCCCTTTCTCCATGCCTTGAAACAGCTCCAAAGACTTCCCGGCTCAGATGATGACTCATGTAGTGTTAAGGATTCTGTTACAGCAGCAGAGACAGGCTCAGACACAGTTATCCCCTAGACAAGAGATGAACGTGGGCCTCATAGACAAACCCCATCCCAAGTCTCCTGTTCCCTCTGCTTCTGACCCATTTCCCAATATGCTCAGCAGCTCATGACTGCTTCTAAGCACAGCACTTGGGACTCATACTTGTCCCAGATTTAATGAATGAATGGATGAATGAATGAATGAATGAACAAACGAATATCTACAATCCATGCTGCACCTTCTGCTGAGAATATTCACTACTTGCATGTTTGATAGTAAAAAGGAATTTGTTGTAAAGGGAGCCTCTGAACAGAGAACTTTCTGACATGTTCCCTCCACCACTTCTTGCCAGAGCTGTGCAGGCTGCTGAACTTTCATGCAGATTCTGGTTAAACAGTTTCTTTTTCATTGGGATGGAGTGCTTCCGCTGAGAGAGATGCCTACTATGGTAGCCAGCTTTCCAAGACTGGCAAACACCTGAGGCTAACAACTTATAAAGACAAAAGGTCTAATTTGCCTCACAGTTTCAGAGGGTTCAGTCCATGGTCAGTGGACTTCGCTGCTTTGGGGCCTGCAGTGAGACAATGCTCCAGGGTGGCAGAGGTGACCACTCTCGTTTTCTGCCAGCCAGGAAGCAGAGAGAGGAAGGGGCTGCGGTTCCCGTATTCCCTTTCAAAGACACTCTGCCACAAGAGCTAGCTTCCTCCCACTGTGCCCCTCCCAAGGACTCCTTCATCCCCCCATACCGCCATGGGCTGGACCAAGCCTTCCACACCCGCCCTTTGAAGAAATTCATTGACCCACAACCCCTGCTGGTCCTGGATGGGTTTCAGCCCTCTGACACCAAACTAAGAATTATGATGATGGGTGAGTGAGCAAGAGCACTTGCTGCCCACATATAGGGACTTGAGTTTGAATCCCTAGCACCTACATAAAAAACCTGAGGATGGCTGCACATGCCTGTAACTCCAGGAGAGCAGGGCTGGAGGCAGGAGGACCCCTAGGGTTGGTTGGCCCCCAGCCTGGTTCCAGGTTCAGAGAGAGACTGTCTCCAGAGAAGAAGGCAGAGTGTGATGGAACAAGATGACTGACAGCCTCCTCTGGCCTCCATGAGCACACAGGCATGTGCACGGACCATACCGCAATGCCTGACTCCCATCTTCTGTGATATAAGAAGGGTGGGGCCTGGCGTCAGGGAGTCAGTCTGGGCACAGCCTACCTGGAATGTCTGGGCCTGGGAATCCCCTCACCACGCCTCTCCCCTCTGGACAAGGATCTGGCAGAACTGTGCTCTCCCCATATCCCCTCAGGTCTCCCCATCCCTAAGGGGATCATGGGGCTCAAGGTGTCAGAGGATGACGTGGGCTGCAATGCCACAAGGTGTCAGAGGGAGACGTGGGCTGCAATGCCACAAGGTGCCAGTGGGAGACGTGGGCTGCAATGCCACAAGGTGTCAGAGGGAGACGTGGGCTGCAATGCCACAAGGTGCCAGAGGGACCTGGTGTCTGCCTCTCTCTGCATCTGTGTGGTGGGGACTCCCACATACATGGGGTAGCAGAGTTTGATGTTCCACTGGCCACATTCTTCCTCTGAATTTGTGTTGCATGGGCCTAAGGCTTGGGTGCAGGAGGGAGGTGAGTCTGAGAAAATGGAAAAGATTAAAAACGTTTTGAGATGAAAGACACCCTTATCATTTAGAACAGCAAAACCAGAAAATAAACTGACAATATCAAGTGTTGGCAGGGAAGTAGAGCAATGAGGTCTCTCATGCCTTCTTGATGGGAATTAGAAATAGTTTGCCATTTCTTGAATAGCTGAATGGACAGTTACATGATCCATGATGCATTTCTCCTCAAAGGTATTTATCATACAGACATGAAACTTTATACAAAAAAATTGAACCTGAATATGCACAACAGAACTCTATTTCAAATTGCTAGAACTTAGAAACGAACCCAAGTGTCCTTCAAAGAATAAATGGATAAAGATACTGTAGTATATTCATCAACGGAATACTCCTCAGCAATGAAAAGGAACTACTGCTCTGTACAACTTTTTGTATGATTCTCAAAGCCATTATGCAAAGAGAAAACCGCATATTATAGGATATCATTCACAGGACTGTTTTGAAAAGACTAAGCCATAGGGATAGAAAACAGGTGCATTCAGGTGAGAGTAAATATGAGTCTACAGAGAGCTGTACAAAGGAGTTTGAGGGGTAAGAAATCTGTTCTCTATATGTATTACAGTAGTAGATACACAAACCTAGACATGTGTTAAATTGTAAGAACCAAGAGACAAGGTCTCACTATGCAGCCTTAGCTGGCCTGGAACTCACTATGTAGACTAGGCTGGCCTCAATCTCACAGAGATCCACCTGCCTCTGCCTCCTATGTGCTGGGATTAAAGGAGTGTACCACCATGCCTGACACTGAAAAAAAAAATTTTTTTAATGAAATAAAGAGGCTGGAGAGTTTAAGAGTGCTTGCTGCTATTGCAGAGGACTTGAGTCCAGTTCCCCACACACACATGTGGCACACATAGGCGCACACACACACACACACAAATTGTAAGAACCATATATTCGGGAAAAAAGTCCATTTGAATGCATGTTAATTTTTATCTTAAAATGAACATGGTGGGAAATTTACTGGATTGCACTAAATTTAGTTTTCACACTACTGTGCAGAAGGGAATGGGGTTAAATTAGATTACACGCAGACACAAGGAATGAGGTGCTTCTGTTCCCAGCCTCAGAGCTATGCCTTAAAGCTGGAGAAGCATTATGTGGATGCAGACTAAGTGGGCAGGAGAAACAGAGAAGATGGGAGGAGCGAGCTGCTAACCTGGGGAGTCCCCATGTCGATCCAGCGTATAAATTGTCAAATTATAAACGGGCTCTGATGAGGTCTTTGGTGTGAGGGGAAATTCCAGTCTAGAGTTCCAAGGCGTCACTGAGCTGCTCGTCCAGTGTCCTACTGCAAGGAGCCAGGTTGGGCAGAAGGGTACAGCCCTTGGCAAAGACACTCAGAGCTTGCTGAGGAAGCCTGTTTCGTAGTTGTCACCCCAGCACCTTCTAGGGCCAGCTAGATCAAAGGACAGAGCTTTTTGCCTGCTTTTCTTCATTTTGTTGGCGAGTTCATCTATCTCCTTGCTGTGGTGTCCTTCACTGATATTAGAATCAACTTTTCCCAGTTTCCAACATAGACTGAAAACCAGCAGCTCTCCAGGAATCCCCGTGCCTTCAGTGCCAGATGGGAACTGCTGAGACAGCCAGCCCTGGGGAACGAGCAATGACCAGATTCTCAGTCTCTCCAGTGTGAGCTACTGTTGGACTCAGCCGTAGAATGAGTTGGTGTAATAAATCACCTTAATATATAATGTGTACTGTATATTGTATGGCTAATATATTCCTTCCAGAAGTCCTGCTCCTTTGGAGACCCCTGACTGATACAGAATGAAGCCTGCTCTTTGCCTTCCTCTCATGTCTGTCAGTACTTCAGCTCAGACTCCTGTCTTGTTGCTTGGACATGTTAATCCCCCAAAGGAGGATCCATCTAGCTATGTCCCATCCCCATCAAGGCTGAAGACAGTGAACAGCCACTATTCTCCCCTTCCTCTTGCCTCACTTTGGACTCCAGGAATGACAGGACTGAGTCACACACATTTTTGTGACAAGGAACTGAAACGCCCCACAAGGCACCATGAACCTGCAACAGAGATGCCCCAAGGTGCAAACAATCATCTGCAATGGAGATGCTTCACCTAGAGCACATCATTCTGTAGGAGCCAGATCTGTCCCCTCCTGTGATGACAGTGAATGACAGATTAGCCAGTGTGGACAATTCTGCAGGACCAGAGCTGACACAAAGATGGACCACAGCTTGACCAGGACTGCTTAATGGTGCAGACCTCTTGCCTAGTCCTTCCTCTATTTAAACCGAAAGCTCATATCAGAGCCCCAAAGGTGGACTTGGGTTATTCTTATTCTTCTTGTCAGTATGGTCACATCGATCCATCCCATGTCTGCTCCTCTCCATCGCTGGTCTCTTCAATTGGAGTCTGGGGGCAGGTGGTTGAGTCTGGCTGCTAGAGCCATCAGAGCCTGGATTTTACACAAATTTCTCTGGTTACAAGGCCAATAAAAGTAACTTAGCCTCTACCAGCATTCACTGAGAAGTCCCAAGACAGCCCACGGCAGAGCAGTCCCCACTATGCCTGACATCACAACTCTGCCCATCGCCCTTACTTCCCAAATGTCACAGGGACACTCAGCCTGCTTGGCCCTACCAGCCCAGGTCTTCACATTTGTGAGGCCACACCTGATCAACCTTCATGGAAGACCTCTTCTAGACCTGCAGAAGCTCTGGTCGGCTTGTGAAGTCCCTCACATAACATACACATAACTGGGTTCTGCTCCCCAGAGACCCCAGAACAGCTGGGCTAAGAAAGTCAGTGGCTCCAAGAGTCCATCTCCTCTGAAATGTGTCACTAATCTGTGGCTCTCAAAGGTGTGCGGAACACCGTCTGCCCAGATGTGGTTGGAGTAAGAATTGAGGAATGGGACTGTGAGCCAGAGGGAAGGTAGGTAGGGTCGGTCCAAACTGCACCTGAAACCCAAGCACAGCTGAGGAAATCCGTTTGCAGGGCCATGTGCCTGTGATTGACCAGATGAACAAATAAGAAGGAAAGGATCAAAGGAGGGAGGAAAAGGAAGTATCATGGTTCATCTTCACTGTCAACCTGACAGGACTGTCGGCCTAAGAGACATACCTCTGTCCGTGAGAGCATTTCCAGAGAGGTTTGCCTGGGCAGGCAAGATCCACCCAGGATGTGAGCATCACCGTTCCATGGGCTGGGGTCCTGGACTGAAGAACAGGGGCAAAGGGAGAAAACGTGCTGGCTCCAAGCATTGACTTCTTTCTGCTTCCTGATCCACCCACGTGTTGAACAAGCTCCTACCACTACAGCCAGAACCACTGCTGCTGTTTTGCCCTCCCCACCACGATACGGTGCACCCCCTTCCACCGAGAGCCTAGATATAAATGTTTCCTCCCTTAAGTTACTTAAGCCAGGTATCGAGCACAGTGATAGAAAAGTAACAAACACAGGAGGCAGAGGAGAAGGGAGGGAAAGAAGAGAGGATGGAAGAGAAAGGAAAAGAAGAGGGAGGAGGGAGGGAGGAGGGAGAAAGGGAGATGCCTTGCACATAGCATAGGTAAGTGTAATATGACACACATGCACATCCACATCTATGTATTTCACACACGCCTCCACCTCAGCCCCACTGAACACGTTTCCTTTAATGCATGCATCTCAGCGCTTAACTGCTCACAGCACTTTGAAGTGTTAAACCATCCAATCCTTATAAGGCAGGTGTTCCAGGCTCTGCGGGAGCTGATCCTTGAAGGATGGAAAGGATTTGGAAGCTCAAGTGTACTGTGACACCTGAGCTCTGAGAGAGGAAAGGACGTGAGCTGGCGCTGTCCTGGAGCCCTAGCCTCTCTGGGGACTCAAGAATACCTTCCAAGATGTCCACCGTCCACATAAGAAAGACTCCGAGACGCTACCAGGTCATGTGGGCAGAGCACCTTTGGAAGACTCATCCAAGCTGAGCCCCAGAGTTGCACACGCCTACAATGAGCATCTCCACTGTCCCAGCCACTGAAACACTGGTGATAGGAGGGGACCCCAGGGGCAATCTGAGGGTCCTCCACAGTTTGCTTTGTTTTGCTTTACCACTTTTTCAAGTTTAGTTTTGATCATATCTTTTTTCTTCTCCTTAGAAGCTTCCAGAGCTTGGAGGAGTCAAGTAAGACCCAGACAGATGGATAAGAAGCTGCACTTTGGACTGAGCTGTGTTGGGTCAGACCCTTGCAGTATTGCGAGGCCAGGATGATCTGCTAACGGGCTCCAAGTCTCGGTCATCTGTACGATGCCAACCCACCACAGACGGAAGAGACAGGTGAAGGGAGATGAGAAGAGAAAAGGGAGGCAAGTGGGTGTCAACATGGGTAGAAGTGAAAGAAAGAGAAGAGAAAGTCTTAGGATCAGCCAGGGTGGTGTGAGGGCTCACTGGTCCATCAGTGATCAGCGCTCCTCTTAGGAAGCTCAGAACTCATGAGCTCCATGTGGGGTTCCCCAGAGGTCACCCTAATGACAACAGGCCCAGTCCTCTACCCCAACTCCACTCACCACACAGATCCCCCAGGAGCAGCAGATACTCCCTCCGGCCGTGACCCAGGCATCCACTGACTCCCACACACCCCCAGTGGCACGAGTGGAGGAAGAGGGGGAGGGGCTGTGGTCACCGACCTCCCCGCTTCCACTGCATCCAAAAGCTGGTGGCTCTACAAAGTGTGATGTGCTCTTTCTCACATTTTCACCAGGTACAGTGCAGTGGCAATTTTGCTCCCACCCACATCCTCAGAGACATGTAGCAATCTCTAGAGACATTGTTGATTGGAGCTACTTCTGGGGTCCATCAGGGAAAGCTAGGGAAGCTGATCACCATCTTGCAATGCACAAGGCAGTCCCCGGCACCAAGAAGGATCCACCCCAAAAGCCAAGCATTGAAAAGCCCAAAATATGCATTCTCCAATGCTTGGATACATATATATAGCTTCCCTATGGCCCAGGCAGGACTTAGGACCAGCAAGACATGTGGCTTCAGATGCTAGAGCCCCAGGATCCACTGGATCCCATGGCCAGCAGCCTACAGCAGTTGCAAGCCTGTCAGAGGCAGGACAGTCACAGGACAGTATCAGAGACGTAATACGATGGGTTCCACAGGCACACCCCAGGTTCCCATCATACCAAAGCTTCCTGGTGACGCCTCCACCCCCAATATACTCTCTCCAGGGCTCAGGGATTCGGGCTGCAATCCAGATTTAGAGGATGGTTGCAAGACCTTTCTTTGGACCCTCAGACCCTTCTGGGTCAGCAGGCACATGAACAGTCCTCAGAGCTACCTTCCTCAAATGTCAGGTCTGTCGGCTTCCCCTCCTCAGATAGGTCACATCAAGGCAGGCTGGGGACCTTTCTCAAGATGTGATTCAAACTCTCTGGGAGAAAGGACTATAGAATGGTATCTTGGAGATATGGAGAACTTCATGGAGACTCTTGACCTTGAAGAGGTTTCAAAAACACCAGTAGTATCATAACTGGATGTTTCTTGGACCACTGGTTTCTATCTATTCTGGGCTATTGTCATGAACTCCAGTCAAGCACTGCACTGATCAATCTTCTCCAGGTATGTCTGTGAGGGAGTCTCTAGAACAGATTAACTGAGGTGAGAAGGCTGGCCCTAAGTGTGATTGGCAGGACCCGGTGGGCTAGGGTCCTGGACTGACTAAAAAGGAGAAATGGAGCCGAGCACCACACTCACCTCTCTGCGTCCTGACTGCAGATGCAGGGTGGCTAGCTGCCCCCACACTCCTGCCTCCACGACTCTCCACCATGACAGATGAGAACTGTCAAACTGTGAGCCAAAACAAACCCTTCTTTCTTTTAAAGTTCCTGTTGTTAGGTATTTTGTCACAGCAACAAGAAAAGTAACTAACACAAGCACTAGACTTGTTCAGCACCGTCTCCCCACCCACCTCCTGCCACACAGTTGCCAACACCCAACCTCTGCCTAGAATTCTACATACCTATCTTTAGCTCATTCAGCTTTGCTTCTCCTTCGAGACGCGAGACTCTTTTTCCCTGCAGAAATCCTCCTCTGAGGAACCAAAATGAACCCGTGGATTTCCTCTGTGCCCCCATCAGCCTTTGCACATGCACATCTGCAGTGCACCTGTCACCGGGGGTAAGAATCAAGAGCATTTCAATCCAAGGGCATAGCCCCTGTGAGCCAGGCCTGAAAAGCAGCACACGCAGCTGGCACACTGGGACTAAAGAGAAGAATCGGAAAAATCCATTTTCTAGTCTCTAAGGCTGGGGGATGGGAGCCTAGAGAGCAGGATTTGAGGGCAGGGGCCAGGTGGCACCTGCCACCAGTGACTCTTCAGTCAGTATGTATGATGGTCTCATACATACTGACGGTAGTTCGGACTGGGCTCAAGCTCACTATGTAGCTGAGGATGATCTTAAACTTCTGACCTTCCTGCCTCCATCTCTCGAGTGCTAGGTTTACAGATGTGCACCACCACACCCAGCTTATGCGGGTCTGGAAGCCGAACCTAGGGCCTTGTGCATGTTAGACAAGTGCTCTACTAACAGAGCTGTGGCCCCAGCCTGGTGGGCCTGCCTTGTGCTGTGGTTAAAGCAGTTGCTGAAAGCTGTGGGTGATGTGGGGGTTGAGGGCACTTGAAATCCCGGGAGTACAGTCCACATGCTCTTGGGAGGGTTCACCCCCCTGACCAGCCTGCAGGGGCATCAGGCAGGGCCGAGGGCCACAGCTGCCTTTCTGATAGTCCCGCAGAGCACGAGCAGCAGAGCAAATTGAACAGGCCTCAAATTAATTGTCTGGAAAGCTCTCACTGTACTGAATAAATGGGGTCCTGCTAAACAAACGTCATGCATAATGGGGACTCCTGTCCCCAGCTGGCACCTGGCTCTGAAGCACAGGGACTTGTCCCAGCATGGACTCTGAAGAGGCAGCTTTGGCACGGCTCTGCAGTGGTCCCCAGGAATGGCCCTAGAAGCTCCCCACTCCAGACTCATGGAAACTGAGAACAGCTGAGCTCTTCATCACTGTTAATTTGGGTCCCAGAGATGTGAAGCCAAGCACATCCTCCTGCCGGCATTTAACCACCTGTGATTACTTAACTTGAGGGTGGTCATGGTGGGATTCAAGACGGCAGTGTTAATTCCAACATTAGCTCTTTCACACGGACACAGGGTCACATCTCTGACCTGTGGGACGGAGTCTCACTCAGCGCTTCCGTCCTGCTTCCTCCCCATCAGCAGCACCATCTGCCCTACTGACCCCCAGTTCCCACCCGTAGCTGCAGAGGTGGATCCCACCATTCCATCCCTTTCTAAATGGCTCCCCTGTGGTGGTTCCCAGAGCTCAAGAGCCAGCACAAATTCCCAATCAAACATACCAGCAGCTCCAAATGGCTCAGAGAACGCATGTCCTGAGACCCCAGGCCCCTTCCCGGGATCACAGCTCAGTGTGTATGGTATTTGGGCACTTCTGACTGTGAAAGCTTGTGATGGTTTGAATGAGAATGTTCATAAACTCCAAGTATTTGAATACTTGGGCCAAACTGGTAGCATTGTTTGCAGAGGTTTAGGAGGTGAGGCCTTGCTGGAGGAGGCACATCACTGAGGGCAGGCATGGAGAGTCCATCACCATTTCCAATTTCATTCTTTCTGTTTCCTGTGTCTGGTTAAAGATGTGAGCGCTCAGCTTTTTGCTCCACCTGCCTCTTGCCACGCCTCCCCTGCTGAGATGGACTGGAACCATAAGCCAAATAAACTCTTCCTTCTCTAAGTGGCTTTGGTCACAGTACTTTATCACAGCAACAGAAAAGTAACTAATCCTGAGCTCCTTTCTTCCATTGAAATAAATGAATAAAAACAATTTTCAGGGGCGAGTAAGATGGCCAGCAGGTAAAGTCACTTGCCACCAAGCCTAACAACCTGAACCCAATCCCTAGGACCCACATAGTGGCAGAAAAGAACCAACTCCTACAAGTTGTCCTCTGACCTCTACATGTACATGCATACACACACACACACACACACACACACACACACACAAAATAAATAGATAAATGTAATTTAAGCATTTTTTTTAGCCAGAGAGATGACTGATCATCAGATAAAGGCACTTGGCTGCCAAACCTAACAACCTTCAATTCAGGGACCCACATGGTGGAAGGAAGGAACTGACTCCCATAAATTGTTCTTGGATCTACACACACAAATACAACCATATGTATACATACAAGGAAACACACACACACACACACACACACACACACACACATACACACACACACAGGACAAGGCACTTGCTGTCAAGCCTGACAACCTGCATTCAATTCCCAGGACCCACATGGAAGGAGAGAGCTAACTCCTGCACATTGTCCTCTGATCTCCACATGGATACTGTGGCACACACACTCCTACAAACGTGCACACATACAGCACATGCACACATAAAAGCTAATTAAAATGTAAGAAAAAAATTTAAAGAGTATGTCACTATTATGAATTTAATTTTTTTCCTCTGACCTAAAAGTTCAGGGGGTCCATTTTTTTCCTGCTTTTAAAGGAATCAGAGCAATGTGTGTGGCTGAGTGGTATACTGGTGTGATTCCAGGACAAGAATTAAGGAGAGGAGAGGATGGGAAGAAAAGAGCGAGGAGAGAGGGAAGAAAGGCAGGAAGGAAGACAGGATCAAAGCTTGCCTGTAGGCCTGGCCATCATGCCTGCTGTGCTAAAGAAGGTTATAGCCTTGCCGCGTCTCTGTAGCTGTCCTCGGGAAACAGGACAGACCGTTCACAGCATTGCCTAGGACAAGCCTGCTGCACCATGCGGCAGGAGCTCTGTGCTTTCCCTGAAGACCTGGGGGCCCCCAAGTCTCAATACTCACACTCCCTCACGAACAATCAGTTCACACACACCCTAAGGCTGGCCACTCCTAGGTCAGCAAGATCCATTTTCTGAAGCAGAACTGCTTAAGTTGGAGCCAAGCTCCATCAAGGACCAGCTGGGTGACCATGGCTAAGTGATTTCTGTCCAGGCCTCTGTCTTTATGTAGGTCAGAGGAGAAAAGACAACAGCTGGCCACCCTGTTGCCCAGGGGGCTGAAGGAGCTAAGACTTGGATGTCCAAGACTGCAGCTCGCCATTGGTACTGTTTTTACCTTTCAGACCCCTCTTGAGAATGTGGTGTATGCTACAGCCCTCTCAGAGAACAGACACAGAGGCCAGGCATAGTAGCACATGTCTGGAATCCCAGCACTCAGGAGGCTGAGGCAGGAGGACTGCAAGTCCCAAGCCAGCCTGGTTTACATAGAGAGACATTGTCTCACACAAACAAAAATAGAATCAGTTCCCAAATAATGAGAAACCTGTGCTAGGGAACGACCCCTCTGCGGGGTTGGAGAGTCTTGCTTGATCTGAAAACCCAATTTTTTGTGTGCCATCATTTAGTTTTTCTTTCCTTTGAAAATAGATCTGGAGACCAGGAAGATAGTTCAGTCATGCTTGCTGTACAAGCTTGAGGAACTGAGTCCAATCCTCAGAGCCTATATAAAAAATCGGGTTTCAGTGGCCCACACTTGTAATCCAGCACTTGGGAAGTAGAGACAGGCAGGTCCCTGGAGCTCACTGCCAACCTAGCCTAATTGGAGAGCATCAAGGCAAATAGAGATCCACTCTCAAAAACAAAGTGGACAGCGCCTCCAGAGAAATGACATCAAAGGGCAGCCTCTGGCTTCCACACAGAGTAGGGGGTGTATCTGGAGTTTACATTACTTTCAGAAGGGACATGTGCAAATAGACGGCACCTAGTAGAGAATGACAGACAGCTTGGCTCCTTGAACTGACTATAACCTGATGGCAGATGACGGGACAGTCTCTGCCCAGTCCCCTTGTACAAGGACAGGTACAAGAAACCCCCGACGGCATACACGGGAGGAAAGAGATGCACAGTCACATGCCTGAATCCTCTACACCGGAGACCCTGCACAGGGATTCCCCAAGCCGGCCTTCCTAATTCCCAAGCTCACATCTTCCCACACACTGTGCTGCAGGAGCACGAAGAGACGGGGAGAAAACCGTCTCAGGAGGGAAGCAGGGGCTGCCTGTTGTGCACACAGCCTCCCCGGTTTTCAGGCTTGCTACTGCTGTCTAAAAAGAACAATAAATCAGAGGAACAGAAAAAGAAGCTCTGGCTCCAGGCTCATTGGAAAATGGTTCAAGGAAAGATATTCCTGTGCATCCAACATGACCGGTAAGGAAATGAAGCCTGCAGGGGCTGGAGGCGCTGTGGCCGCGCATGTGCATGGCCGTCTGTCCACGTGTGCCAGACTTTAATAAACTTGCTTGTCTTGTGTGTTGTCCTCTCTTTACAGTGTCCCACCCCATGTGTGCTCATCACCACAAAGCATTGGATGAGGGGCCTGGGAACATGGCTTCAGTCAGCAAAGTTCATGCCATACAAGCATGAAGACCTGAGTTCTGTACCAAGTGACAGCATGCCCCTGCAATCTCAGAGCTGGGAAGAAGCAGACAGGAGGACCCCTGGGACTCGCAGGCCAGACAGTCTATCTGAATCAGTAATCTCCAGGATCCCGGTGAGCAGGTGGGGGCAGGGAACGTGGAGAGATGATTCAGCACTGAAGAGCACTAGCTGCTTTTGCAGAGGACCTGAGTTCACTTCCCAATACCCACACAGCAGCTAAAATCATCCATAAATCCAGTTCCAGGGAATCCAACGCCCTCTTCTGACTTCTGCAGGCATTGCCCACACATGGTACACTTACATACACCCAAAACATTCATAAATTAAATAAATTTAATTTAATAATATTAATATGGTAGAGCCAGCAAGATGGCTCAGCAGGTAATAACATTTGCTACCAAGTCTCATGACCTGACTTCAATCCCTAGGATCCACATGGTGGAAGGAGAGAACCAGCTTCTATAAAGATGTCCCCTGACCACTATACACATACTATGGCATACGCACACACACACACACACACACACACACACACACACACACACACTGAATAAACATTTTAGTCTCATGGAAATGGAGAGTTGTACAGTGCTTAGAGATGGGGGAACAGGGGATCAACAGACTGAGAAAGACTGGCCAACTGCAGCGTACCGCTTAGAAGGAAGGCAGTCCAGTGTTCCGCTGCTCCGAGGGGTCACCGTAGCTAATGACACATTGTATATTTCGGAGAACTAAAACAGAGGATTCTGAATGTTTCACAACAAAATGGTAAGCATTTAAGATGACAGACATATAAGCCAGATATGGTGGTGCATGCCTTGAATCCCAGCACTGGGGAGGCTGAGGCAGGTGGATCTCGACAAGTTCAAGGTCAGCCTGGTCTACATAGCAACTTCTAGGCCAGCTGGGACTACAGGGAGACCCTAGCTCAAAAAGGTAAAAAAAAAAAGACAGTCATACTTACCACCCTGATTTGATCTTTACAGGATGGCTGTGCATACTGAAACATCACATTGTGCCCCAAAAGCATGCACAACTATCATACATTAATTAAAACAAGAAGAGTGATGCTGACCAGCTGAGCCATCGTACCAACACTAAGAGAACTGAGGGCTGTTACTTCTTGGGACTGGCAGAGGCAAAAAGTGACTTTTTGATTGTGAGCCCCCTCATTAGCTCCTCTTTTATTCACACGTACAATCGTTTTTAATAACAGGTATTTGAAGACCCTCGGGCATGTGTGCAACACCCGTATGCAATTGATTGCATGTTGGTAAATGTCTCCAATGACTGGAATTAAAACGCTCCTCACTAAACAGAGGCGAAGTGTCCTCCTCAGAAATGGCAGGTACAGGCCAGTGAGATGGCTCAGCAGATACAGACACTTGCTGACAAGCCTGACAGATGACCTAAGTTCAATCCCCGGGAACCTTATGGTGAAAGGAGAGAACTGACCTCCACATGTGCTCCATAGTGTACACACACACACACACACACACACACACACACACACACACATTAAAGAAACAAATAATGAATCAAAGTTTAAAAAATTTAAAGAAAGAAAATGGCAGGTACAGGGGGACGTGGAGGAGCAGGGGCTTCTGGCAGATTCCTTTTGCTAGGTTTTTGTGTGTATTGCACAAAAATGTGTTACTTCTGTGATTTTTTTTTTTTTGAGGGACTTACTTGGGTAACAGGAAAAGAATCGAGAATCCAGAAGTCACTGGTAGGTGGGCAGACAAATCTACCTGGGGGCACAGAAAAGTTTCTGATCTGAGCCCAGAAGTGGGAGTTGGTCTTGTGCCACCCTGAAAGCCACAGTGCTGGAAGGCAGGCAGAGCAGCCATGGTGACAAGCCCGCGGAGCCACCCGGTGACATTTAACGAGCGTGTTGCCCAGCCCCCCAGCACCAAGGAGCATCAGAAGAAGTGAAGATACTGTGTCTGTGCTGTGAGGTTTCGGCTATGCAGGGATGCCAGCGGGGGAGGGGCCGCCTGCCTCAGCGCCCGAAGCTTCTGCTTCTCAGAGCGATTCTTCTCACTTTAAAGGAAATTATCCCCAAACCTCCGTGATGACAGAGAATGGGGGAGGCTGAAGCCCAGGGCTGCTCTGTGCAGCTCCTCTGAGCTGAGTTTTGGGGGTTGTAGTGTTTGTGTGGGGCGGGGGATTTCATGTAGCCCAGGTAGTCTGGAACTTGTTATGTAGCCAAGGATGGCCTTGAACTTTTGATCCTCCTGCCTCCACCTCCTAAGTGTTAGGATTACAGACTTCTACCCACATGGTTTTATGATGTGTGGTGTATGAAATTCAGGGCTTCATGAACAATAGGTAAGCACTCCATAAACTGAGCTACAGCCCTGGTCCAGGAGCTCAAACTTTTTCGTCTCGCTATTGAAGAGAGAAAAGACCAGAGCACCCTCCGGACACAGCATCTGGCCAGGGACACTGGTCGGGTGAGCAAAAGCAATGCAAGTTCAAATCCACTCTGCTTTTCTTTCTGAGTGCTTCCCCTGTCTAATTTAACCTCATGATCAATCTCCCATTGCCTAACTCCAAATTGCTTGGCAGGGGGTCAGGGAGGAAGGCTGCTATGCAAATCAGAAAATATTCTAACCTCCTTTACACTGCATTCTAAAACTTCAGTTGGGCTTCCTGAAACCTGCTTCAGATATATTCAGGAGGTCAGATCTGAATACCCAGCAACCATTACAGTAGACATTCCCATCTGACACTGCATGTCAGGCATGGTACTAGGCTCAATGCAGGTACTAACTCAGTCACACCTCACAAGAGACAAGCAGGATCCCTCTTTTGTAGATGAGAAAGAGAAGGCACCGAGAGGTTGAGTAATCTGCACAAGGTCACACAGCTACCAGTGGTAGAGCTAGCATTTGAAAGCAGGCAGTTTGATTCTAGTATCCCATCTGTTTGTATGGTTTTTTTTTTTTTAAATCTTACTGAGATACCATAGAAGTCATCTACTATAAGCGCACAGGCTGATAAGATGGCTCAGCAAGTGAAAACACTCACTGTGCAAGTCTGGCATCCTGAGTTCAATCCCCAGAACCCATATAAAAGTAGGAGAGAACTAACCAACTCCACAAAGCTGTCCTCTGACCTCCACACTGAGGCCCTGGCACACATGCGCAAATGCCCACACACACAATAGCAATAAATAAATTTCAAGCATGCAACCCGAAGGTGTTGAACTTATTCACAGTTGTGAAATCAATTGTGAAAACTTTAATCACTCCAAATCAAACTCTACAGTTGTTGTCCTCCCTCACCATCTCTCCTTCCCCTACTGCCTTCCTCCCCACCGACTCCCCAGCCCCAGACAATCGCCTACTTCCTGCCAAGTGTTTGTGTGCTCTGGATGGTTTCTTAATATTCTTCCTATTCAGTTGTAATTATATCTTCATGAGAAAACACTAAGCATCACCAATCATCATCAGGAAAATGCAAATCCAGTCCTCACCAGCCATCACCTCCCACTTGCCAGAGGCTATGGGAGACAAGCAGGCTAGCCAGGGAGTGGAGGCAGCAGAGCCTTGTACGAGGGTGCCGAGTGCAGATTTACAGGGCCAGGAGCAGAAGCGGAGCTGAGAGCCTCCAACAGAAACCACGACATTCACTTAACAGTCTGACTCAGTCCTAAAGGAGAATGAGATGACGTCATTAGCAAGAAAATGGATGAAGCTGGACATTTACATGTTAAGTGAAATAAGCCAGACTCAGGAAGACAAACACTACAAGTTTGCTCTCATGTGTGGGATCTGGATTTCAGTGTATATGTGTGTATACATGTGTGCATGCATGTTTATGTGTGTACATGTACATGTGTGTATGCCTATGTGCATATGTGCACATATGAGTATGGTGTGTGCGTTGCATGTGCATCTACATGTGTGTTTATGTGTGTGCATGTGTGTACACGTGTATGTGTACACTTGTATGTGTGTGTGCATGTGTGTATGTGCATACCTGTGTTTGTGTGTGCATGTGTGTATGTGCATACCTATGTTTGTGTGTATGGCAAGGAAGCAGAGGGGAGCCTGTGGGAAGAGGAAAGGGCCCACAGGAGGGTGAGGGAAGACGGAGCAGGGAACGGGGGTGAAGAGGAGCAAAGCACAGACCACATACCACACACACATGCAAAGATCATGCCCCAAACCATTATTTTGTACAAGGAACAGATGCTATCAAATTGTTTTAGGTCTTTCTTCGTTTAACGGGGTTGCACAGGCCCCTTTCCCACACTTGTATAACACACCTAGCACATCTCCCGGTCTCCATGGCCCTCTCCTTCGCAGCCCCCGTCCCTTCGCTGCCCTAGGCAGTAGTCTCCCACCGCGTTCACATCACCTGCACATTTGTGATTTCACGGATCTATACAAACTCTATACTTGAAAACGAGAGCAAATATAAACATTTGCCTTGGTGAGACTGGCTGAATTTCTTAACATGATAATCTCCAGGAGCATCAGTCCTGCAAATAACGATGACTTCATTCCTCTTCACAGTTGAAAAATTCATATAAATATACATACATTATATGTATTATATATCATATATCATATGCCTCCTTTTCTTTATCCTGTCCTCTGTGAAATTTTTTTAAGGAAAACAAACCTCTCAAATTCAACATTTAGGACAAAAGTTTGTCCTAACTGGCTCCTTGGTGCCTGCCCTAGTTTGCCTGTCCTTTGCTGTGACAAACCACTCTGACCAATACCAACTTGGGGAGGAAAGGGTTTATTTGGCTCACATCTCCCAGATCACAGTTCATCACCAAGGGAGTCCAAGGCAGGAACTCAGGGCAGGAACCTGGAGGCATGGCCCAAAGCACAGACCATGGAGGAACACTGCTTCCTGACTTGCAACCCTTTGGCCCATTCTCAGCCTTATTTTTTCTACAATACCTGCCCAGGGAGGCACCGTTGGGCTGGGCCCTCCCACATCACTCAACAATCAAAAAGTACCCCACAGACATGACCACAGGCCAGTTCAATGGAGGCGATTCCCCAATCCAGGCTCCTTCAACCAAAGTGTGTCAAGTTGACAGTAAAACTATCCAGCACAGTATGCTCCAACACCCCATAAAAGACAGCACCTCCCAAATGTCTCCATCACAGCGCAGTTCCATCCCTCCATGCTCAGATAACACCTTAGAGCACGTGCCACACCACAGGATCTCTCCACAGGTCTCTAGCTCCTCCATGGCCTCTGACCCTTCACACCAGCCTCTGCCAGGAGTCCTTCCATCCTGGCACTGAAAGGCTTCCTGAGCAGCACAGCACAGGACCCTCCCCTCAGGGCCTTACCTGCTCCTCCCTATGCCTGGAGCTCTTCCTTGCACCCTAGCCTGTCTCCACCCTCACTGACTTCACATTCAGACACCTACTTTTTTTCCTGATCACTGCTCTGAAATTCACACCCTCAGTCCTGGCCCTTGCTACCTGCCTTCTGGATTGCTTCTCTCAAGAGTGCCTGTCAGGGCAGATTCCCACTAAACATGTCCTCAGTAGGTGAAGCGCTATGACAGTTTACGACACAGTTTACGACAGGGCAGCTTATGCTTTTTGGATGTTGACAGGCTCTATTAGAAAAGTTAACTCAACTATGCACATTTCTTCACTCCAGAGATCCTTGAATGAGCTGAAGAGCTCTGGAATTTATTTCATCTCAGGAGTCTCTTGTCAGATTAACATTTCTCAGAAAATTACAGCCAAATAGATAAAGAGGTGACTGGATGACTTTGGAAAATGTGAGGGACAGAATTCTGGTGAGGACAACCAAGACATTTCCATCTGCAAGCCAGCCGCAACTCACTGACAGGGATTTCCCAGAGTGCTATACAAACAGGAACCTGGAAGATGAACTAGGATCAATTAGTGATGTCTGCACTAGGCACTGCGGGTTGGGATACTTCTGAGTAGCAATTTCCTGCAAGTTGAAACATTCTATCTTGGAAAGAGGCTCTTTAACATTAAGGAAACCCTAAAGGGAATCTGGCTTAAGTCTCAGAGAGTAAAGAACTTCTAAGTCTGAAGAAGTCCCTGAAACTGACCAGAGTCACAAGCCCCACCACCACCCTGGCCCAAGGCTCTGTATACAGTAAAGGCTGCTGATAGGAGTCAGCTTGTCCAGCTGCCTGAAAGTTGCACAGAAAGCTCCAGGGTTCTGGCTTCCAAGATCCATTACTCATGCTGGGGTAGGCATTCAGTGGTGTAGCCATTTTTGAGTCATTTCTGCTCCTGTAAGCCACCCCTCACCACACCCCTGTAAGCCACCCCTCACCACGCCCCTGTTAGTAGCCCAGCAAACTCACTGGTTCGCGAGGTTGGCCTTTGGTGGTATCTTCACTGTGCTCTGTCGACGGTTCCCTATCTGGGGTGAGTAGACATTTGTTCACATCTCCCCAGGAGTAATGTCACACAACAGATAGAATCACAGACATCTGCCTTCCCTCGGCATGAACTGTCACAATCCCAGAGGTGCCATCTGCATGCCGCCTGGCCTCTGCACCTGAGGCACTTCCCATCCCTGCCCTTTATTTTCACAAGAAACAAATTTCACAAGAAACCTCTTGCAAGGGCAAGAAATATAGAGAGCTAACATTCAATAAAATCTCACGGATCGCCACACAAGGGCTCTGAACGTCGCTTTGTTTTGCCGATCAATAGGGTGAAACATGGTCTTTAAAGATGTCAGAAAAACATGGAGAGACAGATGCAGAGCTGAGGAGAGAAACAGCATCCCATTGTTTACCACAAGCCCCACATCAGTCACCCTCCACAGAAGTGAGGGGCCCCTACCAGAAGACAGCAAGCAGGTACTTTAGACATTCCATGAGCAGAATCTCTACCAATTGACTGCAACTGAAACCCACAAGGTACTGCTCTGTCTCTTGTCACTTTGAGTCTCAGATTCTGGAATTATGTGCCACAGGGAAAACAGGCTCAGCTCTGTCTCCAAAGCATACCCGACTCGGTCCCACGCTCAGGCGACCAGCCCGTTTCTAGAAGGCCGCCACTTTCAACTTCTCCACAGAGGACGACTGTTCTGCTTGAATGTGAAATGCCTACTTCAGTCTCAGGCGCTTCAACACTTGAATCCTGGCTCCTGGTACCATTTGGGGAGGTTATATAACCTTGAGATGGGAAGCACGGCCCCTCCACTAAGGATGGAGCGTAAGGACTAGAGCCCAGTCCCACTCCAGCCCAAGCTCTCTCTGGTTCCTAGTTAGCCAAGATGTGAACAAGCTTCAAGCTCCCACTGCCGTAGACTGAACCACATGCCACATGATGGACTGCGTTCCCTGAACTGGTGAGCCAAAATAAGTTCCTCCTCCCTTAAGTTGCTGCCGTTGGGTCATGGTGACACAAAAGTAAACTACATAAACATCAGCCCACAGTCCCAGCCCACTGTAAAGCTTACCTGTCACACAGAGAACGGAACTGTGTCGATCACCTTCCTCAGTGCTGTGACAAAATGCCTGACAAAGCAAATTAAGGAAGAAGGGGTTATCGTGGCTCACAGTTCAGGGCTCCGGTTCATCAGGGAGGGGGAGGCATGGTGGCAGGCATGTGAGGCAACTGTCACATTGTACCCTCCATCAGGAAACAGAAAGAGACACACCCTGATGCACTGCTCCCTTTCTCGTTTTTATACAGTCTGGGACCCCATCTCGGGGGATGGTGCCACTCACAGTTAAGTCTTTCCATCTCAGTTCACCCAGTCTAGAAAATCCCTCGCCAACGTGCCCAGGTGTTTATTTCCATGGTGATTCTAAGTCCCATCAAGTTGATAATCAAGGTAAACCATCTCATGCACAAACTGCAGGTGACTCAATAGCAATCCACATACAACAGAACTCTCCAGAGCCACGGGTAAAAAGACAAAGAAGTGAAACTGTTGTAAAAGGCAGGAGCAGGCAGGATTGATGAAGCAGGATCCAAACTGCCTGTGATCTCATGAGGAAGTTCAAACCTTCTGGGAATGGGAGAGCAAAGTGGAACCCTTGACGTTAGGTGAGGCTGCCCCCACCCTCCAGTCTCTGCTGAAATTCTTTGTCCAGAGAGGTGTTACTTTCTCCACAGCCCATCGCCAGCGATGATTCATGTGTGCGTTTAAAAGTTTAGTTCCTGTCCTCCCTGCCGACCCATGGGCTCCAGGGAGGAAACAATAGCATCTGATTTATCCACCACTGTGTCCCCAGGACTTAAAAGAGTGTCACAGAAGCTGCTGCAACAGTTTGAATATTAAATGTCCCCCACAGGATCCTGTGCGGAGGGGTTATTCGGGGAGGTTAGAGAAGGTTTCAGGGGTGGAGTCTAGCAGGTACCTGCCTTCTCCCCAATTATCTCTTCCTCCCTATCTTCTCTGCTTCCTGTTTGCCATGAGATCAAGAAGCTGCTCAGTACACCCCTCTGCCACACACTCCCTCCACAACACACTCCCTCTGCCACATCCTCCTGTCACCTTGACACTGTGTCCGATCTCCTGGGGCCAGGCGACAATGGTCTGAACACTGAAACAATGAGCCCAGATCAGTCCTCCCTCCTTTGAGCTGTTCTCCCAGGTCTTTCTATCAAAGTAACTGAAGTGGGTGTTTAATGGGGTAGGAAGATGGTTCAGTCGGTAAAGGGCAAATCATGCATGTATGAGGTCCCGAATTTGATCCGTGAACTCATGCTTTAAAAAAAAAAAAAAAAGCCATGTATGGGGCATGTGTTTGCAATTCTAGTGCCAGAGAGGAAGATTCCTTGGGACTAACTGGCTGGCCGACCTGGCCTACTTGGCAAGTTCTGGGTCAGTGAGAGGCCCTGCCTCCAAGAAAAAAGGTAGATGGTACCTAAGGAATGACACCTGAGATTGTACCTGACTTCCACACACAATACACAAGCACACACATCTCATATATGTACCTATGCACACAAACATATTTAGTTAATGCATATTTTTTTAAAAACCTAACTCAGGGCTGGAGAGATGGCTCAGAGGTTAAAAACACTGACTGCTCTTGCAGAGGACCTGGGTTGGAATCCCAGCACCCACATGGTGGCTAACAATTATGCATAACTCCAGTTCCAGGGGACACAATGCCCTCTTCTGACTGCTTGGGCATTGTATGACATGGGTGTACTTACATACTTGCAGACAATACACTCATACACATAAAATAAAATTTTTAAAAACTCTTAATTCATTGCAGCCTTAGAACAGGAGTTCCATGTCCATGTTCAGAAGGAGAGGGTTCCCGAGGGCAGAGCTGCTATCCCCTGATCAGAGTGCCCCAATCCTGTGCAGAGAGTGGAAGGAAGTCCCAAGTACCCCCGTGCGGGTAGGGGCTGGGCAGCACCTTTCCATGGCACGGCACTGGGAGCCTCATGATTTATTGTTCCTAAAAGGTATAGAAGATGCCACAGTGTAAATTCTCCCCAAACTTAAGCCTTTTAAATTCTACAGCTCAGGAGCTGTCAGAAAGCAATATTTTGTGAGCTCCAGATTCCAATAAAACTCACTCTGAGCCGATGAAGCCTTCGTGGGTAGCCCGAGGGCTGATAGATGAATAATCCACCCACATTAGGCCATGTCACTTAAATATTCCTTTGGAGATTTGTCAGAAGAAAATTTAAGTAAAATTAAAGTTCAAATGGAAATGAAAAATTAAGTTATGACCAAGGCTATCATTTCATATTGTATTTTTTTTTGAACCACAGAGAAAAGTTCCATTTAAGATTTCTTGTTTTATATTTATGGGTTCAAATGGAGGTATCTCCACTGTGCCTCGTTTAAAAGGCTGGTACTGAGGGCCTAGGTCTCCTCACTTTATTTAGAGGCTAAATACAGCTTCCAGAGAGAAAATAACACCGAGGCTTCCAGGGGCAATCTGATTTTAATCATTTTTGCTTTATTGGAATTTTCATAGGAGTCTGGGTACAAGAGATTCAAAATTAATCTAAGTCATAAACAAAGCCAAAAATGGCATGGAATGGAGCGGTGAGTAGGCTTCCCCAAGGTCCGGAGCCTTTTTCCTAAAATACGTAGCAAGGTCTGGGAGAGGGAAGGGACAGAGCGACGTCTGCAATGGAGACACTCAGAAATGGGGAAAGGTGATATCTGAAGTTTATCTGAGACACTGGTGCCCGTGGCTTCCAAAGGACAGCTTTTCTACAGGCTTCCAGAATGTGTCCCACCTCCAACCAGATGGAGGGAAGCAACTGTGACAGAGAGCCCCTGGAGAGAGGCAGCTTGACCCGGAAAGTGAATCACAAGTTCTGAAGGATGCATGTTCATGTGGCCTGTCTGCAAGTCACCTTCTGCCAGGGAAGATCAGGTACAACAGCCTGACAGCAGATCCCAAGGAGAAAGGGGACCATCAACCCCATGATGATCATGTTACTGAAACCGGTGCCGCTTCCTCCCCAGGCACAGAGTCTAAGCTGAAGGCGGCTTTATTCCTGAACAGGGAAGGATAGACACAGTCTTCTGGCACAAAATTTCCCTTACCAACTGTAAGAAGATGAAAAAATAAGTAATAACTCCAAAGAAAGTATCAAAAAAAATGGAGGTCCTTGTGGAACACTCATTAAGACAGACCATACACTACTGCTACATAAAGCGAGTCTCATTCAACTTAGGAAAAACTAAAACAAACGAGCCTGTTCCTCTGATGTAAGAATTTCATCCAAAATCCACAGAAATAAGTTATCCAGAAACCTGTCCAATGTTTAGAAGCAAAACAGCATAACTCTAAATATTCAAGGGTTAAAGGCAAAATCATAGCAAAACTAGAAAATATCTTTGCGTTGTGGCTGGGGGTATAGCGCTGGCGTGGGCGGTATCCTGGCTCAATCCTCAGCACCACAAAATAAAAGAAGGAAGTGGAGCTATATAATAAGAAAATATTGAAACTTGTGATATGAATATAAAGTAGTACTAGTTCATTTATTATCATAAATGTCTGTTGGAAAACAAGGTTTAAAATGCTGGAGAGATAGCTCAGCAGTTAAGACCACTGGCTGTTCTTGCAGAAGACCCAGGTTCAAATCCCAGCACCCACATGGCAACTAACAACCATCTGTAACTCCAGTTCCAGAGGCTCTGACACCCTCTTCTGTCCTCCATGGACATGGCACGACACAGGTGCACTCACATACATGCATGTAATACACATACATAAAATAAAAATAAAGAGGCAAAAAAAAATAAAAAAAGGTTTAAGATAAACGGTCAAGGTGACAACCTGAAGAAGTGACAAAAAAAAGCAGGTGAGGATTCAAGTAAAGAATGAAAACAAAGCTTAGAGGTTGAGGGCTGGTGAGATGGCTCAGCGGATAAAAACACTTGCCACCAAACTTGATGACCTGATGGGACCAGCATGGTAAAAGAAGAGAACCAACTCCCACAAGTTGTCCTCTAACTTCCATGCGTGCACTGAGGTACCCACATGCCCTCACACACACATAAATAAACACTGGGCGTGGTGGCATGCACCTTTAACTCCTGCCCTCAGGAGGCAGAAGCACGTGGATCTGAGATCAAGGCCAGCCTGGTCTACATAGTGAGTTCCAGGTGGGCTGGGACTAGGGAGACCCGGTCAAAAGAATAAAAATCAAACAAACATAAATAAATAAATAGAATCAATGAACCTAGAAGTTGGGTCCTTAAAATTATGAATAAAATCAATAAACACTCTATCATTATAAATTGGAACACAATGAATTTCCACAAAGCTTGGCAAATAAGATAATACACATTTACTCCTGAGTTGCTTACACAAGTTGGAAATCCAGCTCATAGGCTCTCACAAGACTGCAGTCAAGACATCGTCCAGGACCACAGGCAACTCAGATCTGCTGTGCAGAGGTCTGTGTCTGCCCTCAGCTATATGGAGCTCTGTGTATGCACTACTAGGCAAGGGACAGACACTTGAAAGCCACAGGACTGAGGACCAGCATTTCTCACCAGCTGTTCACCAAACACATTCATCAACGCCTTGCTATGTTGTCTCTCCTTTCATGGCCACCGGCTTCCAAGAGAAAGAGGAAGGACATGCAAGGCAGAAGCAAGAGCCTTTTCACAAACTGATCTGGACTCGATGCCCGCTCGCTTTGTTTGTCCTCTGCTCACGAAAAGTGAATAGTTTGAATCACACTCAACGGAAGAGGACCATACCAGGACCTTGTCAGATTTTCATTACTGTGACAACATGCCTGACTAAGCAATCTAAAGAAGGGAAGAGTCATTTGGCTCACAGTTTCAGAGGGTTCCGTCCATGACTGCTCAGCCCCACGCTTTCTGGAAGAACATCTCAACAGTGGGAGCATGTGGCAGAGACTGTTTACAGTATGGTGGTCAAGAAGCAGAGAGAGAGAAAGGGAGTGGAGGGCTCCCAGAACCTTCAACAGCACACCCCAACGACCTCTTTCCTCTAGCAGAGCTCCGCCTAACACCTCCTCCCAAAATGGAACCACCAACTAAAAACCAAGTTTCAACATGTAGGTCTGTGGGGAACATTTTCGGTTCAGACCACTGCAGACTCAGATGTGCAGAGGCAAAAACAAGGCTGGTGAAAGGGCTTTACAGGAAGACAGGAAATCATGTAGACTGGAACCCCCAGCTTTGTTTCTGAGGAATGAGACAAGGACACCCACGATCACAACGTCTCTCCATTGCTCTGTCACTCTGAGCTGTTTCCATGTTGGTTTTAAGGGTTACTTAATTCTGTGTACGTGTGTTGTGTGCAAATGAGTTTAGTGCCCACAGAGGCCAGAATAGGGTATCAGATCCCCTGGAACTGGAGTTACTGACTGCAGTGAGCTGCCTGACATGGGTGGGGTGTTGGAAACTGAATCCAGGTCTTTTGCAAGAGCAGTGCATGCTCTTAACCACTGAGCCATCTGTTTTACAATCGAATTTTACAAGAACCTCTGCTGAAACTGTGTTCAAGATGAACCTGCAGATACATCGAAGAGAACTGATGTGACAGTATTGCATCCTCCTAGCTGCGAGCATGTTTTACCTGTTCAGTTACTTAGGTCTTCTTCAAGTAATTTTTGTAAATACTTATTTTTGTTTTATTTTTAGTTATTGGATATCTTCTGGTACTTTAAAGATGATATTACATTAAAGTTTTATTTTCTAATTGTTTATTCCTAATACAGAAAAGTTTAATTGACTTTCACATACTGAGTCTCTACCTAGAAATATTGCAGTTCATTGAGCAATTTAGTGAGGTTTTCTTGAATTTCATAGGTTTTCTTTCTTTATAGATTTACCTTACTTTTATTTATATATGTATATGTGTGCTTGCATGTGTGTACAAACAGATGTATGTGGGTACCCTCAGAGGCCAGAAGAGGGCTTGGAATCCCCTGGAGCTCAAGTTACAAGTAGATGTGGACTGCCTCATATATGTACTGGGAACCAAACTTGGATCCTCTAGCAGCAAGCACTGTCAGCCCTATTAACCACTGATGCATCTCTCCAACCTCCTTATTTTATTTTATTCTATTCTATTCTATTCTACTCTATCTGATGTTATTTTGAGATAGGATCTTAGTATGTAGCTCTGGCTATCCTGGAACTCACTATGTAGACCAGGTTGGACTTAAAGAGCCATCTGCCACTGCCTCCCAAGTGCTGGGATTAAAGGTGGGCACAACCATACTCAATCAGGATTTCATGGGATCTTCTATGCACACAATCATGTGTGGTCATGAGTACACTTATAATCCCAGCACTCAGGAGACACAGCTGGAAGACTGCAAGTTCAAGGCTCCCTTAGTTGCCTAACAAAGTAGTGTCTCAAAAATTAAGAGTCTGGGGTACAGGTCAATGACAGAACACTTGGGGTACAGACCAGCAGCACAGCACTTGCCTGGTATGTGCAAAGTGCTGGATTCAGTCCCCAGAACTATGAAAAATAAAATGTAAATGCCTGCTCATCTAAAGATAGCATAAAGAAAATAAGCCAGTAAGCCATGGACAGAAAGGAAATATTTGCAAGGTAAAATAGAGCGTGGATGGGATTGTGTTTCATTGTATGCATGTATGAAATCCTCAACAACAAAGAAAAATTAATTAAAATTATATTAACAAAAAAATAAATAAACCTTAAAGGATATATCGTGCTATGGTAAATAGAATATCCCTCATTAAATGACAGGAATCAGAATTTGTTTTAAAAGCCAAAAATTATTATTTGTTGAATGAATGCAAAATGAAGGAATGTTTTTGTTCGGTTGGTTTGATTTAGTTTTTGTTACTGATGCTGTTGTTTGAGACAGGGTCTCCCTGAAACCCAGTTGACCTGGAGCTCACTATGTAAATCAAGCTGAATCTCAGACTCACAGAGATCCTCCTGTCTCTGCCTCCCAACTGCTGAGATTAAAGACATGTGCCACCATACCAGGCCTGGAATCTTTTCTTTTTTTATTATTTTTATTTTATGTGTGTGAATGTTTTGCCTGGATGTATGTAAGTGCACCCGTGTGTGCAATGTCCACAGAGGTCAGAAGAGGGCATTGGACCCCATGGACCCCTTGGAACAGAAGTTATGGACAGTTGTGAGCTGCCATGTAGATGTTGGGAATTGAACCCAGGTCCTCTTCAAGAACAGGCAGTACTCTTAACTGCTGAGCCATCTCTCCAGTCCCAAGGGAACTTTATTTTTAATCACAAGAAAAATGTGTGCAACATATGCATGTGAAAAATCACTGATGTATAGTAAAGGACTTTTATTAATCCATGATTTTAATAATACAGACACCACAATTAAAAAGCAGATAGAGACTTGAACATCAACACTCAACAGGAAATATGAAAATGGCCAGTATGTGCAGAAATCAATTCAGCATCCTTAGTCACTATATCACATTGAGGGAAAATACCAAAATCAAAGACAGTGACTATGGCATGCGCTACCGAAAATGTCGGGAGCCAAATGTCTCACCTTGCTTGAGAGAATGGTATAACCACTTTGGAAAAACAGCTCAGCAGTTTCTTATAAAGTTGAAACATACATATACCTTGTGACCCACCCCTTCTACTCCTGAGTATTTACTGCAAATACAGAGAACAGAAGTTGACACAAATCTTTACAAACTATTGTTCATACAAGTTTTACTCATAATAACCAAACTCTAGACCCAAATGGCCATCAACTGATGGATAAGCAAAAATGTGAATAATGGATTCAAACAATGAAAATTTATCAATAACAAGTTGCCAAGGGGCATAGGAGATGGCTCAGATGTAAAGTGCTTGCACCAAGTTTGAGTCCTGAGAGTCACATGGTTGAAAGAGAGAACTGACAACTACAAGTTGTCCTCTGACCTCTACACATGCACCCTGGCACATGTATGCATACACACACACACACACACACACACACACACACACACACTACATAAATGTAATTTTAAAACTTAAAACAAAAAACAAGGTGGATGGCTCCTGAGGAATGGCACCCAAAGTTAACCTCTGGCCTCCACATGCACACACAACACACCTGTACACACACGTTACCAAGGTGTATACATTACAGGTCCATCTCTAAAGCACTGTGTTGAACAAAATAAGTCAGGCACATTTATATACCTAATACAAAGGATCTGTATTAGCTGACTATGTTTGTAGGGAGCTGAAGCCCTGGGAAAGTTCACTGGGGTTGGCAGTCTCAACTCCCAGGAGGTGATAGGCCTCTTTACACAGGGTCACAGGAGGGTTTTCCAGAGTAATGGAATCAATCACACTCCTGCCTGGCAGGTTGGTTATATGGCCATACACATCTGTCAGATCTCATCAGATGCCTGCTGAATACCAGTACATTTCACTGGTCTTTCTTTAATCCATAGAACACACGACTTAGCTTTCTTAAACTCTGTCCCTCCACATAGCAGATACTGAATTCTTCAACATTCCAAGTGCCATTGCCATTTCTGTTTTCTAACTTTCTCCCTTCAAGACAATCCCCTGGCATTCCACGTAGTTAGCCTTCACAAATGTTTCCGGCCAAGGGTATGGTCTGATTTTCTTTTGTCTTGTTTTTTGTAGCAAGGTCTCACTACATAAAGCCCAAGATGGCTTGAAACTTGCCATCCCCCTGACTCAGCCTCTGGAGTGCTGTGATTACAGATACTCTGCTCATGTCTGTGTCCAGCCTCAAGCCAACTTGAATAATTAAACTCCCACAGAGCAACGGAGTCTGTATCAGGGGCAGCCTAGACATCGAAAAATCTCCATTTTTGAGACATTTTTTAAACTCTTATGCTCCTCCAACATTTGATCTTTTTGGGGGGGTGGTTTCATTTTTTGTTTGGCTTTGGGTTTTGTTTTGCTTTGCTTTGTGGAGACAAAGCCTCATTCTACAGCCCAGGGTAGCCTGGAATTCACTCTATGACCAAGGCTATCCTCAGACGGGTGATTCTCCTGCCTCAGTCTCCCTAGCGCTGGGATTACAGGTATGTTCTGTCACACCCAGCCTGGCAGTTATCATTACTTCAGAATGAAGCTCACTGCTCTCAAACCTTGCTTCGGAGCTCACAAGCAGCTGTCCCTGGTGGCTTTTGTTTGAACCAACAGAATTTTTTTTTATCACATCCTACATGCAATGACTAGAAATTTTTCACAGACGACCGACACGTCCAGACTTTATTTTCCTTTATATTATCAATTCTTCTTTGGTTTTTTGAAACAGGGTCTCCCTGTAACCCCAGCAGGCCTGGAACTCACTAGGTAGACCAGGCTGGCCTTGAACTCATAGAGATCCACCTGCCTCTACCTCCTGAGTACAGGTATTAAAGGCATGCACCACCACCCTGGCCACGATCTGTATTTTTAATCTAGCTTCTACATATGAGAAAACACACACTATATTCACCTTCTGAGTCTGGCTTATTTCACCTAACGTGGGAATCTCCAATGCCATCAATTTCCCTGAAAATGCCATTATTTCGTTCCTCTTGACAGCTGCCCAGAATTTTCTAACCACCCACTGATCCAGCAACCATCAGCAGGTGCCACAATACAGCTGCTTCCTTTCAAAAGCAGTTGATCACTTTTTACCTAAATACATTTCCTCTGAAAAGACTTATTGTTTACAGACATGACTGTAGAAAGGTCATTTCAATGGCAGCCAAATAATGGAACTGACCTCTAGCCAGACTCTGATGCCCACAGAAGAAATGCCTGCACCAGCCCTCTGTGCTAAAAGAGAATATCCAAGCTGTCAGAGACTAGTACTGGCCAGATTTTGTTTTTGACATAGTTGTGAAGTTGAGAGAGAAACCAAGCAGGCAGGAACTTTATCACAAAGTAAATGAAATATTATTTAGCCAAGCTTATGTGGCACTCGGGCAGCTTTTGGCTCAGCTAAAATCTCCTCTATGTAATGAGTCACATTGGTCCTGGCTTCATGTCTAAGTTTCTCCATTAAACTGTGAGATGCCTAACAATGAGAGTTGTGTTAACGGATTTCTTTTTTCACTTCAGGCAAGTACTTGGCCACTGAACTATATCCCAAGCCCTGTGGCTGAATTTTTCCATTCCCTAAACCAAACACAATCCACAGCTCAGAGCACCACTGTGCTTTTTATTTATTTGTGTATGTGTGTGCACACAGGTGCATGTGTTGTGGAGATGTGTGTGTGTGTGTGTGTGTGTGTGTGTGTGTGTGTTAGCCAGAAAACAACTTCAGGTGGATGAATATAGATGGATGGATGGATGAATGAGTGAATAGATGGATATACAGGAGGGTGGAGGGAGGTGACTGGACGTGAGTAGATGCATGGTGGGCAGGAAGATGGATGGGTGGATGGATGGTGGAATGCGAGGGTGGGAGGGCGGGTGAACAGATATGCTGATAGACATGTAAGTGAGTGTGTGAATGGATTGACAGATGGATAGATGACAAGAGGATGGGAGGATAGGAGGATGGATGGATAGATGGATGGATGGCCAGGTGGATGGATGGTTGAGAGGATGGGAAGATGGATGGATGGCCAGGTGGATGGATGGTTGAGAGGATGGGAAGATGGATGAGTAGACAGAAGGGTAGCTGGATAGATGGTGGATATTTATATGGGTAAATCAGAGGATAGGAGGATAGAGAGACAGATGGATAGATGGATGAGTAGATGGATAGGAGGACAGATGAATGGATAGGTAGATGAGTAAATGGAAGGATAAATGGACGGATGGAGGGTAGATGACTGAATGGGTGAATGTATGGGAGGACAGGAGGACGGATGAATGATGAATGAGTAGATGAACTGATGGACGGATGAATGAGTAGATGGATGGATGATGGGTGGATGGATACATGGATAAAAATGTGGGCTATCCCTGTGATGGTATGCCACAGCTATGCAATACTAACTCATGCTACAGTACAGAGGAACCTTGCAAGCATCAGGCTACATAAAAGAGCCCCAGAGGCTCCCCGTAGGGTAAAACCACTGGCGTGAGCAACGGACAAAAGAAGCCAGTGAGCTGAGGGTGACGTCACACAGGTAGTGGCCACTGGTGGATGTCCAGAAGAGAGGGGCGTGGGAGCAGCACCTACCCACACATGGTGACATTCTTCAGCTCTTCTTGATCCTCAGCAAACTGAAGTGTTTCCTGGGTCTTCCAGCCTCAGGACAGAGGTACAGAAACCCCAGCAGGAGACTGATGGTGAAGAAAATGAGTGACATTTTCCTTGATATGCAGAGTCCACTCGTGAGGTTAAGCTTGACCTCAGTCACAGCCCCAACTTGATTTCTAACTGAAAATATGACTTGCCACCTCCAGAAATCTCAAAAGTCTGCCCAAGTCGCTGCAGGACAGGTGGGAGTTAATTTGGAATGAAGAAACTTTCCAGAACTATTTGGATATGAATACCAAACCAGACTCCCCCAAACTGACTTCCCTCCAAGGCAGAGTAAGTGACACAGAGTTGGCGCTCAGGCAGCTATTTGCTTCAGGTTTTTAATGGAAAATACGGTCATGTCACTCACAGGAAAAACAAATCACAACCCACACTGGTGCCTGAGCTTAATAACGCAGGAGCGTCGGCGGAGGCCTGCAGCAGCATTAACCCCGGGAAATCAGCAGCCAGGCCCCAGCACCATTCCTGCCACATGATTTGAGGGGAAACAGCCGAGGTACTCCTCCACATCGCTCTCTCTGCTCCAAGAGAGCTTGGCTGGAAACACCAAATGTGCTCTGGGCCGGGGTCTGGCAAATTACAGTAGTCAATGGTTCTTCCCCGAAGCGAGGAATGGGCTTAGAGCAAAATAATCACACGCCGGTGCAGATCTAAACAGATTTAACTCCCCTGCAGCAATCCAAACTGTTCTAATGCAGTTTCTAGGTGGCATATTGTATTTTTCACAAAGGCACATGAAAATTCCTGGGCTGTGAATTCAAACCAGAAATTGCTGAGTTCAAGACACGGGGTAGGAGGGAGCTGCAGGCAGTACAGACACAGAGCAAAAGGTGTTCCAAAGTCTAGACATCTTGATCGGAACATGTTCCTGTTCATCAAGGGGCCAGGAGCCATTGCGCTCTGGGTGGTGCGTCCTGCAGTGTAGCCTGAGCTTTCTGGCCTGACCGTCTCTCCTGCCTCCAGCTGCCACATGTTCATTTTCCTTTCCTTCACTCTATTCCCTGCTCCCCACTCTCCTGACCTCACCATCAACTAATTCAGGCATCCTCTCTCTTCTCCTCTTTGCTGAAAACGACCTATACTTGGCATAGGGGCCAAAGAAACAGCCTCACCTAGGTACATGGCTGGCCCTCTATGGATCCCCACTTCCCTGTGTGAATAGTGATTCAGAGTTCACCCCTGGGGTTACAGAGAGAACACTGTAGCTTAGAGAACTTGCTATTCTTCCAGAAAACTTGAGTTCAGTTCCTAGCACCCACATTAGGCAACCTACAACCACCTAGCTCCAGGGGATCCAATGGCCTCCTCTGGCCTCTGCAGACACTGCACACATAGACACACATACACATAAATAAATAACAAAATCAATCTTTAAAAGAATAATAAGAGCTCATCTTCTTTAGCACATACTGTTCCTTCTCATCCCACACAGCCCTAGCTTTCACCAACAGAGCCGTAGGGACGATAGACAGTTCAGTGAGGTACGCACAGTGGGCCTGAGGTGGGCAGTTCAGTGAGATGCCCTCAGTGGGCCGTATGCCACATTGTTCCCTATGCCTTACATCCCTTCCACAGCCTCACATCTGGCACTGCCCCCACCCTCCGGTCTCCAACCACACTGCCTCTCCGAAATCCCTTCCATCTGCCTCCACCCTCACATGTCATTCATAGGGCTGGGGAGATGGACCAGTTGACAAAGTCCTTGCACTCAGCATGAAGACCTGAGTTTGATCCCTGTGTAAAAAGCCAGGTACACCCCTGTACCCAGTCCCAGAGAGGAGGAGGTAACAGGAGGGTCCCTGGGGCTAATAGGTCAGCCAGCATAGCCCGCAAGCTCCAGGTTCAAGGACAGAGCCTGTCTGCAGAAATAACAGGTGGAAAGCAGTTGAGGATACCTGACACTGACCTCTTCCCTACACACACACACACACACACACACACACACACACACACAGGAACACATACACAGGAGCATGCATACACATACAGGGGTACACACACAGAGGAGCTCATGCACAGGAGCACACATGCACAGATATGCACACACCCTACATAGTGAATCTGCACCCCTTCCAGCCTTCAAGTTGCTTCAGCACTTGGCCTACTCATATACCTTCGCTTAGTCTTTTCAGCAACTTGAACACATTGAGAGACGAAGCCAGTGCTTCACCATGTGCAGTCCTGGGGCTGCAGGGACCACCACTCTCAGGGCGAAGTGTGTCTTCACAGAAGCCAGGAGCAACTTAACACAAACAGGGTTTTAATTATCACTTGCTGGTATGGGAGTGTTGGCTTGATTTGGTTTGGTTTGGTTGGGACAGTCTCCTTGTGTAAAGTTAGCCTCCAACTAATGATCTTCCTGCCTCAGACCTCTAAGGGCTTGAATTATAGATGTGGGCCACCACACCAGCTAAACTGTGAGACCGTGTCTCAAAGAAAACAAGGTGGATGGCTCCTGAGGAGCGACTCCTGAGGTTGACCTCTGGCCTCCACATGAACACACATGCAGATACATGCATACACACAGATGCACACATACATGCACATAGACACACATGCACAGGGATGCACATATACACATACACAAGCACACCAAAAAATGTGGTTTATTTTCCTGGACACACTATGAGACTCTGACATGGCCACTCAGTCAAAGGCAGAAGAAGGACCGAGAGGACCAGGAGAGCTAACACAAAGATACTAAGATCCCCAGAGGCAGGGCTGGGACAGGGATGAGACACACAGCAGTCCCGTCCTGGCTCACCTCTGAAGGGTCTGAGGGACGCCGGAATTTCCTTCTTCAGTGGGCCAGTGGGGAGAGCCAGGGAGACAGCCACGACAAGCACTGTCCTTGCAGAACATGATTCTGGGAACCTACCACAGGCTGTGTTCTTAGATGCTAGGTAGGTACATAGGTTCATTGATCAGATGGTTTGAGACAGGGTGTCCTGTAGCCCAGGCTGACCTCAAACTCTCAATCCTCCTGCCTCTGCCTCCCCAGTGCTGAGATTCCAGACATTATCAGGTTTAAGGAGAAAAGCTCAACTTCATGGGTGCTAGAGTTCTCTTTCCCTCCAAACCACTCTGCCACACTGGGGGTAAGAAACGTCACCTTCCTATTTCTGTACCTGCAGCTGCATCTGCTCTGAGCCCCAAGCACCTGGCAGGTCGCAGCACTCTCGTCATTGTCAAGGTTGCTTTCCCTTCTCCCTGGGCTTAGGTGAGAATCCTGGACTCCACTGATGATGAAAAGCCGCACAGGTGCTGAGGCTGAGAGAGCCCACGATGAACCTACTCCGCATCCATCAAGCTTTGGAGCCAACTGCAGCAAAGGGACTCTCACAGAGTACCTACACCAACCACAGGCTCAGCCCCAGAGGACCTGAGTTCACGTTCCAGCACCTATGTCTGCTATCTAACAAATACCCTCTTATGACCTCTATGGTCACCTGCACACATGGGATCACAGACACACACACACACACACACACACACACATACACAAATAATAAAAATAAAATAAAGTGGAGAACAATTAAGGAAGACATCTGACATCAACCTCAGGTCTCCACACATGTGCACACACACACACACACACACACACACACACACACACACACACAAACCTCATGAAACCTTTACCATACTAGAGCTTGTTACTCAGAACAACCTAAACCAGTGTTTCTGGGCCACACTCACACATATTTGACCTTAACACACATCATGAGCATGCATAATTATGCAGAGAGAGAGAGCCATAGGCATACACTGAGTGCTCTGCTGGACACATGACCCCATAGGGTCCTCATCAGTCGCCCATTCACAAAGAAGCTACCCTGTGCTGAGTGCTGGAGGAGGAGGAGTCGAAACTAGTAAACCACAGGAGAGCGGACTACAGGCCCATTGGGCATTTCCAGTGTGGTCTGCCCTGTCCCGAGCTACCTGCTCCATTCACCAACCTCAGAACTCAACTCCTGCATAAAGCCAGGCTTTCCTGAGTTTTTTTTTAATCATTCTTAAGTAAATTTCCAGTGCAACATGCACAAAAGTAATTTCTTGAGGAACAACTCTCTCTCCAAAAGTAACACACACACACACACACACACACACACACACACACACACACACACATATATGGCCTACAGTTACACTACAAAATCAGCATTAACACAAACTCTGTGTGTGTGTGTGTGTGTGTGTGTGTGTGTGTGTGTGTGTGTGTGTGTGTGTGTGTGTGTAGCACAGTGCATCCTCAAAGGCAATGCAAAACTGCTCTTCATTCTCAAAGCAGGCTTCAGGACAAGGCCAATCAAGGCCTAGCCACACATGGGACTCCCCATTAATCTTGGTTCAAGTTCCTCTAATGAAACCCATGTTTCATGCACTTCTCCTGACAAGTCCATGCACAAGAGGGGCAAGGGGTCCACACTCAGTTGTTAAAAGAACAGAAAACAGGTGGCAATTGTGAACCCTGGAAATGAAGTCAGGATTCCAGGCACAGCAAACATCTCAAACTTCTCAGCAGCCACATTTCTGCCACGTGAACCTGAGCCCTGAGCGTTGACTGTTACATGTGCTCTGCATGCTGACCTGTTCCTGAGGACCGTGAGTGGCCGAGAGCCACAAAATCCTTTGTGCCATGGGTCCTGTCCACTGTGTGACCAGTAATACATAATACATATCCACACACAACACACCTGCCTGCAGGCTCACCTCGCAGCCTTTATCTGAGCTGTCTAATCAAGGCTATCAGCATGTCTGCCAGTCACCTTACCTACCACTCAGAGCAACCCTTCCTAACTGCTTTCTGGAATAATGACTCACACACAGGATGTGTGTGTGTGTGTGTGTGTGTGTGTGTGTGTGTGTGTGTAAGACAGCACCACAACCCGTCACAGACTAGCAGACTCATAGCCACACCCGTGTGGTGGCACACTGACTGCAGCCCAGAGACTGCTCAGGGTCTCACAACACAGAGGAGCTGACCAGCAGAGGATTATGACACCCAGAATGGCAGAAGGTCATCGCAGGGAACCCAGGGTCCTCTGTCTAGTGCCTCCCATTCTGATTCTTCCAGCAAACATCACAGGGGAGAGGCGGGACCCAAAACCAAGATTCTGAGAGGCCAAGAGCCTAGTGTCATTACAGTGAGGACCTGACTCCCACTCCTCCTGTCTCCCTTTCAGTGATCTTTCTTCAAGTGGCATGTGCTGAGATCCACAGCCCTGGATCCCTACAAAGTTGTGGTATATGTGGGAATGTGTGCTTGCCTCCCCGCCTCCAGGTACACACTCACACACACACTGCCACCTGCATCCCGTCAGTCAGCCACAGACACACTGATAGGTAGACACAGAGAGACAATAGATACACAAAGATACATACACATACACACACACATAGCTACACACAGACACACATACATAGATAGATACACAAGCACATACAGATTCACAGGCAGACACAGACACACAGCTATGTGTATGGGCACACACAGAAACAGACACATAGATACACACAGATATGCACAGAGACACACAAACACACACATACATAGGTATATATAGAGACACACACACATACACAGGCACACACACATACATGGAGAGACACACATAGATACACAGAGACACAAAGACATAGATAGACACACACAGATTCACAGACAGAAATACACTCACACATAGATTCATAGGTAGACATAGACATACATACACACACAGATTCACAGACATACACACAAACAAACACAGTCGAAGCCAGAGCACCCATCCATGCATACAAACACACAGCAGAAAGCCCTTGCCTTCTGGAGGCCTCTACCTTTGAAGCCTATGTCTGCTCTGCTCAGCCTCCAAGGGTCAAGCTATTGCTAAGCTGGCCTCACAAAGACCCCCAGGAAAGAAAGATGGATTTTTTTTTCTTTACTCAGGAAGATAAATTTTCCAAACAAGCCTTTCTACATCTCCAGGCTGGGCAGGCTCTACTTCCCCAGCATGCGTATTGATCAGCCCTTTATTGTCAATTTTCTTTTAGTTGAACTAGAGAAAAATATAATCTAATTATACCCCTCCTGATGGGTGAGAATCAGTTCACCCTCAATCCAATTCTGCATGCTTGTGTGATTAAGGTGTTTAATTTGGGGGAAGGCAGAGTGAAGGCTCCAGCCATGTTTTAATGCAATTAACACTGTATGTAAACCTCCAAAGGGTTAGGACATCACATCTTCAGAACTCACCACATGTCATCTGAATTTCCGCCAAGTTCCTGAAATATGCAATTAGGAAACTTCAAGTCCATGTGCTTCTACCCCTGGTAGAGGGTGCTGCCAGCACACCCTGGTCTTTCCAGATACCACACTCTGATTCTTCAAGCCACCGATTCTGTTTTCCAATTTCATAAACTAGTTAAAAATACTTATTTTTTAAACTTTGAAACCATAAGATTGACATTCCTTTTTTTCTAGTAAGAAAGATGACTGTATGGATGAAAAAAATGTGGAAAATATATGGATGGAGTTTTATTCAGTCATGAAAAATGAAATCATGACATTTGTAAGAAAACAGATGGAACTGGAGATCACTGTGCTAAGCAAAATAAGCCAGACTCGGAAAGACAAATACCATGTTTTCTCCTACTTGTAGATCCTGGATTTTATATACAGACATAAAATCACTGATATATATTAAATGAACTTGAAATGAGACTGTGAATGGGGAGAGGAGGAAGAGGAGAAGGAGGAGAAAGAGAAGGTGGAGGAGGAGGGGGAGAAGGAGGAAGAGTGAAGAACAAGGAGAAGACGGGGGGAGGGGAGAGGAAGGAGAATGGCACACCGGAGTATTGTGCTCAAAGCACAGGATATACTTGAATGAATGTGTCTTTATAGGGACTAGGAAGAAAGTTCAGTCAGTAAAGTGCCTGCTAGGAAAGCATGAGGACCTGAGTTCTAATCCCTTGCACCAGTATTAAAAAAAAAAGCTGAGGGGCTGAGAAAACTGGCAGCTCTTACAGGGGTCCCAGGTTTAATTCCCAGCATCCACATGACAGCTAACAACTGTCCATAACTCCGGTTCCAGGGGATCCAAAGCCCTCTTCTGACCTCCTTGGGCATTTCACAACATGGGCACAACTACTTACCTGCAAGCAATATAGTCATACACACAAAATAAAAATGTTGGGCTTAGTGATGGGTGGCTGTCACCCAGCACTGGGGAGACAGACACAGTCGGCCAGCTGACTTAGTCAGACAGGTGACTTCCAGATTCAGTGAGAGATTCTACCTCAAAAAATAAGGTGGAGCTGGATGTGGTGGTGCCCACCTTCAGTTCCAGCACTCAGGAGGCAGAGGCAGGCGGAGCTCTGTGAGACTGAGGACAGCCTGGTCTACACAGCGAGTTCCAGGCCAGCTGGGGCTGCAGAGAGGTGCTGTCGGAAGAAAAATAAGGTGGAGAACAATTTCAGAAGATACCTGGCATTGACTTCTACATGTATGTATGCATGATCACTATCAGCTATCAGAGACGAGAGAGAGAGAGAGATCTATGAGAGCTTTTTATACTATCACTTTCACACAAATACCACCACAGTCAGGCCAAGTCACAGATAAAGCACTGTTGCCATAACAAATAAGCCCTGTGATACAAGTAGCCTTTCCCATCTCCCACCCAGCCGAGTGGAAGGTGGTGATTCACCTTCCATACCAACCTAGCCTGGCACTCAAGAAATGCGGCTAATGGAAGCTTATCCCCTAACCATCCATCCCCAGACCGGGCAGAGGAGGGAGGATGCACAAGCAACTGAATTTGCAGTTTAGAATTCATACCCTGAGCTTCCACCCAGCCATCAGTACCACAGGACGGAGGAAAGATTGTGTTCCTTCCACGCACCATGAGATGAAAATTGCACATGCGTGCTGGAAAATTCTATGCTTCAGCACTTGATGACAATTTTCAAAATCTGAAAACACACCCAAAAAAATCAATAGACTAGACATGATTTTAGAATAAAGAGCAATGGGAACTGGAGAGATGGCTCAGTGGTTAAGAGCACTGGCTGCTCTTGCAGAGAACCCAGGTTTGATTCCCAGCACTCACATGGGGGCTAACAACCGTACAAAACTCCAGTTTCATGGAAAAACAACAATCTCTTTTGACCTCCGTGGGCATTGCATGACATGGGAGCACTTACATACATGTAGGCAATACACTCATGCACACAAAAAAATTAAAATAATAATAAAAATGTTTTTTTAAGAAGAGAGTACAATGATACCCTTCTCCCCAAGGGACAGTAGTAATCTTCCATCCCTGTGCATGGTCCAATGATACTTTCTGTTTCTTCACTTCATCCTTGACCTGTGAATATTTGAAAGCAATCACCAGTGGTCTAAGACACACACCCTTAGGCCACCCTGCCCTAAACTGGATGAGAAACCCACAGAAGCCTTCTTAGGCGCTGTCTTCACTACAGTGCAGACTCACAAGGACGATCCCGGCACCCAGCATCTCCCAGTGGAACAAGCCCGGCTCCAGCACCTTCATCTTGATCTCCATCCCAGGAAGCCATCTTGTCCCCAGAGGTAAAGCGCCTCGCCCAGCCAACCGCGCCCTCAGCCCCTGCATCCCTTCTGCCCCTCCCCTCCTCAGCCCGCTCCTCACAGCACCAGGGCCCCTTCTTACTTGACCCTCCTGGCCACGCTGGACCCCTCCATCTGTTCCATTTGCAATTAAACATGCTCTTCCTGCCTTCTGTCACACCCACATCCACCCCCCTTACGCACGCACACACACGCACACACACACTCTCCATCCGTGCCTGGCTTAGCTGTCAGCAGTGTGCTCATGGCTACTCAGGCCTTTGGGGTATGCCGAAGTGTCACAGCGGGACCCACAGTCTTGTCCAATCCCATCTGGCACAACACACACACACGCACACACACACACACTTGCTGTTCAGTCAGCGTTTCTGATGATGCTCAATTTTAAACCTTTTCCACTTCTCAAGAGCCAAGAAACCTGCCCCGTGCTTTTTTATTTTTTAGACAAAGTTTCACATTGCCCAATATTCTCATTTTCTTTCTATTTTTGGGATAAAACACTCTGACAAAAGCAGCTTGGGGCGAGGAGAGGTTATTTCCTCTTCCTCTTACACTTCCAAATCACAGTCCATCACTGAGGGAAGTCAGGGCAGGAACTCAAGACAGGAACTTGAAGGCCGGCTATTCCACACAGCATCGCCTCTAAGCAATCACTCGTGGCCAGGGAAGAAGTGCAGTGCAAACCATGGAGGATGCGGCTGGCGGCTCTAACGGGCTCGTGCTTTCCTGTACAGCCAGAAACACCTGCCCAGGGAACGATACTGCCCACACTGGGCTGGGCTCTCCCACATCAATTAACAATCAAGACAATCCCTAACACACAAGCCCACAGGCCAATCTGACCTAGACAGTCTCACAACTGAGGCTCTCTTCTCAGATGACTCTAAACTGTGTCAAGCTGACGATTAAAGCTCACTAGGACACCGACACCGGCCTTAAACTCACTATGCAGCATGACCTTAAACTTCAGATCTTCCTGCCTCCACCTCCCAAGTGCTGGGGCTATAGCTGTGCACCTCCACATCTGGTTTATGCAACACTAGGAATGGAACCCAGGGCTTGTGTCCTACATGTCAGGCAAGTGCGCCACCAACTGAGCTATACCCCGCACCCCTTGGCCTGTTTCTGTTGTGAAAAAACAGAGCTCTTGGGGCCCTGAGATGCTTCCGCTTGCTCCACTGCTGCCCTTGCATCCATACATTTTGTGCTGCTTGTAAGGAAATGCCTGAGCCAGTTAAGTTATAAAGGGAAAAGGGTTAATTTGGGCTCCTGGTGTCTGGAGGTTCCTGTTTAAGATCAACTGATTCCACTGCTTCAGGCCTCTGCCAGGGCAGCATATCCAGCACCAGGAAAGGACTGAAAGACCAGAATGCCATGGTTCCCTCAGGGAACAACCCCAGTCATCTAACCACCCCCACCAGGCTCTGCTTCCGAATAGTCCCATCACCTCCTGGCACCTCGTGGGAACCACCTTGTCAGGGTCTCTGGGGCTGTTTTTCCAGGTGGCAGCAGCCCTCAGTGTCTTGGTCACCTCCTCTGCTTTTCCCAGCTGATGAGGAAACACCTTCCTTTGCTTTCCCATGGGGACTCTTTTAAGACCTCCTCCACCCCAATCCCTCCTGGACATTCATTGGACTCTTAAAGACTGCACTCTGTGCAGGCCCTTAAATGGGGTCAATGGCTACCCTCAGGGGCCGCCTCTCTGCCTCCTTGACTGTTTTCCCAGCACTGGAAACACGCCATCAGCCTCCAGACACAGCTGTCCCAGAAGTTTCCTCCTTCACCATTTTTTCTCCTCCCCGAGTGTGTCCCTGTTCCACCTCTTCCTTCAAATTCTTCCTGCACAGGACTGGTTCCCAGCTGCTGAGTCCAAGTGAATCCTACCTTCTGCCACTCTGAACAAGCCTCTGGCGAGGCTAGAGACCCTGGGGAGCCCCATCACCCAGCAGGCTCTGTGCAGAGGCCACTTGACACTGAAGAACTCAGGACAAGGCCTCGACCTCCTCCCAATCCTAATCCACAATAGTCCTTTGGATGAACTCTCTGTGGCAATAAAACAGAGTGACTGACTTCCTGTGTTTTCCCACAAACCCCACTCCCAGCCTTGAACAGGGATTTCCACCTTACACTGAGCAAATCTAAAGTCCCCATCACTTCCTCACACTTTCTAGCTTTTATGCCTTCCCCTGGATGTCCCCTACTCTAAGATTCACTTGTGTCCCAGGATGACTTCGAAAGAAAGAGAGGAGAGAGAAGGAGGGAGAGGGGATGGGAAGACGAGTCTCCTCAGTGAGCAGGGGGGACACATGGTGATCAGATGAGCAGGTGCACATGCCTGAGCAGTCTTGCTCCCCAGCATCCTCCAAAGAATCAAATGAGCTCTTTAGGCTGTCTCTCCACTTACGGGCAGATGGCAAGGGGGCTTGCCCATGTAATAGCTATCATTTTAGGTCACACACAGCTTTAGTCAGGGCTCTCTGGCTCTACTGACAAGACTATCAAAATTCATGGTGATGCCCAAGATGGGACCATCAACATTCCTTCATGGAGGGAGAGGAGTTACTGATGAAGCTCCCACATCCACAAGGATCCATTGCCAGTCAGTGGTGTCGCCGCTGATGAGTTGCTTGTGCTCCTATAATCCTTTCACCCACGCTCCTGTCAATAATCCCCTACCATGTTCCCATAAACAATCATAATTAAACTCATTAGGGTTGTTGTGATGGTATGAATGTGAATGTTTCCCAAAGGCTGTAAGTATTTAAATAACTGGTGAGTTGGTGGCAATCTTTGGGGTGTGTTGTAGAACCTTTAGGAAGTATGGCCTTGTTGGAAGAAGCACATGACTCAGGGTGGACTTTGGGAGTATATGGCTTCATCCCACTCTGTCTCTCTCTGCTTCCTGTGCCTGCTTGAAGATGTAAGTGCTCAGCTTTCTGCTCCAGCTGCCCCCCCACCAGGCCCCCACCATGATGACTCTTAACCCCCTGGAACTGTAAGACGGATACGCCTTTCCTTCCGTAAGTCTCCTTGGTCACAGTGCTTTACCACAGCAACAGGAAAGTAACTAACACAGGTGCCGGAGTGAGCTGCTGCTGTGAAGAACCTGACCGTGTGTTTTTTTGATGGAATCGTGTAAGACTTCAAAGTTTGGACTAGAAAAATGGTTGAATGCTGTAAGTAGAACTTAAAGGGTCATTCTAGTAAAGACCAGATTCAAGATGTTCCAGAGGAAGATGAAAACAAGGGCTTAAACAACAACTGAGATATGATATTCTGACAAAGAGTCTTCCCACAGCCTGGGAACTTGCCTAAGACTAAATTAAAATATAATGGACTCATTTATTTTTTAATATTTTATTTATTATTTTTATTTTGTGTGTATGAGTGTATTGCCCAATGTAAGTATGTCCATGTCCTGCAATGTCCACAAAGATCAGAAGAGGGTGTGGGATCCCTTAGAACCAGAGTCACAGATAGTTGTTACTGCCATGTGGGTGCTGGAAACTGAACCCCAGTCCTCTGCAAGAGCAGCCAGTGCTCTTAACCACTGAGCCATCTCTCCAGCCTCTGAACTGATTTCTTTGGGTGAGGAAATTTCAAAACAGCCTAATATTATATCATTGACATGGTTATTAATGGTGAGTATTATACAGATCTACAATGAGAAAGGCAGAAAGAAATACAAAATGTACAGTTTGGAGAGAAACTGAGCACTAGGAAGATTAATAATGCTGTAGCCAAGGCGTGTGTTGAAGGAGAGGCTCCCACTGTTAAGGAGAGTAGAGCCATGAATGAAAGGCCTCCAGATCTGCACTCAAATGATGGAAGAAGTACCCTAGGGCAAGATTCCAACCAACTAAGCTTCCAACTGGTGAAAGGAAAAGATCTAAGGAGTTTTCTGCTCCTAGAAAATCACAATAGTTAACCTCCAAAAAGAGAGAGACACAAAAACATCGTTAAAGGAGACTAATTGGGAAGAATGGGATTGCTGGAAGTGGGAGAGAGACAGGAGAGGCCATAATAGGGGGTGAATATGATCAAAATATGTCCCATACATATGCATGAAAATGTCATCATGAAACCTATTATCATGCATAATGAACATATGCTACCAAAAGCTTTGAACAAGCTTGTGATAGTAACTAAGGCAAATGTCAACCATACCTATGAGCTAACGACAGCAGTGCCATTGATGCCCTGGCTGGTCACATTGCTGCTCAGCCAGGAAGTTCTACCAAGGGCACCCTTAGACTGCATGTATTGCTAAGTATACTCATTGAGCCTCCCCATCCAGGAGGCAGGGGGCCTCCCTAGCCAGAGAGGTCAGGCTGCAGGACACTCAGAGTGACCCCAACATGCCCTGCCTCTTTGCTGTCCATGGTGCTGGCCCTGCAAAGCAGCCTTCCACCAGGCTTTGAATTGATCTTGGAGACTGTCACTCCAAAGGCCTGTCACCTTCCATCTCACAGCCCTTTCCAGGAACTGTCAGGGACTCTTAATGAAAACCAAGACCCATTGGGTAAGGGGTCGGGGTGGTGAGCACAGACTCATTATGGGAAGAAAATTCAAGCAATGGGTGTGTGTTCATGTAAGTGTATATGTGCATTTGTGCTTGTGTGAGGAGAACAGAGGTCAACCTCCAGTGTCATTTCTCAAGGGCCATTCATCTTGTTTTTTGAGACAATTTCTTCTAATGACTTGGAACTCTCCAAGTAGGTTAGCCTGGCTGGCCAGTGAGTTCCAGGCCTCCTGTCTCTGTCTCCCTGTGTTGGGATCACAAGTGTGCACCACTGGGTCTGGAGAGATGACTCAGTGGTTAAGAGCACTGACTGATCTTGTAGAGGATCCAGGTTCCGTTCCCAGCACCCACATGGCAGTCCACAAGTGTCCTTAGCTCTAGTTCCAAGGGATCCTACACCCTCTTCTGACCTCTGCAGGCATTTCATGACAAGGGTGCACTTATACACATGCAGGTAATATACTCACATACATAAAATAAATAAAAATAAAATATTAAAAAAAATATGTGCCATGACGCACATCTTTTTTTTTTTTTAACATGGGTTCTGGAGATCAAACTCAGGTCCTCATGCTTGCATGGTAAGCACTTCTCCACCTCGGCCATCTCCTCAGCCCTCTAAGCAATCTTAGAAACAGAAAATAACCCAGCAGAGGACTGAGGATATAGCTCATGATCTTATACTCTCCCTGGGGCAGGAGAAAGCCAAGAGGGTACCAGAGGGTGGAGGGCGCAGACAAGCACACTGCACTCACCATGATGAGAGCAGCGAAGCACGGAGACTCATCTACAAGGAGCTCAGAGACAGCACAGTGCTGGTCTTCACACACTCGGGACTAGGCTCCTCTGTGGCACGGCCTGTGAAAGGCTATCAGCTACCACACAGACCAAGTCTAACATCCTCGGCAGCCCCCAGGCCAGCTGGAGCTACACAGCGCTCTGCGTGTTTATGTCATGATGAAACAGGGACTGGGGAGATGCTTAGGCAGGAAAGCACACGCTGTGTAAGCGTGAGGACCTGGCTTCACCCCCCAGGGCTGGGAACACCGATGTGCACTTCTCATCCTCATCCTACCTGGGAGGTAGAGATGGGAAGGCCTCTGGGGCTCAGTAGACAGCCAGCCTAGCTGGACTAGAGAGTTCTAGACAAGTGAGAGACCCTATCTCAAAAAGGTGGAGGGCTCCTGAGGAACAACAATTGGAATTGACCTCTGGCCTCCACTTGCAGGTACATACTCTACACACACACACACACACACACACACACACACACACACACACACACATACACACACACACAGAATGACACAGCCATGATAGGAAAAGAGACATCTTTCTTCCAAAGCTGCTCTGGTCTCCTGAGCCTCTCATCTGGAAATCAAGAAGCTCTCTCTGGGGCCCCACTCAATGCATCAGAAATCAGAGCACTCCTGTGATCATCACTTGTGATCAAGTCAGTGGCCCAAAGGAAGATGTGTTTGTTTGACAGACCTAGGCCGATTTCACGGACAGGTGGGGAGAGTCTCCAGTGGTTTGGGTTTCTGGAAGGGGGCAGTGTGGACAGGGTTCCCAAGACCTCTGTGGTACCTCGAGGAAGGCTCCAAGGCTTTGCAGCCATCTGCCAGGAGGTTGACATCTCATCTGGCTGAGCAGGTGAGAGCCAAACAAGGATGGACAGGGACAGGCAGCTGTCAAGGCTGTCTGCAGGAGCCAGCTTTCCTGCAGAGGGACAGCACATCCAGGCCTGGGGTCTACACCATCCAACCCACAGCCTCCAGACTCTAAGGGGCTCACATGGACTCTTCAACAGCCAGCCCCAGTCTGACCCAGATGGACACACAGAGAGGGGCCTCACAGGTGACCCACACATGTGATAGTCCCTCGGGGGGACTGCCAGGTGAGGCAAGAGAAAAGACACAGTTAAACTTCAACCCAAAATAAACAAGTCATTTTTACCCACGTGTGTCCCAAGGTGTGAACAAAAGTAAACCTTCCTTCCTTAGGTTGCTTTGTCAGGCATTTTGTCATAGCAATGAGAAAAGTAACGGACCTAAGACTGATCTCTCTCCTGTTGTCTGAGAAGCAAAACTGACCAGCAGAGAGGGAGAGTGGCTCTTTGACTTCCACACAACTGCATTGTTTAAATTCTTTTACAAATAAACGGTTAATAATTTATATTTTTAGAACACATACACACTGTCATCTAATCTGATCCCAAATCTAAGACAGGACGGGGATCCAGCAGAGACACACCACTCCCTTAGGACAGCACAGAACACAGATTGGAACTGAAAGCAAATGACTATGAGTGCCTCTCACTCCCAGCCTTGCACCGTGCATCTTGAGTCAATGGTTTCCAAGCTCTAAAGAGAAGAGGGGACACAGCTTGCCCGGGGTTCCCCAGGAGGATGACCTGAGACCACAGTACTCAGCACACAGTCAGGGGATGAACACAGAGCCAAGGATCCTGAGACATGCCCACCTTGCCCAAATGCCACAGATGACCACTGAACACCCAGCAACACCAGAGTGTGTCATGATGTGTGACTGTCCTGGGCCATCCGGAAACTGGAGCTTCCTCCAATCCCTTTGGTTTTTGCTCCTCCTCATGGATCTCTCCTCTTCCCTCTCCCCCCTCTTCCTTCTAAGTCTATTATCTCTTTAGCCCTGCTCCTACTCTGGTCGATCTCAGACTTCACCAGTTCCAGGACCTCACCAGGCAGGGAGGTCCAAGAGGTTAGATAGAGTTCTGGATGAAGCCAATGCTGAAAGCCTGCTAGGCTGTGGGGAGAGGACAGTTTCCCCCTGGCACCCCTGGAGCACAGTGCGGTGGAAGGCATTTCCTCGTGGAGCCACCCTGAGGGTCCTATTGGTGGCCACTGATGACCGCCTGAAAGAAGGTTTGTACAAGAAGCTACAGGTTGCTCAGAGAATGAAAAAAAATTTAAGTATGCCATATGGCTGTTGGCAAGAGCTTTGGAAGCAAAGCTTCAATACACATGCCTAAACAGTCTGAAACTTGGGGGGAAATGTTCAGGTCAATAACCTGAGTTCCTGTACTTGTAGATACATTCTTTCCTGCTTCTGCCTCAAGTAGCATAGAGACTCTATCCTCAGGGGTCCAAGCAGCAGAGAGGTCTCACTGCTCAGGGTAGGACCCTGGATATTTGCTGGTAGACTCACAATAGAGAAACCCTGGGAAGAGACAAGTCACCATCTTCCCTTCCTCCCTCCTACACAGAACTTGGACAAGGGGCTGGAGAGAGAACTCTTGCAGAAAACCCAAGTTTGGTTCCCAACACCCACCTGGTGACTAACAGTTATCTGTTACTCTGGTTCGAGGAAATCTGACACTGTCCTCTGGCCTCCATGGTCATTGCATGCCCAGGTGGATCTACGTATACGCAGGCAAAAACATCCATGCACAGAAGAATAAAAATAATTTTTTAAAAAAATTTGAAACTTGGGGCCTGGGCCATTCCACAGTAGCAGGAAGTACCGGGTCCTGTCCCAATATCAGAGATGTGCAAAGTTGAGAATGACTGCTATAAAACCTTAAGGGCTGTGGCCAGTTCCAGAGCATCTGTATTCATGTTCCCAAGGGACCCCAGAGGTGGGCAAAGACTTTCTAACCTAAAACTTTCGCAAACTTTTTTTTTTCTGAGAAGGATCAGAAGATATTTTCAGCTTTGTGAGCCCCTACCACCTCTGCCCTTCTAGAAACTTCTGTTGCAGCAGGACACAGTGACAGACAATATACAATTGAATATGTACATGAATAGATCTTTATTAGCACACAAAATTTGGGGGCAAGCTCTGGCCCATGGGCTTGGGTCTGCTGGAGCATGACTCTGGGCAGCAGAAACCAGTCCATCTTGCAGATCAACACCCAACTTGCAGTTGGTAAAGTATCTGGAGTTGGAATGAGGAAGACCTCCCCTTCCCACCTCATGGCAGAAGTGAGGTTCTCCAAGGGTGCCTTTTGTGCTGAAGAACTGCCAGGGCAGGATTCTCCATCGAACTGGGATTCACCAATAAGCACAGTGTGGTGGAGTACAGCATTGTGGGAAGGTGGGTTCTGCAAGTCAGCAAGCATCCCCTGATTGCACATGTCTAGTGGTGGTGGAGATCCCAGGTTTGGACCCAGATGTTGTATGCTTTCTTTAAACCATCCTCCATCCAGGGATTCCACTTACAGATTCTACCTCCCATGCATTGAAAAACTATCTAACTGTACTAAGCATATAGATGGGTTTTGGGTTATTATTTCCTAAACAACACAGAAGAGTTACTATATTTAAACAGCACTCCTACTGTGTTAAGTTTAGGTCACCTGTGATGGTTTAAAGTCTACAGAGAGTGTGCATAGGTCATACACAAATCTCACAGTCATTTTTCGGAAGAGACTTGAACATCTGAAGGGTTTGGGGTCCAAGTGTCCTAAAACCAACTATGAAATACTATCAGCCTTAAGAGAAGGAAAATTTTGAACTGTTCATTGGCTGTTCACACCTGTAATCTCAGTACTGAAGCAGGAGGATTGCTGTGACTTCAAGACCAGCCTGGGCTATATAATAAAACTCTGTCAAAAAAAAATTAAAAGATGGGGCTGGAGAGATGACTCAGCAATTAAGAATGCTCACTGTTCTTCCAGAGGGTCCAGGTTCGATTCCCAACACCCACTTGGTGGCTAACAACCATCCATAACTCAAGTTCCAGGTGATCCAATGCCCTCTTCTGACCTCCGCAGGGACTGCACACATGTGGTGCACTTCCAAACATAGAGGCAAAACATGCATACACACAAAATTTAAAAATTATAAATATTTAATTATTTAAAAAATAAAAAATAGGAGCTGGAGAGATGGCTCGGTTAAGAGCACTCGCTGCTCTCACAGAGGATCCAGGTTCGGTTCCCATCACCCACATGGCAGCTCACAAACATCTGTAACTCCACCTCCAGGGGATCCAATGCACTCTTCTGGCCTCCACAATCATGGCCCACACATTGTGCATTTACATGCATGCAGGCAAACACTCATACACATAATTTTTTTAATTTAAAAAATAAATAAAAATAGGGCTAGTGAGATGATTCACGCAAGCTTGATGACCTGAGTTCAGTCCCTGGAATCCACAGCAGAAAAAGAGAACCGACTTCTGGAAGTTGTCCTCTGACCTTTGCATGTACATCATAGCATATAAACACATACCCCCAACATATGCACACACAAAAAGCAATAAAAATGCATTTCAATATATTTACAAAAGCATTTGCCTACAGTCTATTCCACGCTAGACCAGAAGCACGTAACAGTTCTTGTTTAGTCACACAGTGATTAAATATTTCTGAAATCAGTAGAGTCCAAACCAGCACAGATTGCTCTCCAGAACCACTATAAGCACAAGGAGTGTGTCCTTCCAGAAGCAACTAAGATGTGTACTGTGTACCCAAAAACTCTCAGTTCCAACTAAAAGGAATGGCCTCCTTTTAGAAGGCCTGTGACTCTCACATCCATCCCTTGGGGTGCATGTGATCTTGCTCCCACTTCCAAACTGCACCCCATGGAAGTTCCTTGTACAGACTGCAGATGCACCGCTTTCCAGTGGGTGGCTATATCTTTGTGTAAGCCTGAGAGAGAGTTGCCAGGGGAAAAATCTCTATCTCGGGAGACAGCTTTTGCCCAGGAGTCCAACTGTGCTCCATGGGGATCCAGAAACCCAGATGTAGTCCAAATGAACTGGAAGGTTCCAGTGTGAGAGTGAACACTGGATGCCACCTGCTGTGCCCTGCCACACCCCAGCCACCTGGAATCCCAGCAGGCAATGGGAAAACAGGAGTCTCACACGGAAGGCTTGGGGGCTGCCAGAATCCACCACGAGGCTGACATGGGAAGGAATCTCCTTTGTGTCTTGCCAGTGGATCTGAGATAAACAGAAAACAGGGTAGGAACCACCCACATAGGGTTAAAGCATTCCTGGGCAACCAAAATGGTTCAGCAGGGAAAGGTTTCCCTACCAAGCTTGACACCTGAGTTCAATCCCTGGAACCGACATGATGGAAGGAAAGAAATGACTCCTGCAACCCCTTCTCTAATCTCCACATGCACACTGTTTCTCTCTCTCTCTCCTTCTCTCTCTGTCTCTCTCTCTCTCTGTCTCTGTCTCTCTCTGTCTCTCTGTCTCTCTCCTCTCTCTCTCTCTCTCTCTCTCTCTCTCTCTCTCTCTCTCACACACACACACACACACACACACCAAATGTAAAAACATTCACTATTTCTTTGTGTCTTCTGAGCTCAGGTGCTATGACACACATTGTCCGGTTTCCCAGTTACTCTATGGTCGTTTCCACAATCCCACCTCTTTCCTCAGGTCTCTCATTATCCATACTTTACAGCTGAGGACACTGAGGCTCACAGCCATTCCATAAACTTCTCAAGGCCACATGACCATTAGGGGCACAGCAGAGGCTGAAGTTCAGCATTCCCTCTTGTCCTTGAGCATGGCACAGTCATTGCATTGAAATCAGAGCCCCACAGAAGACTGTGGCTGTCCACATACATTCCCTCTGGGTCCAGGGGAGGGCTCATGAGGCATACACAGCCTCTCCCCTCCTATCAGATTATAGAAACGCTAACAATGGCTGGAAGGGGGCGCTCCTCAGTGGTGTAGTGCCCATAAGTTCTCCAAGCTCCTGTGAGTAACCCCTCATCTCTGCTCCTGTAACTCACCTCTCACCCACACTCCTGTAAATAACCCCTCATCCATCCTCCTCAAATAAATTCTTCAGTTCACCAGGCTAGACTTGCTGAAATCATTTCTTTGATCTGTCATTGCCTTCTCTCTCTGGGGTGAATAGAAATAGACTCTCCAGGATAAGTTGCACCAAAACTCTCATAAGCACTTTTGCAAATGTAGATCATCAGCTGAGGGGAGGTGGTCCATGGAAGAATGTTTGCCCAGAACACACGAAGCCCTGGCTTCCATTCCTCACCCCTCTCTCATTGCAGTAGAAACAAATAAACGAAAATGGGCTGCTGGAGAGATGCTCAGTCAGAAAACTGCTTGCCTTGCAAGCATGAGAACATGAGTTCTATCCCCAGAACCCATGTTTGAAAAGTCAAGGAAAGAAAAGAACTGGGCACGGTGGTCTGCTTGACATGCGGACCCCTGGGGTTCTCCAACCAGCCAGCATAACCTGCTCCATGAGCTCCAGGCCAGGGAGAGACCGTGCTTGAAAGAGTAAAAGGTAGTGAGTGCCCAAAGATTGACACCCACCGTTGGTCTCTGACTTCCACACTCATACACACATGTGCACCTGCACATACATGAACACACACACAAGTAAACGAAATGTAGGACATCCCTCAATCTGGTGGATTTGACAGCCCTGCTCCCTAGGAGACTATGGACAAGCTCTAGGGACACTCCTGGTTGTCACACTGGGTAAAGGTCAGATCCAACAGTGCTCAGGATAGCCCTGCCATCTCCACACAAAACAATCAGGCCCCAAAGCAAGCTGTGCCAGGGTGAGGAAACCAGTGTGGCCCATCACCAGCCAGGATGGGAACCCACAGTCTTGATGTGCCTGGACCAGGCACCCTTGCTACCTGTGAACCTCCACTCTCACCCCTACCCAGGAAGGTCTTGCACAGTGGATCCATCAGTGATTCAGGGGACTCGGGTGAGTTATTACCCTCGAGGGCTCAGTTTCCCCCAGCAACATCCTGGAAACTCGGTCCAACTGTCTGATGTTGAAGGAGGTAGAGAGCAAGAGGTCGAGGCTGATACACAATTCCCCGGAGAGCTTTTTCTCCCCTCCAGGAAGAGCTGTGAGCTGGAATCACCCTGGATTCTCTCTCGGGGGCCTGAAGAACGCAAAAGAAACATGAAACTTCTGACGCCGAGGCAATTGGCAGCATTTGCTTTTCTAGGTCTGGGTTATTCAGATCCTGGCTTTTAGTGGTTATATATGTGTGTGTGTGTGTGTGTGTGTGTGTGTGTGTGTGTGTGTGTGTGTGTGTCTGTGGGTGTGGGCAGAGGACATGAAACTGGAAAGGGACCATGAGAGGGGAAAGGAGGTGTTGAAGAAAGCAGGCAAGAGGTCGTGGCATGAAAGTCAAAAAGAGGTGCTGGGGGTGGCTAGGTACAGGGGCTCAGAGGATGAGGAGGAAAAGACGGGGGAATAAAAACAAATTATGTTTGAAAATACAGTGATGACACCTAATACTTTATGCACTAATTAAAAAATAAGAATCTAAAAACACTACTTAGAATAAAGGTATAAAATGAGAAAAAAAAAAGGAGGGGTTAGCCATGAGAAGTCCTCCCATGTACCCCAGCAAGAAGAGGGCACCCTTGGGGGACCCTGGAGTTCTAGTGCATCTCCTGACCAAAGACAGGAAGCCACTCAGAGCAGCAGCCAGCCACCAGGAGGCCTCAGCCATCAGAGTGCTAGATTAGAAGAGACATTATATCCTTTAAAAATGTCTGAACAGAACCGGATGCCCCACAGCTTCACAGAGGAGTTCATAGCGACCCATCGCTAAGGAACAGGACTGTGACATTTTCAACAAGCTAACGGTCTCTGAGGACAAAATCCCACAGAAGCTGCTGTCTGCCTGACCGATCCCCCCAGGCCCATGGTGGAGACAAGGGCCCTGCTCCCCAAGGAAGAATCCGCCCCTCCCCATCCTCTTCCCTCCTCCCTCTCCTCGCCCCTCTCGGCCCTCCCCATCCTCCTCCCTCCTCAGCCCTCCTTCCTCCTCAGCCCTCCTCCCTCCCCACATCCTCAGTCCTCCCCACCATTCCTCACCCCATCCCCCTCAGCCCTCCTCATCTCAGCCTGGAAACACTCCCTGAATTCTTAGACGAGACTGATTCTACAGACACAAGGAAGAGAAATTTGGCTGGCAAGGCAGGCATCCCTGGGCTTTGGCAATCTTTAAACTTGAAAAGCAAAAGTGTACATGTGCAAGAACCTACAGGACCCACAAAAGCAGAGATTGTGTCTAGGTTCTGGGATTTTAAAAAGATAATTAATTTCTGTCTAGTTCCTATGCATCCCTTCAAACCGTGGGGCTCTTATTTCCCCACAGGGACCAAAAAGCTCAGTGGGGTTTCTGCCTCTGTAAATTTTACTGCATACATAGAATTCTCCTAACCTCTAGAAAGCATTAGTACGGACATTCTGACCCCTCGCAGAGCAAGTTCTGTGGAGCGTATGTAGGCACTAAAACACATTTATTGAATACACACTATGCGCCGGAGCCATGCAAAGTGCACCCTACTAACAAGCCTAACTTAATCTCAGAAAAGATAACCCACGAATGGAGGCCTGCCGTCACATCCATTCTGCCCACGAGGATACTACAGCTCAGAGACATTAAGTGACTTCCTCTAAGATACACAGCTAAGGCAGGCAGAGCACGCACACCAGAGACTAGCACTCCTCACTCGCCACTCCAGTGTCCCCTTCCACTTCCATCGACTCAGGATCCTGGTCTTCAGCAGAGTTTGGTGCCTAAGAGAAAAGGGGGAAGGACCGCTCCCAGCAACAAAAGTTCCATGCACTGCGCTGCACTGTTACTCCATCTATGCTTGAGACCAGGCCTTCCCTCCCACTTCCTTCTAGACCTTTCCACGGTGTGACCCAGAAAACGTTCCATCAGTATCATTATCATGCTCTGGGATCTCAGGCACGGGTCACCTGGCCTGGTCATTAGTGCCCATGGGGGGATGTGGGTGTTGACACAAGAAAAACTCTAGAAGCTCCTGGAAATCACCCCGTGCCCCAGCCACTGGGCTTCGGTATGGCCAGCTGCTGCCCAAATGACTCAGGAAGAAGGGACCACTCCCTGGTGGGGCTCACTAGCCACTCAAGCTCAGCCAAGCAAATATTTGGGGAGGAACAGAGAGTTCAACCCTGCCACCCATTAAAAACTGTCAAGGTGGCAGCCCTGCTAAGAACAGTGGCCCTCATCTGCCCTCTGACTGCATGTCCTCTAGCTCTGTATTGTCTGCAAAGTCATACTGGAAGAGCCGGGGGAGGGGGCTGTTGGAATCCTGAAAGGCCATTTGGCCCCCAGGCTCCATCCTATTCATGACCCCAGAAGCAACATAGACCACTCAGGCACTCTTCACCGGTGGAGACAGACCCACCCGAAGTGCCAAGGAGATTCAGAGAACTTTACCTGCCTGTCTCCCTCTGTGGAGCTGGAGAGAAGAGTGCAAACTGGTGTGGAAGCCATCCACCTCTTGTCCACTCTGCCGACCCCACTAGAAAGGGCGGCGAGAGCAGGAGGGTGCAGGGCCGGGGACCAGTGCACACTGCAGTCCTAAGCTGAGCACCGCAGGGCTTACAGAGCCTAGGATTCCGTAGGTCCCCACCCAAGCCCCTCTCCAGGACACCAAAGCACAGACAGCAAAGTCCCAGAGGCATACCTGGTAGCCCTGGGCAGAATGGGGATACCTGCTCAGGGTTGCTCCAAACAACCGCACCTCCTCCTGGGGGCCTCCAGGACACACTTTTCCCCCTTTAGGCTAGCTGCAGAGTCCAGCCTGGTCTCCTACCCTCCAGTCTCTCTGAGCGCTGATTGGAAGTCGATGCCAGATAAACAAGAAGGTGCTTGTCACCAAGCGGCTGGGCACACAGGGGCTCCAGGTGGTTCCCCCAAGCCAACACATCTTGCCCTCAGGAGTTGCTGCCCAATTACCAACTTCACCCAGGCGGCGGCCGAGCATCCCTGGACCACCCCAGCCCCGGCCCACTCTCGTGCTGCCCCAGCTCACTTACACCTCGGTCTTCGCCACCTGTGTGGGTGGCGAGCCCGTCCGCGGCTGGACGTGGCACGGTGGCTCCGTCCCGGGGCTCGCTTCCCGCTCGCAGCCCCAGCTTCAACCTCTTCTGCTCCGGAGCATCGTCCTCCCTCCTTGGCCGGCCCTCCCTGCCTCCTCGCAGCTTGGCCGCATCTTCGGGGCTACCTGGGGGACTCGCCATGGCTGCAGGAGGGCTCTCCGTGCCTGCACTTGGGGACAAGGATGCAAGCTGCAAGCAGGCACCTCCCGCTGCAGGCGGCCTCGCGGTGGCAGCGGGGCTTCTGCGCGCGGGCTCGGGGTCGCTCTGGGCAGCTCGGTGAGCGCTGCTGGCTCGCCGCCGCCCTCTGCTGGCCATCATGGGCCCTGCAGGTGGCCAGTCAGACCTGTACCCCCCCACCCCGTATGCCCCCGCTGGACCAGGTACTGGGAGTCCCGGCCACTGAGGCTAAGTAAGCCCTGTCCCCAAGTCACAACTGGTGCCCAAGGGAGAAAGTTAGGGAACGGATGCCCCGAGAGGTTAATCACCTTGACCTTTGCCTCTGCTTTGTATTTGGAATGCTTTGGAGCAGCCTGAAAAATGAGGCCAGTTCGGGCTACGGAGCTGACCCCACGCTTAAGAGCACTGGCTTCAGAGGCCCTGGCTCAGTTCCTAGCGCTCACACGGCGGACAACATCTGTTACTGTAGTTCTAGGGAATTCGACGCCCTCTTCTGGCCCCTGCAGGCACAGCAGGTATGTGGCACACTTAAGAGGCAAAACACTCGTGCACATAAAAGTAAAGAAATAAAAATGAGGCTGTAGCTAACACCCACAGAACGTTCATGGAAAACCCCTCCAAGCAAAGGCCCTGGCTATTAGCAGACACTGGGGTCTGTGTGCTCATCGGTGTGCTCATACAAGGCCCATGCAGGTGCTTAAACGCCACAGGAGTATGTGTGGAGGCTGGAGGTCATCAGATACCATTTATTGCTTGCCATCTTTTTGTTTTTTGAGACAACAGAAAAACAAACTGGCCTCAAACTCACAGAGATCTACCTGCCTCTGCCTCCCAAGTGCTGGCATCAAAGGGCTCATTGCCATGCCCTATAAACAGCCAGTTGTTTATTTTTAGTTCATTATCATTAGTGTGTTGTGGTATGTGTGCTTAGAGGGCTTGAGATTCTCTTCTGTGACTGTCTGCAATGAAGGCTTCTGATCCTCATAGCAGGCTATGAACAGGCACCATGACTGCCCCCAGAAGGGGAGACTGGGGAACCAAGAGGGTCAGTGATGTTCCCAAGGCACACTTCAGTGGCTAGGCCACCTGAGAGTGGCACTCCATGGCCAAAGACAACCAGGCATGATTCCCCTCATAGATTGCAGAGTCAGAGCCATGGTGGAATCCTGGGGCAGGTCTGGATCACAAGGACCCATGATGCCAGCCGATGAGTCCCCAGGTTCTTAGAAAGGAAGTAAGTTGGTGGCCAGTGTGGCTTTCCCTCACCTGTACAAGCAGAACCTAGCTTGAACCTGAGCAAGTAAGAAGTCTAACCTGAGTCACAGAAACAGGGACTTGTGGCCCCTGAACTGTTTCCCAGATTTGAGCAATGGCTGAGCATGGGCAGAAGACACAGTACCCCCTCCCTTGACAGCCCTCCAGCCAGATAACCCAGGATCCTTGATAACAGCAGAAAAGAATTTCAGGGGTAACCAATATGACACGGAGATGGACGGGTTTTTTACTTTTAACATAGATTTAAACGTGGCGGGGGTAATAGAAAGAGAGGTATTTGAGAGTGAGGCACACCGCAGGGTGTGGGTGTGCACTGCTCCGGAGGTGAGGCCCAGTGTGTCTACAGGAACATGCATGCTGTTTGGGGTGGCTTCTGAAGCTCTGTTGCAAATGGTTGTTAAGGGACCACTTGTTTTTCAGTAATGAAATCATAGGGTGGTTCCTGAGTTGCATGGGACACCATCACAGCTCAGGTCCCATAGGTTGCCCGGGAAGGTAAGATGGCTTCACCATAGTATTGTGAAATTCACAGGAGAATCTGGGGAGAGAGGCCATACTTGAAGGTCAGATGGGCTTAGGCCTTAAGAGTGTTTAGTACTATTTTAACATTCCTGGGGGGCTGGCAAGATGGCTCAGAGGGTAAAGGCACCTGCTGCCAAGCCTGACAACGTGAGTTCAATCCCTGGAACCCACATGATGGAAGAAGAGACCCAACTCCCAAAAGTCGTCCTCTGACCTCCACCTGTATGCAGTGCTATGTGCACCCACGTACATACACACAGGCACACAAAATAAACCAAACTGAATATATATATATATATATATATATATATATTTGAAATTCCTATTTGAAAATCTGTCTATATCAGCAACGTTCACAGAAAACATCAAGTGTGTTGGAATTCTAGCAGACATTTCCTCTTCCTATGTCCCCTTTATTGTCTGTCTTTCTATCTTGCCTCAGAACCTCCCACTGAGGGGAAGGCAAAGTCTCCTAAAGAGACACACACCACTGCCCAAACTGTATGCTTAGTCTCTCTCCAGAAGGGGTCCCCAACCTTCTTTCAGGACCATAGTGCATTGGGAAGAGGAGGAAGTTCTCAGATCTTAATGAAGAAACTGGACCTGGGCTCTGAATTGACACTAACCCTGGGGACTCCAGACATCTCTGGAGTCCAGTCAGACCTGGACTGATGGAGGTCAGTGATGACTGGAGTGTTGGCAAGTCTAGTTCACATTGGTCTCTGAGTTTATTCTGTACCTTCCTAAAGAGCAGTGTGGGGATTCTGAGCCAGGGTGTCCACTAAAGCCTCATCTTTAACCTTCAAACATGCCCACATTCCAGAAAGAAAGCATCCTTCAGGGTGCCGCCCGCCCATCCACCCAACAGCAACAGAGCCGAAGATCAGCGTCAAGCCCCTCTTTTGAAGCATCTGAAACCAGGCAGGAAGACAAAAGATCACGAGGGTGTGGGGTGGACGTGGGGGAGGTGGGGAGATGGCTCTACGGATAAAATACTTGCTTCGTGATTCCCTAAATCCTGAGTTCAATTCCTCAGCATTCACATAAAGCCAAACACAGTACCATGTGTGAATACATACACATACATCATATGGACACACACACACACAGATTTTTTTATATATAATATAAGGCCACAACTTGCCCTAGGCTCTCTGCTATAAACTGTAAGTGTGTCTTTTGCTCAAGCCAAATTCCACAGTCTGGGGGGGGGGGCCATGGGGAAGGGGCATTCCACAACCTACATGAGCTACTCATCTGCACAGTGAACTCTGTAAGGGAAAACGCTGTGTGCTTGTTCATTCTTTTGTTATTTCTTAATCAACGGATTTTTTTTTCTGAGACTGCTCCACCATGCCCAGAAAAATAGATTATGCTCAGTCATTTCAGATTTACAGAAAAAGAACAAACAGGAAAGTTCCCCATCCCCTCACCACCTCTCCTCCCTAACCTTCAGTTACTAACACGCTGCTTTAGGGTGGTGCATTTGTTACTGCAGTGAGCCAATACGGTTACATTATTATTAAGGAAAGTCTATAGCTACCCTCAGGGTTGGAGGCTGAGTGTGTTTGAACAAATGTATTGTTACTTTACCGACAAAGGTAACTTAAAGGAGGGACGCTGTGTATGAAGGCCCCGTCTGAAGGGTAGTGTCCCTTGTGGTGGGGAAGGGGAGGGTCAGGCTGGACTCCCATCTTGAGGAAGGAAACCTAGACAGAGGAATGCAGACGCTCAGCTGTTTTCTCTTCTCTTCCTTTTTATTCAGTCCACAAGCTCAGCCTGTGAGACAGTGACACCCACGTTCCAGGCGGATCATCCTACTCGGTTAATGCCCTCTGAAAACACCCCCACAGATATGCCCAGAGAAACGCCCTGGGCAGTTCACAGTCCCAGCAAGCTGACAGTGAACGTTGAGCATCCCAGGCCGTGGCCACCAAGGCAGTGTCCTGCAGAAGTCTCCCTGCCCTGGACTCCTCCATATTGGCCTTCAGTGAATCTCCACGGCTTTCTGTGCTGCAAAGCACTTGGCTGAGCCAGTGGTTGTTGAATGATGTCACTTACAAACATATTGCCAAATATTTTCATCCCAGACAATTAAAAGAGAGAATTTATCACCAGTGGCTGACACTGTGAGAAAAGGTGTGAGCTCCTAAGAGGGTTCGACCCCTGAAGATCACTGTTGGGCTTCTAAGTCCAACAGTGTGTGACCAGATTTGATAGTGGAGGTTGGGAAAAGGCCAGAATAGAAGGGAAGGGAGCCTTTCTTAACTCCCAGCCTGGAAAGGGGCATCCTGGCCAAGACCTAAAAGAGCAAGAATCTGAGGAAAAGAGATGTGAGTTCTGCTTCATTAGGCTAAGAGTGGACACCCTACCATCCGGGGAGTCAAATAAACAGGTAAATAACAAAACAACAAGAGAAAGTGATAGCTACTATAAAACATGACAGGCCACTTGGGGGAAGACACGTGTCTGACATGAATAGGGTCTTCAGACAGCAACTAAACATACACCCACCAAGAAGATGTACCTGACTCCAATGAGAGCTGGAGTTCCCCCCAAAAGCAGCTCCCCAGAAGGTATTTATACAAGGAGTTTGGTTCTTAGCTGTCTCTGGAAGACTGTGGAAGTGGGTTGTGGTGTGTCGCGAGCTGGAAAAGGGAAGGCAGTTGAGAATGGGCTTGTCAATTAAGTTATCATTGTTGGATTTACAGAGCTTAATTCATCTGGGAGGAAGAGAGCTTGCCTCCACTTCACCACCAAACCCAGAGGTGTAGGCAGTGAAGTGGTCCTTTACACACTCTCCCAAATCATACACACTGAACTTATCCACAGAGGATGTGAATTTCCAAGTCTGGCTGGAGAGATGGCTCAGTCAATAAAACGCTTGTCATGCAAACATGAGGACCTGAGTTGATCCCTCCTCCAGCTTCTGTTTTAAAAAGAGCCAGGTGTGGTGGAATGATCTTATAAACCCATGCCGGGAAGGCGGAGACAGGCAGGTCCCTGGGGCTAACAGGCCAGCTAGTCTAAGGAGCCAATGAGATCCTGTCTCAAAACCAAGGTGGACAGCATCTGAGGAACCACACCGAAGGTTGTTCTTTGGCCTCTACACAGAAATGCACACATGTATACACACACACACACTCACACACACAATCAATCAATCAGTCAATCAATCAGTGCCCAAGCCTTTCCAACAAAGTGGGCGTGAGCAGTAAGAGTAAGTCCCAGGCAGAGGAGCCAGCAAGCACAGAAGCAGTGAAGACCTGGGCCACACCTGCTACAGTGACAACCCAGACAGCTCCAAGCAGACAATGCTCAACAGGGTGAGAGCAGAAGGGTGTCAGGGTGCTGACAGGATCCCCCTGTGGTGGGTCCCAAAGATGCCACGACTCTCCTTTTATGGTGGACCTAGACAGCTGGCTGTGCTCACAGGGCTCTGAAGCAAGGGTTCCATTTGAGTCCTGCCTTTATGCTTCTTAGCCCAATCACCTCGCACAAGGATACTAACTTCTGGAAGATTCCACTTATTTATTTGTACAAAGGGGTGACAGCTGGATCTCAGGGGATTGTTGTAAGAATTGAACAAAATGCAGAGAAATTTCGCAGCCAGACACATAAAGGCTCGAACCATGAGCATCTGTTTTGAAGCATCAACCCACTTGCATTTCCTGTAAGGAAGACAAGTTTGGTCCTGAAATCAATGGGGATGATGGTTAATGTTCATTCTCATCCTGACAGGATCTAGAACCATCTAGGAGACAAACCTCTGGGCACATTTGGGAGCAAGTTTCTAAACTGGATTAGTTGGGATAGGAAGGATGGCATCATTTCATGGGCTGGGGTCCTGGACTGAACAAAAAGGAGAAAGCAAGCGAATACCGGCATTCATCTCTCTCTGCTTCCTGACTGCAGATGTGGTGTGACCAGCTGCCTCATTTTCCTCCCACCACCATGACTTGCCCAATATGGTAGACTAGGACTCTTGAACTATGAGCTTAAATAAGCCTTTCTTCCTTAGGTTGCTTTCATTAAGCATTTTGTAACAGCAATGAGAAAAGTAGCTGATACAGAGGGTGATGAGATGACATCACCGTGAGAGGAAAGAAGAGACTGGGGAGTCACAGCCCCAGGGAGCAGGGTGGAGCAGGCTCAGAGCAGGAGCAGCATCCGACCTCAGAAGCTGGTCAGATTAAGATATGAGAACAACACCCACAGCTCCCTGTTGAAATCCTTCTTGCAGACGTCTAGACATCTGGGTAATGTTGAGAAGAAGGTCTAATGATGGGCAGCACCTCTTCCCACAAACACCCTGCTGAGTTCTTAGTTGGGTCTCCAGGGCTCCATGAAAATGAGATAGTTTCCATTCCAGGACCCCACCATTCAACTTACATGGGTTATGCCTGAAGAAACAGCAAGCATCATCCCAGCTTCCTCTCCAATGGAAAATTGCAAAAAGGTGTTGTGAGCCCAAGTCCACAACTCCTTCAAGCTGTGCCCCCAGTCTGAGTCCCGTACAATGCCACATATAAACTACTTAGTATGGCTTCAGACACTGTAGCCCAGTGTCAGCTATACCCCTAAAACATGGAGGGGAAAATCAGAATTTCTGTCACTCAGTGCCGTTGCTGGAAATCCGTCTAAAGAGATGAGTGGGTTTGCTTTGTTTTTGGTTTTGGTTTTGTCTCCCAGACACACTCTCTGATGCTCAGGTGTCTGCTTATGGCAGACCCACTTCTGCCTCATTTGGAATATGTATCCATGTGGTCCATCTTTGTGAGCTGTATGGAGACTTGTGGTTGGCGTAAGGGTCACTATGAGCTGTCCTTCAGCCATGCTCTTGCTGAGCCACACTCTCACACCCTCACTAGACGATTCTAGATAGACGCTCTGCTGCCGAGCCATTCTCCTAGCCTCTTACTGGTAGATACTATGCAGGTGTTACAACACTGAGCCATGTCCCGATCCCTCACTGGGGAGTTCAAGATAGGCGCTCCACCCCCCAGTACCTCAGCCCTTCCTTCCGCAGCTCTGAAGTAACCTGGCAGGCAGGCCTCTGCCAGGACCAGAGAGCAAACATCAAACACTGGCATCAGCCTAGCCCCTGTAGCCTTTCTTAGAGGCATCCTGGGCTCAGAAATGTTTGTCTTGATTATGCAAATCTCCACTTCCCTTGTTCTGACTAAGTGGGCCCATGAAGTACCCCATTGTTTTCTGCTGTGGGGTGCTGATTGCCACAAGAGCCTTTTAATACACACAGCAGCTCCAACAACAAAGACTAATCCTTGCCTTCTCCCAGGATGACTGCACCATAAATTGCAGAGTTTAAGAGAAGAGTGTTAAAGACAGCGCCCACGCAGCCTGGTGTGTGAGAGGCAGCTCTTGGGAGGAGGAAGGCCCCAGGCCCCAACCCCAGCCTGTTTGCAGCCATAACTTCATGCAGAGCTATGGGACAGTGTAAGAGTGAGAGCAGGCAGATGCCCTGGGCTCCAAAGCTAACACACAGGCCTCAGTCAAGCCCTTCCCAGGCCGTCTTATGGTTTGAATGTTATGGTTTGAATGTGGCTCCCAAGAGGCTCACACACTGTAACTTGGTCCCCAGAAAATAGCACTGTCTTCGGAGGCAGTAGAACCCTTAAGAGGTAGAATTTGCCAGCATGGTGGCACTTACCTTTAATTCCAGCACTTGGGAGGAAGAGGTAGGGGGATCTCTGTAAGTTCAAGGCCAGTCTGGTCTACATAGCAAGTTCCAGGCCAGCCAGGGCTACAGGGAGACCCTGTCTCAAAAAGACTAGAGAGAAAGAGAGAGAAAGAGAGAGGGAGAGGGAGGGAGGGAGAGAGAGAGGAAGTGGATCTCTGGGGGCAGGGCAGGTCTTAGGGATTATCACAGCAGTGTTTCCAGTCTGAGGCCCCTGCTTCCAGGTCCACACAGATGTGAGCAAGCAGAGCTAAGTGCTCTGCTGCCGCAGACATCCCTGCCTGCCGCCATGACTGTTCTGCTGTGATGGATGGCAGCCTCAAACCATGAGTCAAAATAAATCTCTCCTCCTTTAGCAACAAGTAACCAACACAAACCTTCAGACTTACCATATCCTCATTGCCAGAGCAAGAGACTTTAGAGCTCATTTTCATGAATTCTACTTTTTCTAGAATATTCTATGTGATTCATTGTGTGAAAGAGAGATGAAAATTAGATTTTTTTTTATTTTATGTGTACGAGTGTTTTGCCTGTATGTATGTAAGTGCACCCATGTCATGCAATGCTCACGGAGGCCAGAAGAGGGTGTTGGATCCCCTGGAACTGGAGTTAAGGATAGTTATTAGCTGAGAAAATGAGTTTTATGGCCAATGGGACAAAAACTCCTAATAAGGTTCCTGAATTCTTGTACCCTTTGAAATTTTATGCGCATAACTTTATTTTTTTTGACAGGGAACTGTGATTCTGTTTTCTCTCTATGTCTCTCTCTGTCTCTGTCTCTGTATGTGTATGTACGTATGTGTTATGTATGTTATATGTGCTTATGTGTGTGGATGTACCTGGAGGTCAAAAGTCAGCATTAAGTACTTTCTTCAATCTCTCACCATCTTATATTTTGAGATAGGGTCTCTCGATGCCCCTGGAGGTCAATGATAGAGCTAGACTGGCTAACCAGAAAATTCTAGAAATCCTCCTGTCTCTGCCTCCAGAGCACTGGGGTTAGAAGCACACAATGCTGAACTCAGGCCTTCACACTTGCACAACAAGCACTTTGCTGACCGAGCCATGTCCCCAACTCCCTGCACTCGCATTCATAAGAATGTCCATGACTCCCAAAAGGCAAGAACCACCAAACTATTCATGCATTCTGATATTTAGTATACTTCAGTTTAGAGAAAGACCGAAAAAAGAAGAGTAGATAAGGTGGACTGTCCTGGTCAGCATGCTGTACATTTGAACTTGGTGTGAGCTATCTATTTTCTTTCTTATATTAATAAGGAAACTGCTACCCACCACCCAGTTTTTCAGATGGACTGAGGAGAAAGCACTTGATAGTTCCCAGGGTTGATAAGAGCCCAAGTGACAGGATAAAAACCAATAGTTTGTGCTTAGAGGAGCTTACTACACATTAGGTACAGTTCTATACATCCATACATATTAGTTCACATAACTTTCCCTATGAACCCACTGAGGTAGATATGGCTATTATCCCATTTTACAGATGAAGAAACTAAAGTTCTGAGAAGTTAAGCAACCAGTCCAAGATCACCCACCTAGGAAGGGATGGAGAAGTGATTTGTGACAACTGTCTGTCTCATCCTCCAGCTTGTAATTTAAGAGGAATGCCACCTTATAAAACTTTCTGGTGACCGCTATAAGATCCACCTGAATTACCTGCTTAGGACTAGCAAGGAACACGATAAATTCAAGGATAACATCTCAAAAACCTCATCCTTAGTCATCTCCTCTCTAGATGCAAAGCACTGCTCAGGAGCCTACACACAAGTGACAGAGTAAGAAGAAACTCCATCAAGAGTGCAGGAGAGACAGAAAGGCATGTCCAGGTCCTGGGCAACCCCATAGATTTCTGCCTAGAAATTCTTGCTCTGAGTGCAAAGCCCAAGGTCTCCGGAGAGCAGGATCCATGTTGGGCACAGAAGATAGATAGTGACATCCTGATCACCTCCAAAGAGTACAGAACCAAGTAGGTGGTCATATGACTAGAGATGCTTAGGTGATGAGCACAATAAAATACATCCCAACCCCTAAGGCTGAGCAAGAAGCCAGATCCTAAGACAGAAGACTATTTCATCTTCCATCAGCAACTATCACTAGCACCATCACACAACCCCTAGCACCAACCCCAGAACTATGACCTACAAACCGCAGCACCAAGACAACTCCAGCACCATCACCTATCTGCTGTGCTTTCAGTGCTGAGTAAACTCCTACAGTCATGGCAATGCCTGTTCCTGCATGCATTCACACATGTGTGCCCCCAAACATACTAGTTGAAGGGTCCTGGGGATGTGAAAAAAATGCCAGCCAAAAAGGATGTACATCCTAGTAACACCCCATCTATGCATGGGTGGCCCTCCTGTTCCTCTCCGTCCCTCTGCCTCTTCCTCCGACTCTTTACTTCTTTGCACCCCTTTCTCTCTCCCTCCCCTTTCTTCCTCCCTCCCTCTTCCTCTTCCCTCTCTCATCTTCTTATTGATGGGCTACTAGGACTCCAGTTATGTACATCTTTAAAGACTGAGTCCTGCCAGGGGTGGCAAAATGGCTCAGCAGTTAAGAGCACTGGCTACTCTTACAGAGGACCCAGGTTCAAATCCCAGCACACACAAGGCAGCTAACAACTATCCCAAATCCAGTTCCAGGAGATCCAATCTCTGCAAGCATTTCACAACATGGGTACACTTACATGTGTGCAGGCAATACACTCATACTCACAAAATTAAAATAATAAAATACATATTTTTTAGAAAAGACTGAGTCCTGCTTTCCAAGGCCCTGGGGCTGGACATAGATTCAGCACCATGGCCAGAGCAAATGTCCCTTCCTGTCCTGGAGGAGGGTAGATGTCCACCTCAACTCTCTCTCCCTCCCTCTGATTCTTCTTTCTCCTGCTCCTTCCCTCCCTCTCTCCTGTTCTCCTCCCTACCAAATGCTGCACCTTTTAGCTGTCAAACCTGGACCCAAGGAGGGAGACTTTGGCAACATAAACAGATGTGTCCAGCCGGCCAAGAAAACACAGCCTGTGCAGGTCCCAGGCATAAGCACCCTTTGTAGACTCCTTGGCTCTTATATCTCATTGATTTGAAGCCTAAGCTCCAGAAAAGTGACAAAGACTGAAAAGGGTTAAATACTTGGGTCCCTACCACACACATGAACCCTGGTCACACTGACTCTCAGCATGACCCTGCCCAGCCGTATCAGTCGCTTTTCTCCATGCTCTGATCAAATACTTAGGGAGAAGCAGCTTAAGGTTTATTTGGCTCATGGTTCAACCATGGAGGGGAAGGCATGGCGACAGGAGCGTGAGGCAGCTGGCCGTCCTGCATCCGGTCAGGACGCAGAGCGGTGAATGCTGTGCTCAGCGAGCTTCCTCCTTTCTATTCATCTGAGACTCAAGTCTCTGGGATGGTGCTGCCCCCAACCAAGGGGGACCCTTCTCAATTAAACCTCTCTGAACCCGCCTTCTTGGTGTTCCCATGGTGATTCTAAATCCTGGGTCAGGTTGACAGTGAAAATTAACTCTCACACTATCCCAGGCCAGAGCAGGGAGATGCTGGAGACTGCGTGGTCTCGGAGTCCAAATGCAGAATCTTCCTCCCACTCATTTCTTTCCTCTGACTCTCTCCTTTATAACTAGCAGCAGGTCTATGTTAGGAATGCTGGCGTGAGCATCTCTGCCGATACACAGATAGGCTGGGGTGAGGCAGAGTGTAGTGGGAAGGAAGGGGATGGTGGAGGCTCCCTAGGGGAACTGAAGTAGAGCCAGGAACTTCAGGCCAGCTCCCTCCGTTCCCTGTGCAAAGAACCCATTCTGCTGCTGAGGCCAGGCACTGCTGGTGGTTTCACATGCACTGTGCCATCCAATCCCTACAGCTCTGTGACCTGAGTTCCACCCCCATGAGGTATACAGGAACATGGAGATTCAGAGAGGTTGAGCTTCTTGATTAGAGCCACACTGCTAAGAAGACAGACATCATGAAGACAACACAAAAACAAACAAACAAACACACCTCAAGGTTCCAAGCACGGGAGACAGCTAGGTGCCACAAAGACTGACAACATGAGCTCAACCACCTGAATCCACACAATGGAAGGAGAGAATCAACTCCCACAAGTTTTCCTCTGACCTCCACATATATAACATTATGTGTCCCCTCACCCCCTCACAAACACAAATAAACTTTCAAAGCCACAAGATTTAAAGGGTAGACATGAATCCTATGTTTTAGAATTCACACAATTCAGTGTGACTTTTTCTTTCTGATCTCAATGGAGTCTTTGGAAGACAATACTGGGGGCTGGAGAGCTGGCTCAGCAGTTAAGAGTACTGGCTGTTCTTCCAGAGGACCTGGGTTCAATTCCCAACACCCACATGCTGGCTAACAACTATCCTTAACTTGAGTTCCAGGGCATCTGACACCCTCTTCTGAGCACTAGGCAAGCACATGATATACTTATATGCATGTAGACAAATCTCATACACAGACAATGAAAATAAAATATTTTTTAAAAATAAATAAAATTAAAAAAAAATAAAGGCAGGTGGATCTCTGTGAGATCAAGGCCAGCCTGATCTAAATAATGGGTTCCAGCTGGGACTACAGGAAAACGCTGCCTCAAAATATAAATAAATAAATATCAATATTGGTGAGATCCATTCTTTTGGAGTGTTTTGTTTTATTTTGCTTTGTTTGAGACAAAGCTTCACTATGTAACCCTGGCTGGCCTAGAACTCACCAGGCTGCCTCACACTCAAGGCCATCCTCCTGCCTCAGACTCTTGAGTCCTGGGATTTCAGGTGTGAGCCACTCTGCTTGGCTCTAGTGAGCTCTTTTCCATATGTGTGGAACACCAAGGAAGGGGAAAGGACATCGGTGGAAGCCCTTGGCCTTGCACTGAGTCAACAGCAGACCCTAAGATAGGAACGGCACTAGTTTAGGTTTGTTTTTAAGGTGGGACATGGGTTCTACGTCACAAACATCCCTGGACAAGGAAGTTGGGAAACTTTAATTTGAATTCTCTTGACTTTTTGTTTTATACGGGTTTCTTCTTGTTTTAATCTTTGTTTTTTGAGGCCAAGTCTTACCGAGTAGCCCAAGATGGCCTTGAACTCACTACAGGCCCAGAAGCAATACAGCCAAGTGCCCATGGATTGACAGTTCTGAAAGTATGAACCAAAATAAACCCTTCCCATTGGAACATATCATCCTCCTGCCTCAGTCTCCCTGAACTTCTGATCCTCCTGCCTCAGCATTCTATACACCTAAGTAGCTGGAATTACAGGCCACACAGCAGGCCCAATTTTGCATTCTGGCTTTTTCATTAATATGGGGGTGACCTTGCATGAACCTCCCAAGGAACTTAAATTGGCTTGAGCCACTCCACAACCTGATGCCAAAAATGAATACCCCACTCAGGGCATGTGCTAGTCTGTCCAGCTATGATGTCACCTTGGTTTGTGATGTTCCCAATAGGTGTGTGGTGACAGAACTCCTTCCCTTAAGGAGACAAAACAAACTCATCTCTTCTCTGGGGCTTAAGAGCAGGGGTGGTGCCAGCCCTGGATGAAGGCCATGTGTGACTTCAGTCCTCTAGGGGAAGACTCACTGAGCCTTCTGGGAGGGAGCCCAGGCTCCCCATCAGCGGAAGTCAGTCCTGCCCTGTCCTCTGGGTGCTAATCCATCATTCCTTTTCCTGGGGAAGCAATTCTTCCTTAAGCTCTCCTTTCTCCGCTTTTCCCCAGTATTGACCTGAATAAATCGGCCTGACTCTCCCTCCACTGTAGAGCAAATTGTGAAAGAGCTTTATCTGCTAGGCTTTGAGAGTGAGCAGGAGCTGCCTTTCTTCCAGTCTCTAGGCTGATGGAGGAAAACACTCACAGAGAATATTACAAGAGAGATTCCTCAAGAGCTGGAGCCTTGAAGCCCTCCCATGATACCCCAGCAAAGGGTATCCCACACACATACCTGCAGGACTCCCACCAAAGAAGGAGCTCAGGAACAGTTAAAGGGATGGAGAGAGAAAGAGATAACCTCTGCTGAATTCTGCTAATATCCCAGGCACTGTCCCAAGTCTGAGGGTACCTCCCCCATCCACTGGTCCCACCCAGGGGAGCTTTCTTTACATGTAATGAACACCTCAAATCATGCTACTCCAAGGCTTTTCCATCTGCTGTTTCCTGCACCTTCAACCTGCCACACACGTAAATCATTTCTTTTCAAATCTCACTTTCTCCTAGGGCCTGCATGATGTAAATTAGAACTTCACAGTTGCTCTCTGAATCACTGTTCTTTTTCTCAATGTGTCTGGACGTGATCTTATGGCTCAGATGAAAAATGGTTTCAAAGGCCCTGGAACACTTGTTCTTCTCTTACCAGCCATCACCATCTGGAAAGTACTTAATCCCCCACCCCACCTCTTTTTCTTCTCCTGTAGTGTGAGTGCCATAGGAGCCCCTACTTCTATCTAAGAGGTGTGTTTAGAATTCAGAGCTGACACCCCAGGGAAGTTTCTAGGAGTGTGCCTGGAAGGAGTAAGTGGTCACTGAACACCTGCTGTTGTCTGTGCTGCAGCTGTTTGATTTGCATCCCCACCAGCTGAGATCTTTGTAGGCACAGAGTCTGGGCACCTGTGCCTTACGACAAACCCCAGAATGGAGGTCTGTGTTCAGCAAGTGTTGGCACGAAGACCTATGAAGAGGTGGAGGAAACTTTGCCTGTTTTGGGGGGAGAGGTGGGATTCACACACCCTTCAGAGAGGCACCTGGGAATGGCGTGGGTGTATTACCACTTTACTGATGACAAAACTAAAACTGGACGGGTGGAGAGATGTCTCAGCAGTTAAGAACACTTGATGCTCTTGAAGAGAATCCTGGTTCAGTTCTCAGCACCTACATCAAGTAGCTCATAACAGCTTGTAACTCTAATTCCAAAGGATCCACACTTCTGGCCTCTACCGGCATCAGGTGTAAGCAGGTACTCACACATACACATAAAATAAAAATTTTAAAGACTGGAAATGTTGGTTTGCACCAGCCTGACTCACCAGATGTCCAAGTGAGGCGAGAGCCCCAGAGCAAAGCAGGCACCTAGAAGCCACCTTTGCTCCGAAGCCTTGGCTCCTCACGTGGTCCCAGAAGGTAACAGAAAGTAGAATGAATGCCCGGCCTCTCTGCCGAATGAGGTAGTGGGGCCGGGTAGAGGAAGCTGCTCACTAGAAGTATAGCTCTAGGGTACATCTTGTCCTGGACCCTTTCTTCCTTTTTCCTCCTCTACCCTCTCCTCTTTCTCTCTCCCCCACCTCTCTCTTACACATCACGAGATGCGCAGCCTTATTCCCCATACACAACAACTATGAAGCTCTGCCTCACCACAAGTCCAGAAACAGCAGAGCCCAGGGACCATGAACTGAAACCCCTGAAACCATGAGCTGAAATAAATTCTTCCTTTCTTAAAGCTGTTTTCCAAGTGTTTTATTACAGCAAGGAACAGACCAACACAGTCCCCCAGATCATACATACCATGTAGCCCATTAGTTTGTTTCACTGAAACCCTGAGTAGCAATCAGTCAGTGCTCAGAATTATTCTAAGTGTGAGCCAGCACCATGACCTCCCTGGCTTCATAATACATGTATTAAGCTACTGTATGCTTAACAGTTTCAGGTTTATATAATTTGCCTCTCCCTGTTAGCAAAGAGGGGGAAAAAAAGTCAGAACACAAATCAATTTTGTAAAATGAACTCATTAAATACAACAGTTACAAAACAGACTTAATCTAACAGATTTTCTGCTAATAACCCTCACTTGCAAATTCAAATGTCTAATTTGATAATATCTTTCAATGCGTTAAGTATGTGCACCCTCTGCTCCTGCAATCTCAATTCCAGGGACTGAGCCTGGAGCTGTACTCCTGGGACCAAGCTAGATGATACTCAAGGAAATGCATAACAGAATCATCCGGAAAAGCCAACAACCAGAAATAGTCAACTGGTCCATTGTACAGGAGACAGTCAACATGTATTATGGAAGAGCCAAAAAGTGACTAAAAACCGGAACAAAGTTTACATGCCAACAAAAAGGTGTCTAAGACATGGTATTTAAGACAAAAAGCAGTTGCAGAATGCTCTGACTCTGTGCTTCTAGACACACACATGGACAACAACATGCATGTGTGTACACATGAGTACAAGCATTTGGATACAGACATTCTGTGCATGCATACAGACATAAAGAAACACATGCATGTATGTGCATACCACACCAGTCATTTTCTATAGCAGACTGGCTGACTAGCCACTAGCCACCACGGTAGCAGGGATAGGACTTGCAGAAAGCAAATGAACTGGGAAGAACAGTGTGTGGGGTACAGTGAAGGAAGACAGTGCCATGGCTTGTGTGAAATTTTCTGGTGTGTAATTTACACCTCAGAATGAGGTGTAACAACAGCCCTCATTGGTGGCTGCACAGTTCAGCAGGAGCTACTGCGCACGTAATTTTCAGTTGTGCCATTTCTGCCCTGCAAACCAGGGTCATGCAAATCAAGAATCATGCAAATCAAGGTCATGCAGATCAGGACCACGCAAATGGTGCAGTCTCAGTCCTGGACACAGGATCAGATTACAGAGTGTCAGGTTACAGCATTCCAAGCTGGGGATGTGGCTCTGTGGTAGAGCACTCACCTAGACAATTACATTTTAAATGATAAAGAGAATGTAGTGTGTGCATTATCAGGAAATAAAATAGTATTTGACCTTAAGAAAGGAATGAAGCAGGGCACAAGCCATGACATGGATGAGCCACTGTAGGAAGCCAGCGCTTGTAAAACTGTCCACCCAGCCTTCTCCTGCCAGTTCCCGACGTCAGCCAGTATCAGCCAGTCACAACTCTTCCATTCTTCTTTCCCATGAAAAAGTATCTCATCCACAATCAGTGGATCCTTAACAAACAGAACATACATTTGGTTAGCATTGCTGCCATCAGGAGCTCAAACAATGGCAAAGGCTGGCCAGGATGGGAGGAAAGGACTATTTACACGCTGTCGTCCATGGACATATAAAATGGCACTTCCATTATAGAAATCAGTATGGCGGTTCCTCAAAAAACTAAAAACAGATCTACCATGTCACCCTGGGTGTCTACCCAAAGAACTCCAAGTCAATATACCATAGATAGATAGCCCTGCACAGCCATGTTTAGAGTTGCACTGTCCATAACAGCCAGTCCAGATGCCCAGCCACCGATGAACAGATAAAGATACACAATGGAGAACTGGAGATGTGACTCGGTGTTAGAGTGCTTGCCTAGAATGCGCAGGACCCTGGTTCTAATCCCAGCATTGCAATGTGTGTTTGTGTGTTTACATATGTATGTATACACACACAGAAGAGGTCTAAAGGGAGGAACGAGGGTAGAATAAGAAGGGAAAGTAAGGGGGAAAAAGACAAATGTCACGTGCTTTTTATCATATTACAAATACAGATTCCTAAAACATAGACGTGGAAAGGGCACCATATGTGGGGTTGAAGGGCCAGCAGGACGGGGGCGGGGACAAGAGCCTAACAGAGCTGAGTGTATATGACGATGTCATGATGAAATCTGTTCTTTAGTGCCATTAACATACAGCTAATAATGGGGCAAAGGGTCACAGTTTTCCATGATTGGCCCATTCTTAAAATATGCCTAGTTCTAAACCAAAATGCAGCCAGCAGGACTGAGCCCTCTGATTGGACAAGACTGAGTCAGGAGATTACCCAGTCTTCTACCACACAAGATTATCCTGGAAGTGGGAAGAAGTGGAAGAGACACTGGTGTGTGCTGAGGCCTGGGGGCTGACAGCAGAATCCAGGATCCAGAAAATCCAGCATGGTGTCAAGAAGGGGACAGAGACCGGTGAGTCTGGCCAGGAAAGGAAGGCTTAGCTCTCCTGCTCAGGAGCAAAGTAATGCTCCCCATCTACACATGCTGAGGACCACTGTGGGACCACTCCTGTGTTTTGATTTAGGAAAAGTGTGAGGGTTCCAGTTTCCCTTGAGAGATGTGAGGGAGATGGCTCAGAAGGTAAAGTTCTCTCTGGTCAAGCATGAGAACCTTAATTCAGATCCCCAGCAGCCACAAGAAGAGGAAGGCATGGCAGTGAACACCTGTAATTCCAACACTGGGAAAGCAGAGACAGGAGGATGTCCTGGAGTTCCTGGACAGTGAGAGATCCTGTCTCAGAATACAAAGAGGAAAGTGACAAAGACAGCCAACACTGACAATGGTCCTGACAGGCCCATACACACGCACGCACATACACACACACACACACACACACACAAAATCATACACACAGATGAACACATATACTCACATATACATGCATGCATACACATGTGTACACATGCATATACATGCAAATACACATATACACACATGCACACATATACAGATGTACTCACACATAGACATACAAAAGGACACATAGATACAGCTCTGTCTCTGGGAACGAAAAGCGGCTCCTTGCTGAGAAAATACCACCGGTCTCCTCCTCAGCAAAGGCTGCTGCTTACCGTACACAGTGAGGCTTTTCCAAGAAAGAGAAATATGTTCCCTTTGTTTCATAGCGCAAGAAAAAAATCAAATGCAGATTCTCACACATCAAAGGATGCTAGATCACAGTTGTTGTTCTCAGTCCCAGCCTGCCTTGGTGAATTCTAGACAGAGAAGTTTGATTTCCAACACATATTTATTTATGTGCCTTAATTTAAAAGAAAACAGGCAGAGTTATCTGCTCCACTTACCCCGATTAACCCAAAATACAAAGACTACAAATCAATAATTAAAGCTGTGGCCCTGCTTATGAGGTTGGCTTGCTCTATTCCCCCAGCAAACACTCCCCACCTTATGTGCAACCAAGCCTTGCAGTCTGTCTAGGACGGAGAGGTAGGAAACTTTCACCTATGTCCTGCATGAGGATTTCAAATGTAATGCTTTGACTTTGCCTATAACTTGGGGTGCCTGTGGATGCCTTCATGTTTGGTCTGCAGATATCCTCAGGTCTTGGGGTCATTTATGCCCCATGAAACCCATGTTCCTCATTCAAGATCTGTGAAGATGTTCCCATTATGCCTTAAATTTGTTTCTATTTTCAGATTCTCTCCAGGCTGGACTGTAGAGATGGTTCAGTTGGTAAAGTGCTTCCCATGAAGGCATGAGGACCTGGAACTGGAGTTATGGACGGTTGTTAGCTGCCATGTGGGTGTTGGGAATCGAAGCTTGGTCCTCTGCAAGAGCAGCCAGTGCCATTAACCACTGAGCCATCTCAAACTTCTCAAATGACAGAATTCAAAAGAATTTGAAAAAGAAAAGGAAAATAAATGTATATCAAAAATTAAGATTCGATGGAACATGAAAGCAGGGGTCAGAGAGATGGCTCAGCACTGAAGAGCACTTACTGCTCTTGCAGAGGACCTGAGTTCTATTCCCAATGCTCACAGCAGGGGGGCTTAAAACCAGGGGATCTGATGCCACCTGGCCTTCGAGGGTACCTGCACATAAACTCACCCAGACACACACACACATACTAATTTTTAAAAAGTGAATCTTTTCTTCAAAAGGAGCATAAAAGTAAACAAAATAGATAATATTTTAGGAAAACTAGACGGTGAGAAGGGGGATAAAAACATAAAATTGAAAGATCTAGGGCTAAGTGTGATGGCATACACCTTTAAGTCCAGCACTCAGGTGGCAGAAGCAGGCAGATGTCTTTGAGACTGAGTCCAGCCTGGTCTACGTAGTGAGTTCCAGGCCAGCTGGGGCTACAAGGAGATCCTGTCTTCAAACAAAGAAATAACAATAACAAAATAAATAAATAAAAACAAAGTCTTAATTACTTCAAAGAAAATAAAAGACTGACTAGGAAAAGTAGTACGAATTCATAATAAAGGAAATAAAACAAAACAAATATAAAAAGAAAATAAAACGTAACTATGAAAATTCAATTCTATGACTTTTTCTGGGAAGAAGTCTTTCTTTCTATGTCACACACACACACACAATTTTATGGAAATTGAAAAACACAAAACATGAAAATACATTGAAAGGACACAGAACTTAGAAATAAATCTGGATCAACTAATAACAAATATATTTCAGAGAAACAATAAGTGTATAGAAACAGAAAACTTCCTTTGATATTCAGATAAAATTACTAAGTCACTCAGAAAGAAAGAAAAAAAATCATGTAGTCACCTTGATTTTTAGTAACTATGCTTTATACCAAAAAGACAATGATGTAATAGCAACAAAATTCCTAGAGAGGAGAGTAAGAGAGGCTTATAGGTCTAAACATCTTTCAAGTACAAAAGGCACAAACAAACCATAAATACTTAACACTTGTTGAAAGAAGTACTGGATGAAAAGTTTGGGACAACTAAGTCTGAGTGCAGAGTAACTGATATCAAAAGTAGACAATCAAGGTTAACTGTTATCTTAGGGGGGAAAGAAACAATCAGATAGCGCCTTTAATGGAAGAACATAATACCATGTCTGAATTGTCTTACCAATCATTGAATCTGCATCCATTAAATCCATTACCAGTCTGCAGAACATGCAGAAGGGAGTGGACTATGCCAAGTGACACTCAACATGCTGTCAGAAAAGCTGTCTATGGACGACTCCATGGGACGAACGATGGTAGCTGGAAAAGTAAAAGAATTGTGAGCAAAGAAGAAGACAGAACTAAGTCACACATTAAGAGAATTGAACATCATATTAAGAACTTACCACATGTAGACTTTATCAGGAATCCTAAGTCAAGCAAACCGGAAAAAACGATAAAATGCAGACATTTTCAGATCACTAGAAACAGAGAACTACATGCAAGTGGACCTATGTGAAAGGAAATGCCCAAGGATGCTTTCCAAAAGAAAGAAAAGAGATGCAGAAAGACACGAGAGAAAACATGGAAAGCGAGATGGTCTAAGTACAACGCATACCAAAGAACAGGAGCCAAGTATGCAGAAATCAGTTGCATTTCCACGAAGGAGGGACAAGGCTCGGGAGATTGAGGAAATTAACTTCACTGGGCACAGCGAGCTACGCGCAGCGCGGCAGCACAAGCCCCGCGGATGGAGCTGGAGCCGCTGCCGCCGCCGCCGCCGCCCGGCTCGCCCCTGTCGCCCCACGCCCCGCTCGGCGCACGCCCCTCTCCGCCCACGCCCCGTGCATCTGAGCGCCGCATCCGGTTTCCTCCGCGCCCAGCCCGCTGCCCGCTCCCGGCGCTCTTCCTCCGGCTTCCCGCGTCCCCTGCCGCCCAGGCCGCCTCCTCCGGGCGCGGGCGCTTGCACACCACGGCTCCCGGGCGGACCCGGGTCGGCGCCGCCGTGCGGGCCCGCCTAGCACTGGCCTTGGCGCGGGCGAGCGTCCTGAGCTGGTCCCCCGCCGCCGCCTGCCCCACCAAGTGTACCTGCTCCGCCGCCAGCATGGACTGCCACGGGCCTCCGCTGTTCCCCGGGACATCCCTCGCAACGTCGAGCGCCTGTAAGTACCGGCCGGCCCGCGCGGCCCACCCACCCCGCTCCCTCCGAGCCGCCCTGGGGCGCCGGAACCCTTCCCTTCCCTCCCTCTAAATGTGACTATTTAAAATCTTACATTGTTTTGCATAATGAATTTGTCTGTTTCTAAAGGGAACTTAAAAAGGTTTTTCTAGCCATAGCCCTCCAAGACTAGCTAGGTACATAGTGAGCTGACGTTCTGTGATGGCTAAACCTAGGAAGCTCATGTGAATTTGCAGTACTCCGGTACCAGACTTTACAGGAGACAAGGTGCTACCAGGAAACAGCTACAGCAGTTGGGAGGTAAAGAGGAATAGCCTGCTTGGATGGGAGCTATGAGATTCGGCCTTCACTGGTTTAAATTCCTGCTTTTTGCATTATGAGTCAAAGCCTGTTTTTCTGAAATAGAGTACTTGCCTCTCTGATGTTTAGTTGCTTCAAGCTTGCTTTTCCATGTCCTGAGCATCACTGCTTTTCACTTTCTAGTTACAATTCCCTACACAGACTAATGCAAATGTATAGATAGCTAGACAGCACCCTCTGTCAAAAATTCCTCAGTTAGTGATTTACGCTGGAAATTCTAAAGTCAAGTTGATCGATAATGTATTTCTATGTACCAATTGCTTCTCTCTATCTAGTATCTACATTCTCAAGACCTAAAGCAAGGTTTTGGTAAACCAACTCTCTAAAATAGATAAAGTAAAAAGGATTTTAATGGTTTTTATGTTTTCTATAAGGTTTTACTAGAAACTTATAAAGTAAAATGGACATTATCTTATGTGTGTAATTTACATCCCATGTTCGTTATTAAGATGATGCTGCACAGCACTCCTGAGTAACTGCCATGCTTGTGACTTCAGCTGTGCCTACGTACAGAAGTTCATCACAGTTGGGTTTGCTCCTTCAACTGAACGAGGAGTAAGCTGGACCCCCCACCTGAGTATCCAGCTACTCTTCCCAGCCAGCAGTATGTAATTTTGCCCTAATCACAAATGGTCTCCTGCATTTGGGAAGGAAATTTGGGAAAGGCTAAAAGAAAGGACCTGACCTATGAGGTTACATAAAAAAAAAAAAAAAAAAAAAAAAAAAAAACAACATCCATGCTAAAGACTACGGAGCATCTGCTCCCAGGTTACCTATATACCTGTTAGTAACACCTCACCCATCTGTATGTGTAAAGTCATTCATTCCACAGGGTGAACTTTTAATATGATCAAACATTGGTTTGATACTAGAGCCCTGGAAAGGGAATAAACATTGCTCAGTGCACCCAGGAAGAAAATTTTCTTAATGTTATTATGTCTCATGATCTTAAGAAAAGAAAATGAAGATGAAAAATATATATTTTTTTATTAAACAGGTTTTTGGTATAAGAAAGCCTATACAAGTGATTAAAGGTCTGAATTTATATGTTATAATATAGGAAACATTAGATAAATAATGTATAAATAGTCTTAAAGTTTCTAAAGTAATAGTTCAGTCAAATACTTTAAGGAACCAAATATATGTCTAGTCAAGGTTTATTCAAGAATGTTTGGCTTTTGCCCAAGCTTTAGCTACATTGAATACAGTAACTAATAGTTCAGTATTGGTGGAACTAACCTTCTTGGGTGTGTAACCACCATATTAAAAGGCCTCTAATCTGGTCAGAGGGACTTAAAGGGACAATTTTTTGTCTCTTGCCCTCCAAGGTCAACTAAGTTCCAGGGGACTATGGGGCACCTCTCGAAATGTCCTATAACCGTGATGTGTCGCCTGTCTTCCCGTTCAGGGAGGTCGTGGAGACCCCACTAGAAGGGCTTGAGCCAGTATCGAGTCTGCAAGAAGAGGGTCAGCACAGGAAAACGTTTCCTTGATTTGCTTCAAAGTGAAGCTATGGTCTAGCAAGACCTTCTGACTTATCTTCACATAGGTGGAACTGGTAAAACAAAGGCCTATGGAGCCAGGGGCTTCTCAAGCCCATGTGATCCCCCTGAGGAACAGATACTCAACTGATCTTAAGAATCAAATTAAGTTAGTTTATTTGGGCCAAATTATATGATCTTAAACACCCAAAGGGAAAGTATAACCAAAAAAGTAAAGTGATTAATACACTTCTTTAGGATTATAAGGAATTACACTTCCTGGACATTAGGTTTAAGTTTATATAAGATGTTATTTACACAATTTCTCACTCATGATTTTGTTCTTAATAAGAAAATGCCACTCGGATGTAAGACTTCAATTCTTGGCCTATCTCAACACTACAGTGCATTCCTGTGGCCAAGAAAGGCAAGCCCACCGTTGTTCTAACCCCAAAATTAAATGATTTCTATTCTCTCCCTGTCTAGAAGCCATTTGGGAGGGAACTCACCCTGATTCTAGCCACTCCAGCTATCGAGGTACCTGAAAACAAATTCTGACTTCAAGACTCTCAAGTTCAGCCTTGGCAGTCAAAAAGAAAAACAAAGAGGAACCCAAAAGATAGAAGCCTTTGAAAGTCCTTAAGCAAGAAATTTTAATGGACTTTGAATTGGACATTTGAACTCTTCCCTGTTATGACTATTTTAATTTCATCTTCCAGGGACCAGTTAAGGACTTTCTTTTCCCCTACAGCTAAGAGTTATGGAAGTCAGGGGTCTTTTAGATAGACTCACTGAAGGGGTACCCCTATTGCCACAGTCTACGACCCTATTCAGCCTTGAAGAAGCCAGAGCGGTCTGCGCCCCAGTTCCCTATTGGCAATTAGGGTGACCTCTTCAGAGGGTGGTGTGATGAGAATAGGAGGTAGAATTTGACTAGGCAGTTTAGGGTAAAAAGACCCCAAAAGACCAAAAACTGTCCTTGAGTTCTTCAGCAGCCTACTCTATATCAAAGGCCAGATATGTCCAAAGCATTTGGGGGCTCTTATCTGATTCCTAAAAGATTTTAGGGTTACCTCTTCAAAAGGGGAATGTTAGAGAACAAATAGCTAACCGAGAGACTATAAAAATTCTCTCACTTATACCTTTCATAAGCTCAAAAAATGAACTTAAAACCCACTATACCCCCTGGCTTGCCAGTCCCCTCGTGGCCTGGCTCTTCCCTTTACTGGGCCTTTATATACCTCCCCATTGTATATATATAAAGGGGGAGATGTGGGGATCTGGGTATTGAGCAAGACAAGCAACTCCGGATACCCTAAAGGGATGGCAGGTGTCTGACCTGCTCTTCCTGATGTGATATGGATCTTCCTTTCCCCCAGTCCAGACCAGAACCAGGTTTTGGGGTTTCGTTTCCTCGTTCCTGAACTTCCACATCAGCCCTACAACCTTCCTGCCTTTACCCCAAAACCCCACCTTTAACTTTCCCACCTTCTGTACCGGTCAGGAAGGCCTCGGTATATAAAGCCCTGTATTGGCTCTAATAACCGAACTACCCACCGACACAGTCTCCCGGGAGGGAACTCCTCCCACCGCACTCTGAGCCACCTGAGGTCCCGTTCCATCGCCCTCCATTCTCTGGCGTGGTTGGAGTACAACAGCCGTACTGGAGATGGAGACCCACCCACAAATGGCGGCCAGTGTGGGTGGATAGAGACCAACAATGGCGATTGAACAAGGAACACTCCAGGACACGCTGAAGAAGTTGAGTGCTACCTACGAGAGACATGGGCTTCGGCCCTGCCATCCCACCGTGAGGACAGGCACGGTTTCTTCTAACTTCTGTCTCTTCTATCAAGCTGCAGGTGAGGGACTGAGATCCATGTTATGCCTCAGGGCAGGTTAAAGGTGTATTGTCTGTGTCGGTTTTGGTTTTGTCTTAAGTGTTGTGATTGCTTCGTAGTGCGGGGTTGTAGCTCCATGGTAAAACACTTGCCTGGCATGCAAAGGGCTGGCATTTGATCCCAATACCACACAGGGAAAACAATGCACATGTAACTTGGACATTGCAGTAACAGCTTATTTCTGAGTGAAATAGCAATTGTATGTATAAAAGTCTGCATACCCACATTGAGTGAATTCAGCAAATATGTATATTTGGTTTTATTTAACTTACTGAGAGAGGAAGGGGATGAATATGAAAATGAAGTGCATGCCATGTTAGATGTATGGAAGCAGAGAACAACTTTTGGGAGTCTGTTCTCTTTGCACTGTGGGATTGAGGTGGTCAGGTTTGTGGTTTCATGTGTTGAACTATCTTGCTGGCCCCTGTATTTTGCAGTACATGTTCTCTATAGACAGTCTCAACAAATTACACAAATTTAAAGCTAAATCTTCTGCTGAAAAAGAAAATGTATCCTGGGCTATACTTTTGGGTTGTAAAGTAATCCTAACATCTCAATGACCATGGTCCTGCTGCATATGAGCTGGCTGCAGACGCTTTGTGTGACCTGCCGTGCTAGTTTGACAACACTGGGCTGCCCAACTCAGATTCTGGTTTATAGAGCAGTGCCCCTGTGAGCATGTACTTGAAAGTGGTTGCAGGTTCAGGTTGATTAAAAGTTTCTAAAACTTCCTGTCATTTCCCTTAGCTCACAGGAGCACTGCTAGAGCCTCTGTGCTGAGTGCACCTTCTATAGGGCTTTCTTTACCCACCATACCTCTTATTTCCATGTGATTATGGCTTGTCTTTGGCTCTAATGGACTTATGTTCATCAAATACCTACTTACTGGTTAGTACAGTGCTGGCTGCTGGGTTATTGCACCCCATTTCTCTGTTTGATAGCCTCAGTGAGGAGCCTCCAAGGCATGTGCATATGAGCTGAAGGTTCTGTAGAAATAGTGGGTGGAGTGCTTTTGGATTAAAGGAGAGAACTGCCTCCTCGGGCAGGGGTGAATCAGGGGAGGTTTCACAGTTGAACCCCCCCCCCCAGGACTAATGATCAGAGGGAAAGCATTTGGAATCTGCCAATCTCTCACTGAGACCTAATAGTTTATAGGAAGCAGAATAATGCTTTCCCTCTCAAGAAGTTCCTGTCCAAATCCCTGGAGCCAGTGAGCATGTTCTGTTAATGTGACAAAAAGAACTTGACCAACCCTACTGACTTTAAAGATGTCCTAGGGATCCAAGGAGTGCGGGTGGTCTCAGAAAGCTGGAAATGGTATGGAACACCTTAACTGTAGCCAGGGAGACCCACTGGAGACTTCTGACCTCCAGTGTGTGTTACCCATCAAGTTTAGTGGTTGATTCCAGCTGCCGGAGGAAATTAGCAGATTCTAAGGTGGATCAGAAGCCAGTGACAGGCCATGGGATGGGAAATCCTCCATAAAACTATGAAATTAGGTATTTATTTTCTCCATGTGGAACAGCATACATAAACAGTGACTGAGAAACCAGGGAGATGACTCAGTCAGACTGATTCATAAGCACGAGGATCTGTGTTCGGCTCCTCAGCACTTCTATAAAAAGCCAGACATGTTGTACACACCTGTCTTCCTAGGGCTGGTGAAGTCTCTGGGGCTTGCTGGTCTTGCTGAATTGGCAAGTACTAGGTTTAGTGAGAGGCATTGTCTCAAAAAAATAAAGAAATGTCCAGAGTAGATGGTTCAGGGGGTGGGGAGAAAGGCACTTGCTGTACAAGCTTGGCAACCTGAATGTGATCAGAACTCATCATGTTAAGGTGAATGAAACGAACCAATGCTACAAAGTGGTCTGCTTAATGCCACACATGTGCCATGATACCTGTGTCATTCCCTCCCCACTTCCAATACTAAATGTATATTTACAAAAGAAGACAGTCACTGTCGACTTGGCCTCTCATACACCTGCATATGCATATATACACCAAAAAGCAGGGACTGAGCAAGTTAAAGAACTTTGTTAGCTCAGGAAATCAGATGGCAGACAGTCTGGATTCACAGGCATTTTGGAATCATCCTACACAAGAGACCATTGGTCATAAAAGTAGCCTGCTTTCTTTCCCCTGTTTCTTTTTAAAAATATTTTAAAATTTTACATGTATGAGTGTTTGCTTGCATGTATGTAAGTGAATGTTAATGCCCATGGAGGCTAGAAGTGGGTGTTAAATCCCCCATTAGCCACCACATGGGTCCTGAGAACCAAACAGGGTCTTCTGCAAGAGTAGCCAGTGTTCTGTTTTCTATTTTTTGAGACAGCTGTAGCTGTAACTGGCCTGGAGCCATACTGCATAAACCAGGCTGGCCTCTATTTCACAGATATCTACCTGCTGGCATTAAAGGTGAGCATAACCACACCCAGCCAAGAGCCAGTGTTCTTAATAACTGAGCTATCTCCAGCCCCTCTCCCAAGTTTCTTACCACGTGACCCCAAAGGTCAAACTACAGTGGAGCTTCCTAATCTGAACAATTTTGTGTTGTTTACCCCATGCTTAGAATATTTAGTTTATTGCCAAACTAGGTCAAGGCCACCCATATAGTCCAGGTGGTGGAATTTAGTCACACATAATAAAAGACACCAAGCACAATGTAACACTGTGGTAGGATTACTTCCTTGTTTTGTTTTTTTTGGTTTTGTTTTATTTTGGTCTTTTTGAGACAGGGTTGCCCTGTAGCTCCAACTGACTTGGAATTCACTATGTAGACCAGACTGGCCTCGATCTTACAGAGATCTGCCTGCCTTTGCCTCCTGAGCGCTGGGATCAAAGGCATGTACCACCATGCCTGTCTACTTCCTTATTGTTGTGTGTGTAATATGTGCATCATCAGAAGTGGATGTCAGGGGACAGATTTCGGAAGTTACTTTTCTCCATTGTGGGTTCCTGAGGTATCAAACTCAGGTTGTCAGGTTTGTGGTTTTACTTTCTGAACTGTCTTGGCCTGGTTGCCAACTTTGGTAGCCAGAAACATGTTTTAATAAAATCTTGGCCTGGAATAATACATCCCTAAAGGAAACCATTGTGGGATCTATGAAGCTGTGTATATGAAACTATTTCTTCCTGCAAAGACCTGTATTGTGGGCTCTGGGAACAGTAGTTTAGCATTATAGAACAACCAGTTCTTTTTTGTGTCACAGCACATGTGCATTTGTGTAGAGGCTAGAGGCTAACATGGGCTGTAATCTTCGGTCCTTCTCTACCTTTATTTTTCCAGAATCTTCCTATAGTCACAGCTGGCCTGGAACTTGTCATGTAGACCAGGCTGGCCTCAATCTCTCAGAGATCCACCTGCCTGTACCTCCTGAATCCTGAAATTATTGGTGTTTACCACCGTGCCCAGTTCCTACTTTATTTTTTTGAGTCAGGATCCCACTGAACTTAGAAATTATTGATCCCTCTAGACTGGCTGGCCAGGGATCCTTCTGTCTCTGGGTCGCCTGATTTGAAGAATTACAGGCACATGCTGCCATGCTTGGATTTTTATATGGGTGCCAGGATTGGAACTCAAGTAGGTCCTCATGCTTACATGGCAAACACTTTTCTGACTGAGCCATCTTGCAAGCCCTCACCATTGGTTTCTTTTTAAAGGTGTATTTTTAATTATGTGTGTGAGGGTATGTAACATGTGCTAGTGCCTGAGGAGACCAGAGGCAGTGTCAGATTCCCTGGGACTGGAGTTCCAGGTGATTGTAAGCCATCTCATCTCTCTGTCCCCTCCCATGATTTTTAAAATCACTAAATTGAATTATATTTCACATACGACAATATTATACACTTTTTATATTTTTTTATACGCCAGTGTTCTTAATAACTGAGCTATCTCCAGCCCCTCTCCCAAGTTTCTTACCACGTGACCCCAAAGGTCAAACTACAGTGGAGCTTCCTAATAATTTTAGGATTTTTCATCACCACAGAAATACTGTGTCAGATATAGTGTCTTTAATCAGCAAAGGCCAGGGATTGAGTTCCAGGCTAGCTGGTTCCCTGTCTGAAAAAAAAAAAAAAAGCTTACACTTACCTTCTCTCTTAGCCAGCCCTAGTAGTCTGATCTGCCTGTGCTAGGCATTTCATGTAAATGAAGCCATGGAATTTGTGGACTTTTGTGTCATCTCTTGTCTTTATGTCCTCCGGGTTCAGCCGGTCTTGCATTGTCATTGTGTCAGTGCTTCCTTTTGGTGTGGAATAGTATAGAGCTGTAGGTCTTCACCACACATCTACAGGATCAAAGCCTTGTATATGTGTGACTCCATCTGTAATGCCTCCTACACGTCTCTCTTTCCTCCTTTCCCTCACCACCTCTCCCCTCCCTTCCTCTTCTTCTCCCCCTCTTCTTATTGTTCTTTTTTTGCTGGCATTGAAGACATGCATCACCACACCTGGCTGTTCTTCTAATTCTTTGAGTGTTTTTGAGACGGTTTTCCCTGTAGTCCCAGGTGGCCTGCAACTTGCTAAGTAGACCATGCTGGCATTGATCTTACAGAGATCCCTCCTTCCCATTTTCTTTGTACAGAAAAGAGTTATTAAGGAAAAGTGAGAAAGAACTTCTGAGAGTTGGAGGGGATCCAAGAGGAATACCTGGTTTAATTTATTTTAAAAAAAAAAGCCTGATGGCTAAGCATCCAAACCTAATTTGATCCACAGGACTCACATGGTAGAAGGAAATAAGCAATGTCTACAAGTTGTCTTCTAATTTCCACATACTTGCCTTGGCACCTGTGCCCACATACATAGTAAATAAAGTTTTAAAATTATTGTCATGTGGGTATATTTGCTTGAGTGTGTAGGTGCCGTGGCACATGTGTGGAGGTCCAATAGCAGCTTTTAAGAGAGTTTGTTTGTTCTTCTATCTTGTTAAGGGAAGGCTCTCTTATTTTGGCCACTGTTTACACTTGCTGGCCTATCAGCTTCTGGGGATTCTCTTATATCTGCCTCCCATCTCGTTGTGTTTTATGTGGATTCTTGTTTTATGTGGATTCTGTGAATAAGAACTTAGGTAGCCAGGCTTGTGAGACATGTACTTTACCCAGAGTCATCTCCCCAGCATCATGAATTTTTCTTTACCTACCTAGAGATGTCCATTTGTTAAAGAGATTGTTCTTTTTCTTGGAACTCTTTTTTATGTCTTAAATTCTTATTTGTTTAGGATATTTGGAGACAGGGTCCCACTATTTAACCCTGTCCACACTGGTCTGCAGTTCTGATCCTTCTGCTTGGTTTCTGGGATTGTAGGTGTTCACCATCATTCCCTATTGAGTTGGTTGGTATCGACCTTTATCAAAACCAGATGATCCTCCTTTTGTTCTACATCCCTTTGTCAGCATTGGAACATGTTGATGTTGAAACCTTTGGGTGCCTTCCTTTATGACTTTCACCTATTCCTTTGAGGTATTGTTTCACTCTGAACCTGCACTGTCATTTTATGGACTAGCCTGGAAGCTACCAAGTGATCCTCTTGTCTCTGCCCCATCTCAATTGGGATTATAAGGTGCCCAAGTGTCTGTGTAACTTGTTACATGGAGGCTAAGATCTAGACTCTGGTCTGTAGGATTCCACAGCAAGTGCTCTTAACTGCCAAGCCTTCTCCCCAACTTGAGAAGTTTTTTTCGTTTTTGTTTTTGCTTTTCCCTTTACTTAATGTAGCTCAGGTTGGTCTCAAACTGTGTGCCCAAGAATAGCCTTGAATTCCTGATCCTCCTGCCCCTGCCTCTCAAGTGTTGGGATTATAGGCATGTGCCACCACTTATGGTTCAGCGTAGTTTCTATTGTTACTCACTGTGTTTAAATGTATAATTAGAATGTTTGCCATGTTGAGTCTTCTCATTGTGAGCCTCCCTCAGTGATTTTATTTTTTATCTCTTGATAATGACCAGTATTTATGTGTTGTTACTGGTGGACAGCCAATGTTCATTATTACTTAGTAGGTTGAACTTCCTGCCTCAGCACACCCCCTCATTCACCCTTCTTATATGTACAGTAAAATCATATTTCTTTTGTGTGAAGGCTTTACAGTGTCTCTGGGTGCTAGTTTCTCAGCCGTTAAATGAAAGGCAGGAGGCCAGATAGGTCCCTAAAGTACAGGAACCTGGGCATGGTGGTCTAAGGATGGACCAGGCATCCTGTGGTAAAGTGTTTTAACAGCATTGGGGAGTGGGGAGGCATAGACAGGGGGATTTCTGTGAGTTTGAAGACAATCTGATCTATAGAGTGATTCTAGTTAGCCAATAATGAGAAATTATAGTTCTAGGTTGTTTGGTCTTAGATTTGCTTTTGTCTAGTTTGGGGAACCCCGCCCTTGTCTTTTTTTTTTTTTTTTTTTTTTTGAGATAGGGTCTCCGTGTAGTCTCAGCTGACCTGGAACTTGATATGTAGACAAGATTGGCCTTGAACTGAAGAGATCTGCCTATCTCTGCTGGGATTAAAGACTTGTGTAGCCATGCCTGGCCTTTGGTAAGCACTAAAAAACTTATTATTTTTTATGTGTATGAATGTAATGCTTGCAGGGATGCAAGTGCACCCGTGTCATACAGTGGCCATGAAGATCAGAAGAGAGTGTTGAATTCCCCCTGGGATGGTTGCTAGCTGCCATGTGGGTGATGGGAACTGACACTGGATCCTCTGCAAGAGCAGCCAGTGCTCTTAACTTCAGAGTCATCTCTCCAGCCCTTGGAAAGCTTTTTGAGATTGAGTCTTAGCTATGTAGCTTGTGATAGCCTGGAATCTGCCATCCTTTTGCCTCTGCCTCCCAAGTGTCAGCCTTATACATGGCAACACCAGATAGGGTCCTAATTTTGAAAGTTCCATTGGCATCCTGTTTACCCTCTGATTCCAACACTGCATTCAAACTGGCTTATCTTTGAGTAACTTGGAAGAGAACCAGGCATTGAAGGAAGGAGGCTGGTGCCAAGTTACCTCAGAGGCCTTTAGATAGCTCTAGAGTCTAGCTGTGCTCCTTCGTTTTCTTTCCCTTTTCCCTTAGACAACTCCAGTGGCTATGGAGGGTCTTGCCTTACTGTTTATTTCACTTGTTCTTTTTGGTATTGATATTTGGTGCGTGACAGCATGTACTTGCAAATTTTCCTTTTTAAGAGGGATATAAACTCACTGAAAACATCCAACAGCAGAGAGGAGAGAGGGTAAGTAGGGAAGCTTCCAGTCCTTAGATGTGTGGACTTGGCTCTTCAGAAAGTCAGGTAGGGTCTATGCAAGGACAACATGAATGCTCTGTATGCTACTCCTATGGCTACTTCATGTCTGATAAGTTCTAGTGCTCCTGCACTCCTGTCTTCGTGCATGCTGAGATTTTCCCCATAGCAGTTGATTGCACTCCACAGTATAGCAGACTGTATTGTTTTATGGAAGCAACTACTTGTGTGAGAAAGCAGTACAGGCATAGTTACCAGCTCCTTAGTAATTTACACTCTCAGTGCTGAGTTCAGACCTGTGTTTGGATAGACACAGGTTGCCATAAAGATCTCTGGTGGGACAGGTTTTTGCAAAATAAAGCGAAACTGAAAGCCCTAGTTTTATTTAAAGAATACAAATTATATGTGGTTTTCATGGATGATTCATTTTCATGTAACTAATTTAAATCAGAATTGTTTCAGACCATAGAGCTGTCAAGGTTCAATACTATGGGTCTACTTCCAGTTTTCCAGCTCAACTATCTTTGAGCCTGGGTGGGCACTGGCCCCTGTTAGCATTGTGAGGCTGCATGGAGCCACATACTCAGCACAAAAACCCCAGTCAAAGCACTTTAGATTTGTGGGATCAGTTAAGTCAGTCTTACGCCAATACAGTGATCAGAGGAATTCTTAAATGACCGGAGTCTGCCCCACACAGGGGTCCACCTTGAAGAGAGTTAGGAGAGGCACGCCAGTTAGACCTCGTCAAGATAATATGCAGAACAAAGGGCTTGGAGGGGGTGCTTCATGCCTGCAATGGCAAAACAGACTTAGAGCAACAAGCACTGGGCCCACCTTAGGCCCGACCACTGACTTTTCTGTCAGATATGGTGCCTTCTAATGAGATGAGTGGCTCTCACACTGTCCCCTGGGATCCATGTGAGGAGAAAGCTCTTAGAATGAGATTTGTCTCACCATGGCCTTGAGAACCCTCCATGACTAAGGCCCTGCCTCCCCTCCAGATCCCATTTTGCCCCGTTCCTGTTCCTTTTGTGGTTCAGCCTAGTGTTGGTTTTGCCAAGGCTTCTGTCCTCTGCCTTGCCATTCTGTGATCTCCTTAGAAATCTTCTTGGTGACTAAGATTTGCACTACATTCAAGTCCTGTAGCTGTAAGCTCCACTTAGTGCTGTATTTCAGACCCTCCATTGCTCTTCAACACGTGAAACTTCTTTCTAGAAAGTACCACAAAATCTCCATCACGCTGAATCCTATGACTCATCCCAGCACTGTCTTATCAGAGGCACCTGATGCAAACTGACCCGAAGGCCTAATTATGGCTAGAAATGTGTGGCTTTACTTCCCTAATACGCCTGTCCCTGGGGTAAACATCTTTGTTCAGAGTTGCTTATGTAATTTCAGGGCAGTTGCTCATCTTTTAGGGACTCCATGGATATGTGACATACATGATAATGGATCAAAAAGGATCTTTAAATGATTTCTATGTTTTTAAAGATAGGGTCTCTCTTATTCTAGGCTCTTCTCAAACTCCCTATGTAGAATTGATCTGCACTTACATCCTGAGTGCTAGCATTACAGACCTCGGGTTGGACTCTGTTAACAGTTGTTTTTGAAGGGTTGGAGAGATGGCGCCTTGATTAGGAGCACTGGCTACTCTTGCATAGGACCCAGGATCAGTTCCCAGCATCCACATGACAGCTAACAACAGTCTGTAACTCCAGTTCCAGGGGATTCAATGCACTTCTGAGTCCTATGGGCATTGCGTGACATGGGTACACTTAAGATAATCAGGCAAAACACTCAGATACATAAAATAAAAATAACAAAATACTAAAATATTTGTTTTTCAAGTGTCATGTGAGTTTTACTTAGGACCGTATTCTCAGAGGTTTTGCATACCTGTCTAGCAGAAAGGGAAAGGAAGGATCTGTGTTCTGGCCCAGGTCTGTTTGGTTTTTGCTTGGACTGGTCCTCATATTGTCAGGGATATAGGTGCATGACCAATACCTCTTTCTTTCCACCTAGTAGTAGTAAACAGTGAGGCTCTGATTGGGAGAAATAATTTTTAGGTCTGAGGTTCTGGGAGCAAAGACCACTCAGAATTGTAACAGGACTGAGTGTTGATAAGAATTTAACTCCTTCCTTTCCTTACCTCTAGGTTTTGTATAAAGAGTAGTGGGTCTGTGCCAGAGCCCTCCCTAACTGAGTCCCTAGAGGGCTTCCTTCATTGTTCCCACTTTTAGGACTGTACTCAGCAGCTGGCAGGAGTTTCTTAGGAAGGGTGTTGACTCAGGAGTGATACTGTCCATGTTCTGTTTGTGCCCATGAGCTTCAGGCCCCTTTCCCCATTTTGCTGCGACTGTACTGCGTACTTTCCCCCAGGCTTTTTTGACTCTGTGATCATTTGATCCTGTGCTCCTCTCAGGAGCTTAGACCCTAGGTTTCTCCATGCAGGTGTGCGTGCGTGTGTCGGTCCATGAGAGAGAGAGAATAGGAATGTCAGAATATAATAGAGGTATGAGTAGGAATTGGAATGCTGTGGGGCTTGTGAAGGAGGTTGGTACTCTAGTCAGTGTTTCAAGACATTTGATTTGATGTAGCTCTGACCTTGGATATCAGTGTGATCACCTGTGCCATTGGAAAAAGGCTGGCTGACCCTGGACACCAGAAAGACTGCCTGGTGATGAACCCAAATTATGCTGTAGGGCTGAAGGCATACTGCCCAGTTGTGTGTTATAGTATTCCAAGCACCAAAAAAACAACAGAAACCACTCCACATACAACCCAGGAAAGCTTGATACCCAGGAAAGCTTGATATCCTCATCCTTAGAATCCTGAGTACATCATGTCCACCTGTACTTTATAGCTGTAACTTACCTATGTGGTGTGAGTGATGGTGTCTTCCTTGATGAGAAAAGGGTATGCTCACCCTATGCATGCTAATGTGGGAACATTGAGGGCTGCTGGTCCAGCAGTGGTTCCTTCACTTTGGCATTGAAGGAGTGGGGCATTAATATCCCCTTATTCATGCAGCATCTATTGCACTGGCTTCCGTGAACATATTCTTTGAAATCTAAAAGTAAAAATAGAAGTGAGACCTGAACAGAAATGCTCTGGTAGGTAGCTTTATTTGTAACAGTACCACAGATCAGCAAGTGAATGGTCACCTAGTGGCCCCTGCCCTCCACCATCAGTGAAAAAGACCCAACCACATCATTATGTACTAGTAGAGCAGTTGTGTAACCTGATTTAGGTCCCCAGCATCTGTGTTGGGTGTAGCTCACAACCACCTGTAACTCCAGCTCCAAGGTGTCTGATGTTCTTTTTCTGACCTCTTGAGGTCATCTTCACTCACATAGGTAGTATACACACATATACATACACTGGCAAGCAGGCAACACACAAATAATTTTTTTTAAAAACCCAGCAAGACAAGGATTTTTCTGGAATTGCTCTTTGCTGCCTTTCTGGCAGTGAACAGGTGTCCTAAAATTTAACAGAACCAATCAAACAATGAAGCATAAGTAAACATTGAGAATTCTGATTAGGACTGGTGGATTATATCTGGAAAAGGTGGACCAGGTCCCAGTTTTGTTTGCCATAGAGGAAACCAGGAAAAGGATTTCGAGACTCTCCACCATTGTTTGTTTCTTCTTTTTTTAAAGAATCTTAGTCTAGGCTGGCCTCAAATTCCTCATCCTTCCTCCTTCGGAGTGCTGACTTTTCTTCTTGTTTGAGAACTTAAGGCATACCCTGTGTGAATGCATGATAGTAAAATTGTTGTTTTTTATCTGTCCCTTTCCTTGCTTCTTAGGCTTAAGGACTTAATCTAGGCGTTTAATTTTGGAGCTGAGAAGTTGCAGAGTTGCCCCAGGGGTTCCTATGTATCTCCCACCTGGTCATTCCATGATTTATCTCCATCTATTCCAAACTGTGGATTGACTGGGATACATTCCTAATTACTAAACTCTAGGCTGCTCTTTGCATTTTGCCAGTGTTCCTATTGATGTGCTTTTGCTGGTTTTGTGGTCACTCTGCCTTATCTGAATTGATGAGGTTGTTGGAATATATTTCTTGTCCTAAAGACAAGAATTTTGCAGGATACTTTTAAAAAAAAGAATGTTGAGGCATACAGCTCCTGGAGATTCTATGCATTCACTCCGCTGGGGATGACAGAACCTTCCCTCTCCAGACCCCCAGACTCAGCTGGGCTACAGAGCCATGAGACATGGCTGGGAACTACAGGCTTGGGCAAGAAGGTGATTGAGGATTTCCAAACCAATACCCGCATGGCTCAGTTATTCCTTAAGTGACTTGGGATTGTTGATTAAGTAGTATCAGTCTTAAGATTTCTGTACAGAAAGATAAATATATGTCCTCCCTCTCTCCCGCTTCTCTGTTCTCCCTTAATCTGTCCTCTCCTTTTTCTCCGACCACCTTGTAATAATAGAGACTGAATGTAGGGCCTCATGACTGCTAGACAAGGGCTCTACCTATCAGCTATGTCTGTCTCCAACTCCTTTTGTTTTTAAGAATATTAATATGCTAAAGTGGGTTTAGTGTGGGTTGAGAGGAGAGTTGGGAACCAGGCAGATAACACACTGACTTGGAATTGGAGGCTGGAGACAGGGATGAAGATGTGTACCAGGTAACCTACCCAGGGTCTAAGAATTTGCCCCTGGGTTCTGTGTGTAATAGGTGGTCCTTAGTGGGTCTTACACAAGTTAGAAGAGTCTGGTGTTGGGCAGAGTGGAAAGATGCTCCAATACAGAGCTAGAACTTGTGACCAAAGCCACCTTATATAGTACTGTAGACTTTTGTTAACAGGCTGGTACTTATTTGCAGTATTGAGTATGTCTTACTGTACCCAGGCCTTTTTGGAGGGATTTGATGTCTTTTCAACATAACAATATTAAAGCTGGTATGTGGCACTTTGCCTTATCTGGTCTCTTATCCAGGCTTGAGACTGATAACGCTAAGGATTAGTGCTGCCTAATTTCCATAGCGGTTGCCAAGTATTGTTTGGTGAGATGGTAGTTCTGTTATGACATCACAAATGGAGGTTGATGGGAAAAGGCTGAGCATAAGCATTGGTGCCCTCTCTTTAAGGAGGAAGTTTAGACTTGGTGATTAGCCAGACAGCCTGCTATGATTCTAAAGAGAGGCACATTTTATTTTTGCCTTTTAATAAACATCAAATATGTCTCATTTAGCGTAATGAAAAATGATGTGTTTCTGAGTATGGTACATACAATAGAGTGGTAATTGCCTTATTTTCCTATAGATGTTGAGCATTATCGGGGATTTTTATTTTTTGAATGGTGCTGGGAATTGTACCTCATGCTGATCCAGTGCTCTAGCTCTAAGCTACACCCATAGCCCTAGAGACGTTTTTGGCCTACCCATTTTAGACTTTGTATATTAGTGTTGGGCAGAGAATTTCTCCTTTTATTTGTGGTGGTTGTGTGTTAGAAATTTGGTATTGGGGTTCATGTTTGGGCAAATCACAGTTAAAATGTCTTATAAAATTCTAGCTAAGGGCTGGAGGGAGAGTGATAAAGTGCTTACTGGACAGGCATGAAGAGCTGAGTATGGTGGTAACATACCTGTAGTCCTACTGCTGGGAGGGGAGGGGAGGGGAGGGGAGGGGAGAAACAGACGGGTCTCCAGGGCTGGTTTACCAACCAGTGTAGTAGAATAGGTAAGCTTCAGGGAGAGGCTGTCTCAGAAAAATTAAGATAGAGAGTTATTGAGAAAGATAATCAGCTTTCCACATTACATAGCCACAAACCACTTCCTCACATGTGTCTTTGACAAGAAGGAGACAGTCTGCTGGTACAGTTCCGTGGCAGCCAAGTGCTTGATTGTTTTTTTCTGGTCCAGGGATTTACTGTGTCTTAATTAAAATTTTAATCCTCTTATGGAACTAACTCATTTGTTGAGCAACTTTAAAAACTATATTCTGTCCCTTGGGAGATAGACCTGAGTTGTCTGGGCACTTGGTTGGGAGTTTGATGGGTCTATGTTGCCGTTTAGGGGCTTTTTTCCCCCAGCACAGGGTTAACTAACCAGTGACCCTGTGGCACTTAATAGCCACTGGCTTTGACATCTGTCTGTGCCAGTGAGGGAAGACCAGCTAAGCAAAGTGATGTGTCAGTTTGGATGTCAGAGTTGGATTGTTGGTCAGGAGCAACTGTAGGAAGGACTCTGCTTGTTTTTTCCCTTGAGGTGCCAACTGTAGATAAACCTTGATTGTTTTATCCGTAGAACAGATGCTGTCACGTTAGGCATTGCAGTTCTGAAAAGCTGGGATGGAGTTTGTTCATTTTCCCTCATACTGCGATGTAAGGAGTGTGAGTTGGGAGTCAAAAACTCTCTGGAATAGAGCTTTTTTTTTTTTTTTTTTAATTTTTTTTAAATCAACTCGCTGGAGGCTGTAATTTGAATTAACTTGCATCTCGTTCAGATTTCAGTGGACCTCATGAAAGTAGAACCTTTGTCTTTACAGTTACGATTAAGCACAGGGGGAAGAGAAGAATTAGCCTCAAAGATGACAGAGAAAGGCTATCAGGGTCCAGGTAATAGAAATGCCCTTGTTAAAGTCCCTCAGCCAGGCTGGCACCTGAGGGTCTCAAGGTCCCAGGGCTTGGGGAATAGAGGAAGCCCCACAAGTTATAGGATGCTCTGTGGGGTCTTTGTGTCCATTCAGAGTCCTCTGTCCCAAGTACTGTGTCCTCCCACAACTAAACTGTTATCAGGATAAGATACTGGTGATGACATGGCCTGCTTAGGATCCTCTTGGGACTCATAGGCAAGAACAGAATCAGAGAATTAGGCCCTAGAACCTTAAGAAAGGTGGGTCCTACCCACACTGAGGTTAAAGTCCAGCACAGCCCAAAAGAGAACTGTTCCAAGAGCTGCCCACTGTCCCCGTGTTAACAAGTCCAGCAGGGGGAGGAGGATGCCCACCCCTCAGGAGGCAGAGGCAGGAGGATCTCTGTGAGTCCAAGGCCAGCCTGGTCTAAGTAGCAAGTTCCAGGCCAGCTGGGACTACAGTGAGGAGACTCTGTCTCAAAAAGGCCAGAGAGAGAGAGAGAGAGAGGTGGAATGACAGTTCACAGATGGAGAACACAGCTGGAGAACACAGTGCAGTCATAGCCCTGACTCATCATAGTGGCAGTGTAGAAAGAGGGACTGTGTAGGGCAGTGTGGGCCTCAGCCAGGTCACCTGCTATGCGGATTAAGGGAGTGGCTGCTGTGCATGTGGTGCTCTGCTCCAGCAGGTGTTGACACCAGCTTCCACCGTAGAGAGAGCCTGCACTGAGGTGATACATCCAGAGAAGAATACTATTGGCTGCAGTTGGGAACCACCCCATAGGGGGTCAGCTAACCAAACTCATAAAACCCCTGCACTTCCTTGAACATGCCTCTCACTCAGCTCCTGGGTGTCTTTGTGTTTTGAATTCGTGCCTACTAACCCCCTTTTGGTGGAGGCCCTTTGTCCCACTCAGACCAGCACTGAGCAGAGGGACCCCAACAGGACTGGATGTTGGGTAGACAAAGACAGAACCCTTTGACATCTGAGCCATGCATGGCAGCACATGCCTTTGATCCAAGAACTTGGAAAATACGGGCATAGATAGCCTGCCTCAAAATAAAACAAAAACTCTGCAGGGTCCCAGGAGGTTCACATGGTTTAGGTGCCCAAGTCACTTGGCCAGGTCCCCAGAGCATGTCCTGAATGATGGACCTTCTTCACTCCCTCCTGTGTCCCTCTTGACCTGGGTGCCACTAAGCCAGTACACAACCCTGTCTGTTGTCCCACTTAGTTGTCACACATCAAGGAGTAAAAAGACATTGGTCAGGTTCACTGCAAATCAGTTGGGCACTAAGACAGCTGCCTTAGCCCCCCCACCCCCAAGATGCTCTCTGCAGATTCAAGGTCCTCTCTCTGCACCCCGAAAATTGCTTGGATCTGGGACAGGATCCAGAGGCTTCAGTCAAGGAACATTCTAGTGGAAGATACTCCAACTGGCAGCCAGGCTTGGGCACTGGTCCTAGGAGTCCACCAAAGTAGATTCAGGTACCCAGCCTTGCGGTATCTCTAGAGGTGGAGCCTGCATCTTTCCTCCTTGAACCCGTGCTGGCCTGGAGACTCACTTTACTATTACAGGGCAGCATAATGAGACTATTCTAGTTCAGAGTGGAGGCCTAATGTTCGCTCTTCCTCCCTTTCTCAGACCCATCTCCACCCTAACCTCAAGCCTGAGCCAGCCTCCTGGAGGATGAGACACTATGTAGCGTGAGCTATCCCAGTGGTCACCACACCTAATCTGCTGTTAGCTGATGACAGACAAGTAGCCACAGCTTGATCCACCAATCCCAATCTACATCCCCAAGGACTGAGAGTGCATCTAAGAGGGAGAGCACTTGCCTAGCACTTACAAGGCTCTGAGGTCCATCCTTAGCTTGGCAAGAAAACAAAACACAGACCAAAACTTGTCTGATGTCACTGACCCTAGCAAAGCTTAGCAAAGCCCAGGGTGACTGTAGAATTATGATAAATGGTCATTTTCCCAGAGAAACAGTAACTGTTTTAGGTTATTAAATTTTGGAGTGTTATGTTGTGGCCCTCGACCGGCAAGGAAAAACCGCACTCCAGACGTACCGGTTGCAAGCAGTTTTATTCAGTCCTTCTTTCAAGACAGCAACTCTTTCCCCAGACAGCAACTCCAACTAACTGATAGCAACCTGAACTCTCCAACAGTAACTCGAACTAACTCCTTCCTGGGCTTCTTCTCCTTTTATATCCCCTAGCTTAGCCAATCACCTAAAAGGTCAAGTCGTGGGCGGCGAGCCTCCAGTCGTGGTAAACATCACACGCAGGTCACAAGGCCTGCATGCTTTTAGCAACCAGTCATACTTCCTTCCTGTAACCTTGGCAACCTCCCGGCTCTAGGAGGAAGCAGCAGCAGGATGCCATCTTTATTTCTCCCCACAATTCCCCCTTTTTGTTTTTCTAAGGGACCGTGCCTGTCTTAGGCGTCCCGGGTTTTGCATCTCCTTACCCGTCATCGGCTACCCCTCCGGCTAAGGGACCTGTCTTAGGTTGGTAGAGCATTACCGGGTGCTTACCCGTCACTGACTACCGGTCCAGCATAGTGAGCCATACTTCTGGGGAATCATGGTGATGGAGAGCTAAGATGGCGTGTGCCGGAAAAGCCTACTGCTGTTTTTGAAGCCAACTGTTACCAGGAGGACAACGATTATTTTTAAGTTATTCATTTCGGCCCACTGCTTGGCAAACGAGAATCCTTGCCTGATCCATTTGGTCCATTGGTCAATAAAGGTTATATGACCAGGATCCGTTAGGACCTAGCATACAATCAATTTGTTGGGACAAATTTAATGCCTTAAAGGCATTATTAACAAATAAAGGAGTAACACAAAGCCCAGGAAGGTTTAACACATAAGCGTTGCCCATGAGCCAGAATTAAGTACTAACTAACAGCAGTCCTGTCTTTGAGTGAAGGTTCATGGCCTGTTGAACTGCCATAGTACTGTTCCGGGCAACTCAATCGTCCATTCCATAAGATTCTTCTTTACCCATTGGTGGCGAAGATGGGTGGCAGCAGGGAGGAGCTGTTGATAACCGGCAGTGGGACCGGCCACGCCTTGGCCACAGCCCACAACTCCAGCTTCTCTGTAAAACTATGTTGTGTCATCACGAAGATCCTTGCCATTCTCAGCCAGGTCATCTGTGTTGTCTTTTTCCGAATATCCTTTCACTGTTCTCACCAGTGTATCAGGAATCCATACTGGAGCATCTGCATCCTGCGGAAAAACACAAACAGCTCCTCGCGTCCGGCGTAAGACCGGATGCGGGCCCTTCCATTGTTTTGTCATGATGTCTCTCCATTTAACATATTCACGTGGGGAGTCATGGCCTCGGGCATGACGTTCAGCCGCGGATAGGCCAAAAACATCCAGCTTTAGAAAGTTAAATATATATATTACAAGAGCTAATTGATGTTTGGGACTCTGTGGGTATAGTTTGGCTCCTACTCCCCCTTTTTGTTTTATAAGAAGGGTTTTAATTGTAGCGTGTGCTCGCTCGACCACACTTTGACCTGTAGGATTATAGGGGATGTTAGTAATGTGGGTAATAGTAAATTTTTTATAAAAAGAATAGGATTAGGACATGTGATTAAACGCCTGTGGCCCAGGAGATTTTTAGATTATTATGATCTCTTGGAGGCCTCCAGTTACATATTCTATACTGTATGGTATATGACTCTCCTGTTCACAAAAACTTGAAATGCTTAGTTTTAGTTAGAATAACATTTAAACCGGACACCAGTGCTACCTTGAGTATAGGAGGAAAATGAATAGTATTTTGTTGAAATTAGTTCATCCCTTAGTTATTCTCAACAGTACAATGTCCTTGCACTGAGGCTGTATTGTTTTTTTCTTTTATTTTATAGGGTAAGGTGGCCAGCCTTATCCCATAATAGGTTTTGAATAACATTTTGAAGTGGGATTGAGTCTGAAGCTAGATGGCCAATCCAGCTCCAGAGTCAATCTCTTAGTGTTATTAAAAATTTACACATAAAGATTTGTTTTTTTTTTTAAACTCAGTGGTTTACATGGGACAGAAGAGCTGTTGAGTTTAGTAATTACTTAGTAGGGATGAAAACAACTGTTAAAATTCTCCTCTCTCAGATATCTAACAGCTTTCTTTTCTCTCTCCTTTTTTTCTTTGGGATCTAAAGACTTTTGAGTAACTGTTTGAATTGAGGTTTCATAAAAGCTGGCTCCTCCAGTGGGTCTAAAGGCTTAGTTTTACTTTTCTCTTACATTTGAGTTTTAATCCCAGATCCGTTTGCATTTGCCTTTTTTTTTTTTTTTTTTTTTGAACCTTTTTTACCTAAACAGACTCTTAAATACTGAGGCTCCAACTTTGTTTTGCTCAACCTATTTTTACCTTTAATCAGAGCACAGGAATTTAGGCAGGAAGTCAAATTAGTGAACCTGGTCAGTTTCAGGGACTTCCTGAAGCTCCTGACTTGTTTACTTCCTGAGCTTAATGAGCTCCCCTGTAGGTTGGAATGTTTTACCTTAACACATAAACAAAAAAATTGGCTCCTGACCACCCATAACACATAAAGAAATTGTAAGAGTAATACAAAAACCTCTGGAATGATAAAAGCTGAGACCCAGATAAATTTACAGTAAAATTTTTCCAGACACTCAAACTCCATTAGAGAGCTCAACAGGAAAGAAAATAAACAGAGAGACATCTTACTTAAAATGAACCTACCTAACAGGCATCTACTGAATATCCTATCTAAATACCAAATAGTACACATTTTGTTCAGTATTGTCAGATCTTTCTCCAAAGCTGACCACATACTAGGGCATAAAATAAACCTCATTTAAAAACATTGAAATGATTTCTTGCATTTTTTGACCTCAATGCAATAAAACTTATAATTAACATTGAAAGAATCCTTATTAATTTAAATTCCCCATGACTTCCTGGGCTAGTCGCTTTCCCCGCGAACCTCACGTATGTGTCCCGCTTTTCCGCGGCTCCCTGAGACTATCTCAGCTAATGATTATGGGCCCTTCCCTGTGGTAACAGGCTTATTAAGTACTCTTAGCTTACTCACCTATCCAAGTCATCGATCCGAGTTGCCAATCCAAGTCATCGATCCGAGTCGCCAATCCGAGTCACGAATCCAAGTCGCCAATCCGAGTCACGAATCCGAGTCACGAATCCGAGTCACGGCACCATCTGTTGTGGCCCTCGACCGGCAAGGAAAAACCGCACTCCAGACGTACCGGTTGCAAGCAGTTTTATTCAGTCCTTCTTTCAAGACAGCAACTCTTTCCCCAGACAGCAACTCCAACTAACTGATAGCAACCTGAACTCTCCAACAGTAACTCGAACTAACTCCTTCCTGGGCTTCTTCTCCTTTTATATCCCCTAGCTTAGCCAATCACCTAAAAGGTCAAGTCGTGGGCGGCGAGCCTCCAGTCGTGGTAAACATCACACGCAGGTCACAAGGCCTGCATGCTTTTAGCAACCAGTCATACTTCCTTCCTGTAACCTTGGCAACCTCCCGGCTCTAGGAGGAAGCAGCAGCAGGATGCCATCTTTATTTCTCCCCACAGTGTTACATAGTAACAGTATTGTGTAGTGTTTCCTCCACTGGAAACAGTGCCTCCTGCAGGGAGGACTCAGAAAGTCAAGGTTCAGGAGCTAAATAAAACTTGAAAAGGGAGCTGCTGGAACTTAGAGGACTCACAAGGCTCCTCCCCAGGGTTTTATAAGCAATGATTGCTGTGGAGATGGTCTGACCTGCTGAGACGCCTGCAAGTTGAGCAGGGAGCTCCAAAGACAGAGTTGCCACCCATGCTGGGGTGGGTTTTTCTGTGATGTAGCTGCCTGCATCAATCACTCTCCTGTGAGTAACCACAGTAAACTCACTGCGTGACTAAGCTAGACCAGGGTGGAACCCTTCCTTTGGTCTGCTGGTTGGTGGCCTACCTGGGTGAAGAGACATTTGTTCAAGTCTCTCCAGGAAGTCACACGGCCAATAGATATGAACAGACATGTTTGGAGGCTTCTGAGGACCTGTAGGAAGCCCTGTTCCTCCCACAAAGGCTAAGTATACAGTATCACATGCTCCCAGGGAACCTTCCTGAAGACCATTCATGAGCCAAAGGTGACAAACTCTGATGTACACAGGACCGAGCAGATCACAGACTGAGGAAGGTACTGCTGGGCTGGGGGGCTTGGGAAGGGCAATCTCTACCAGAGAGGGAAAGGAAGAAGAACATCACATCACTTTGCCCCAGCAGGTCACTGTCCCAAGTGCCAGCCAGAATGTCTAGGTAGATGGTTTCTTCTAAAAAGAAACCAAGAGTCTGGAGTACTGACCCTACACATGGGCAACTGACTTAAATTCTATGGACAGGGATGTGATTCAAGCTGGCAGAGTCTGCCTAGCATGCATGAAGCCCCGGGTTCAATCCCCAGTACCGCATAAACCCAGCATGGTGGCTCACACCTGTGTTTCTGGCACTCAGAAGGTAAAGGCAGGGGTTCAAGATCATCCTCAGCTACACAACAAGTTTGAGGCTAGTCTAGGCTACATGAAACCCTGTCTCAACAATAGTCACCTACAAAATAAAGGGAGAGTCACTCAAATCCTGCAATAGAGTTTGCAGGAACACAGAACATGCAAGGATCTTTAACATAGGCCCTAAGCTAAATGTGTGCTCAGCAAAACTTCTGAAGTGCTGCATTACAGAGAAAGTACCAGAGGGTGCCTCAGGCCCCAGGCGAGAAGCCCAATGTGCCTCAACCAGAAGAGGCACCTCACAGCCCCGCCTGGTGGTTCCTTTTCATATCTCAGTTTATTCAAGTGATAGAAAACTCTTTTAGACAGCAGGACAACAGAAATAGGTCTGTAAACACGGTGACTTCCTTCCCTCCCTGCTCCTTCTTTGAGGAGCTTCGTTCGACAGAACAGGAAGTAGAATTCTAGTTGGCAAATCAGCAGTAAGGTTGCATTGCATAATAGTATTTGTGCTGTGGCTGGGCCAGTGGGAAACTGTCTTTACTGTGCAAGGGCCCTGGCGAGATCAGCCACTCTGTCATGATTGGGTCACTGAGTTCCATTTGCTAGCAAACTCCTGGGAGTCTCTGGCAGTAGCATAGACCCCAATGGGGAACAGGCCTCTAGGCAGCAGACACAGGCAGTTGGGGAAGCAGGTGCAGGCTCTCCAGAGCTCTGTATTGCTGGGCATGAGCCACGGCAGGTGGACAGATAGGGCATGGCCAGGCAAGGGGTGCAGCGTGCAGTGTCTATGCCAGTGGCCTGAAGACTTTCCCTGCAGAAACTGGGCCTGGCCACCTGGGAAGCTCAGGGTTGTCAGTCCTTGAAGGGGCTGTGGGTTTCCTCACTCTCTTCCTTCTCAGATGCCAGCAGCTCCCCGTTCATCTCCTGCAGAGGGTGGTATGCATACTCCCCATCCAGGTGTCGGTTTCTCTCTGCCCTGGAGCCCACGAGCAAGGACACATTGGCCACGGTGCTGATCAGAAGCAGGAAAACCAGGACCAGTGTGAGTGCCAGCCAGGTGGTCCTGGGACAGAAGACAGACCAGTGTGAGGCTGAGGGCACCCAGTACCCACATGGGGAACAATAAGCCCACTAAAGACTCATGCTGGGAACAAGGATAGTTGTCATGACAAATTTTCTGATATTTTAAAGTCATTAAAAATATTTTCAGGATGCTTGCCTTGTAAGCATGAAGACTTAAGTTTGATCCCCAGAACCTACTTTTTAAAAGTAAGACACGTGCTGGGTATGGTGGTGCTGGGTATGGTGACACATGCCTTTAATCTCAGTACTCAGAAGGCAGAGGCAAGTGGAGTTAGAGGCTAGCCTGCTGTACATAGGGAGTTCTAGGATAGACGGGTCTATAGAGTGAGATCCTGTCTCAAACAAACAACAAAAAAACAAAATTAAAAAGGCCAGGCATGGTGATATACATTCTAATCTCAGAGCTTGGAGGCAGTTACAGGTGGAGTCCCTAGGGCTCACTGGCCAGCTGAGAGACCTGCTTCAAAAAGCAAAGTGGACCACTACTGAAGAATGACACCTACAGTTCTCTGCCCCCGCTACACACAACTGCATATATACAAACATTCACACACATATTTTTAATATGAATGTGTCTGCTTTTCAGATGTTGTTAATGTATTTTAGTTTTGCAGGATTGGGACTGAACCTATGGCCTTGTGCATAGTACATATATGCTCTACCACTGAGCTATATCCCTACGCCTCTTTTTACTTAGTCTAAATTGCCCAGACTGGCCTTGAACTCAGTCTGTAGCTCAGGCTGGCCTTGTACTTGCTCTCATCCCCCTTCAGCCTAGGATGACAGGCCTGTCCTAGCAGACTTAGCTCATATTCCTATTTGATTAATTAATTGTTCAGATTTATTGTTGGAGTCAGGTGGTAGTGCATACCCTTAATCCCAGCACTCAGGGAGGCAGAAGCAGATGGATCTCTGTGAGATCCTGGTTTACATAGTGAGTTCAAAGCCAGCTGGGGCTATAGAGAGATCCTGTCTCAAACAAAAACAAAGAAACAAATTTTTTTAAAAACAATTTTTATGTGTTTGAGTGTTTTGCCTGCATATATGATTGGGCCCTGAATGTATGTATGGTGATCATGGAAGCCAGAAGAGGGCATCAGATCCCTTAGAACGGGAATTATGGATGGTTGTGAGCTGCCATGTGGGCACCGGGAACCAAATCTGGGTCCTCTGCAAGAGCAGCCGGTCCTTTTAACTGCTGAGCCACCTATCCAGCCTCCATATTTATGTTTTGAGGACAGAGTCTCGTGAATCCCAGGCTCGCCTCATGTAGAGGATATGACCTTAAGCTTCTTGAAATCCTCGTGTCTCTACCTCCCATGTGCCACAATTAGAGGTGTGTGCCACTGTACCCCGTTTAATGTGGTATGGAGACTGAACGCAGAGCGTGGACAAGCTACATCCCCAGCCCCACCATCCTTTCTACAAATCCTCTGGGGAATGAAACTGGAGACACAGCAAGCAGCAGTGAGGGGCAGCAGCAACACAATGCCTGAACACATGGAAGTGACTGAGCCTCTCTTGTCTCCGAAGCTCTGTACCAGCATCTGAGCTGAGCCAGGGAAATCAAGTCTGTGGTCTGCTATTTTTGATTCCCACTGGGCAGTGACCTAGGGACTCTTCTCCCTAGTGCTCCCGACTGCTGGCTTTACCCGTCACTTCTGGCTTGGCGCCTGGACAAATGGCACGCCTCATGGGGGTGGGGGTGGGGTTCAGCCCCCGCTAAAGCACATACCTGGTGAAAAAGGCCAGCTCTCCTGCCCTCGGCGTGGACTCAGCTGGCCGGAGACACTGTTTCACTGCAAGACACCAGACAGAGGCTGCAGGGCAGGGAGGGTCTTCTCACCCAAGGCTCTGCCCCAAGGGTCTGGGAGACCCCATACCTTGGGAGACACTGCAGTTGCCAGTTTGGGGGTCGCAGGGACACTGGTGCTCACACTGGCAAGGCCTCTGGCAGCCTGGTCCATACCAGCCCAGGGGACACTCTGTGGAGAGGAGATGGAGAAGGAGGGTAGGGCTGGCCTTGGGTGTCAGGGCCTCCTGTTGGAGGATGACCTCTGAGGATGTGCAGAGCCATGCTGAAGGAGGTGCCCCATGTCCCCCAAAGTGAACCCTCAAGATGACCTAGCTGTAAACAGGACGTGGCTCAGTCGGTAGAGAGGTTGCCTGATATGCACAAGGCCTTGAGTTTAATCCCCAGCACTGTATTCATTAGGCATGGTGGGATAGGCCTATGATCTAAGCATTTGGGAGGTAGAAGCCGGAAGACCAAGAGTTCAAGGTCATCCTTGGCTACACAGAAATTTTTGAGGTCAACTTGGGCTACTGAGACCCTGTCTTTAAAAAAAAAAAGTTAAGGGTCAAAGTAACCACTTGGATTTAAGGTAGGCCCTAGACCTGATGACCTGGGCTCTTGATAAGAATAAAGAGACAAAGAATGGAGGGGAGTCAATGAGGCTGATACTAGGATGATACTACCGGAACCCAGGAGTGCCAGGAGCCGCTTTTCAGGTCCTAAGAACTCTGTGGGCCTCCTTCGGGAGTGTGGCCTGGCTCACACCTTGGTTTTTATTGCCTGCTCCTTGGAACTGAGTGGATAGGAGGCTGAGCTCTGGCTGCCCACTTTCAGGGATTTCTTGTAGCAGACCCAGGAAAGGTATAAATGCAATTCAGATGCTAGGAGAGAGACAGTTTCCAAGCCAGTAGCCACGGGATTCGTCACCTTCACTGCAGTTGGATCCCATCCATCCAGCATCACAGCGGCAGCCATCTGTCAAGACACAGCCATGGAGACCAGGTGAGAGAGTGGGCCAGGCTGGGATGGGAGAATGGGGATCCTGTCAGGGTACCACCCGCCTCATGGGCTCCCCACTCACTCTCTGTGCACAGCCCATGCTGGCTGCAGTTGGAAGGGCCGCAGTCCAGCTCGTTGCAGGCTGTGCCCCGCCAGAAGTGGCCTGTGCACTCACAGCGGCCATCCACACAGGTCCCGTGGCCGCTGCAGTCGGTTGGTTGGCAGTGGGGCTCGTGCACACATACCACAGTGGACACATGGCGGGGACAGCGCCACATGTTGTCCTGGCTATGGGGAATGCAGTGTGTAACGACAGGCCTGGGCACGGGCCCCAGCTGGTCTCTAAGTCCCTGCTAAAGCCATGTCCCAGTCTGTCCCAGCCTGCTGCTGTTTCTATTCTCACGCCTCAGCTGTGTGTGTGTGTGTGTGTGTGTGTGTGTGTGTGTGTGTGTACATGGGTAACATATGCATATACATGTGGAGGCCAGAGGAAAATCTGGCTGTTACTTCAGATATCTTCCCTCACCGCGCCCCCCTTTTTAAAAGATGGTCTCTTTCTGCCTGCTCTACAACTCACCAAGTAGGAAAGAGAGCCCCAGGTACCCCCCCACACTCCCCCAACTCTATGTCCCACACCTGGCTTTTCATGTGGGTTGAGAATAGAGCCCCTCCTCTGGCTCATCATTCTTCTACCCTAGGGCCTTTGTATACACTAAGACTTTTGGCAGAAGCTTCTCATAGTCCTGTCTAGGCATCTCCTTATCCTTTGACCTTGGCTCTTATTTCACTACCCTCAAAGAGGCCTTTCCTGACTGCTGACATGGGTTCCCAGGCCTAGGCAGTGCTGGCTCCCTGAGAACAATCTTGGCTCTTCTACTTGCCCTTGACTACCCAGTGCCAGGTACATAGCATAGACTCAAAAAGACACAAAGGTGGCTCAGGAGCTCTTACCAGTGATCCGAGGGGTAACTGGCCAGGGTCCCGTTGAGCACAAAAGTGGCAGAACCACCTCCATCCAGGTTGATGGCGTTGACCACGTCCTGTCCTAGCAAGAACTCCGCCATTTCCCACAGGTTGACACTGTGCAGAGGGGAGTGTGTTGAGTCCAGGGTCTGGCTTAACTGTCTGCCTTCAGACAGTGGACAGGTACTGTCACTTCAGTGGGGCAGGAAACTCTAAATGTCCCCCGACTCTGCCCTCTGGAAACTGGCTATGGGAAGGTGGGAGATGGCTGGGTATAAACATCCCCGAGAATCCCAGGACTCACCCACGCTGCTCCGTCTGTCCATCTGCATGGAACAGTACCAACTGGCCCTTACGGTCATGACCCACTGCTGTCCTGGCCGATATCACGTTCACAAATTTGCTAAAAGAGCCTGAAGGAGAAGCGGCCTGGCTGATCACCCAGCCCTGCCAGGGACTTCCTGGGCTTCCCCCAGTGTCCTCTGTAGTGGTTTGCTGGGCAGAGAGCCCAGAGCTTTACTTATGCTAAGGGAGAACGGGGTCACCGAGCCCGTTTCCAGCCCCTTCTCCTACTTCTGGCCAAGCACCACTGTCCATGTCCACCTGGACCAGGTCACCTGGCTCTTCTCTGGATGCACAACAGCTCCCTCCCTGGCCTCCCTGCTTCCCCTCTGCCCTGACCCACACTGTTTCTCTGCCAAAACCTGAGGGCTTTTTCATGTGACATCAACCTCCACAGAAACCTCTATGTTGGTAGAACAAAATCCACAGGCCTGGCACGAACCCCATGACCTCACTCACGGGGTGCCCTGGCATGACTCAGTCTGCCTTAGGGTTCTGCACCCTGCTTTCTCTGGCTGGGAACTGTGTGCTTCTGCCCTGAGCTCTTCCAATAGCTTGTTCCCTCCTCAGCCACACCCTCCCTGACTCCCTACCCTGAAACAGCCAGGGACTCTCAGGGCCAAAGCATCCCTTTCCCAGCCCAGGATTTGTATTCTGATGGCTCATGCATACATGTGCATGTGTGTGTGTACAAGCCTGTGGTCAGAGGATAACATCAGGTGTCTCTGCTGAGGAGCCTTCCACTCTCTGTTTAAGACGTGATCTCTTGTTGGTCTGGAACTCCATCGTGTAGGTCAGTTCGTCTGGCCAGGGAGCTTCAGCCGTCTGCCTGTCTCCTGCCTCCGTCTTACCACCACTGCACCTGGCTCCTTGTGAGTGCTCTGGGGCTTGAACTCAGGTCCTTACACTTGTGAGGAAAGTATTTACTGACTGAGCCAACTCTCTCCAGCCCCACCCCAAGTGGCTCTGAAATTTGAGCGTCTGCCAAGTCACCGAGGCCCACCAAGCCTGCACACAGGTTCCTAGGGCTCACCTACCGTGGTCTGAACAGGAGGCTGAAGGTGGGCGGCTCATATCTCTGCATTTACAATGTGCTGCCACAGAATTTTACGTTTCCCCATCATTCCCCTTTCCCTTCTCTTTCTTGGCATCTTTCGATTCTTTCAGCTTACTATGTAAGTATCTTCCTTCTTAGATCTTCAGTATAAGACTGTCTGGATGCCCAGGACTCCCACAGTAGAGCTAAGCACTAAGTAGCTGCTCAATAAATGTTGCAGGACCACTGAAGAACGCAGCCATTTGCACTGTTCCTAGCTTTCAAGAAAGCAGCTGCTGGGGCTGGCAAGATGGCTCAGTGGCAAACCTGACTACCTGAGTTCAATCCCTAGGACCCACATGGTGGAAGGAGAGAACCAACTCCTGTAAGCTGTCCTTTGACCTCCATATGCACATCATTGCATGGGTGCACACACACAAAACACACTCAAAATAAATTTTAAAAACATGTTTGATTCCCAGCATACACATGGCAGCTAACAACTTCCAAAACTCCCAGCTGCAGGGGATCTGACGCCCGCTTCTGACCTCCGGGGGCACTGCATGACATGGGTGCACCTAGCTACAAGCAGACAATACACTCATACACATAAAATAAAAATATACATAAAATATTTTTTAAACAGCTAGAAAAAAAAAGTGGCCTACTTTCTGACCTGTCTCCTGCGTCTCATCGCACTCGGTGGCCTGGCTCTCATTGATGTAGATGCTTCCATTGCGGATGAGCCACACGACCCCACTCAGCAGCTGAACAAACGGATTCACAGTGTCCAGAACCTCCTCCTCAGACAGATACCTGGAACCAGGGAAGCAAGAGGTCACTCATTGGCAGAGGCAGCTCTGGGCACCAACGGACTTCTTCACATTTACTTTTCTGTAATTCTCCTAAATGATGCGCTAATTGGCAGCTGTTGAGCTCTCCCGTGCAGCCCTCCCTGCCTTGAGTAAAAGGACTGGCAGTCAAGCTGCCAGTGGTCAGCACCAGCCTCGTTCCACATACTTGATTCAACCATACAAAGACTACCTCATCGCTTCAGTTCCTGACAGCACAGCCTCGGCCAAGGCCGTTTGAAACACTTTACATCAAACTTTTTGCTGTCACAGGCTTTGGGGGAACTCTAGATGGTTGTGATTGGTGCTGAAGAGGCAAGGCTGCTACTGGTAGAAACGCAAAGCTCCATTTGCATGCTGCGTGCTGTGACTAGTGCACCCACTCCTCCTCTGGCCACATCAGCAGGTATTCGGTTTCGTCAAGGAGTGAGCTGGAAAATACCTTCCTGTTCTGCCTGCCCTGGAGGACCCGCATCAGAAGCAATGAAAGAGCTGTATCTCTTACCAATTTTAGCAATGTCTGCTGAGCTGGTAACACAAAGAGAGCATCAGAGAGCTGTGAATGAGCACAGAACAGAACAGACAGCTGCTCCAGTTCAGAAGTTGGAGGATGGGTGGGGATGATGACTCAGTGGATAAAAGCTTCTACCCAAGCATGAGGCCCTGAATTCGAGTCTCTAGCACCCATGTAAAAGCCGAGTGTGGCAGCATGCAACTACAATCCCAGTGCTGTGGGGACAGAGGGGGCTGGGGGACAGGGAGAGGATCTCTGGAGCTTGCTGATCATCCAGTCTGGCTTATTCAGTGAGCTCTAGGTTCAGGGAGAGACCTTGTATCAGAAACTAAGAGGGAGAACAATAGGGCTGGAGAGATGCAGAAGACCTGGGTTCGAATCCCGGCACCCACATGGAGGCTAACAACCATCTGTCATTCCAATTCCAGGCGATTCAATACCCTCTTCTGCCCTTTGCCAGCACTGGACGACACGGGTGCACTTGCATGCAGGCATAACACCCATACACATAAAATAATAATAAAGATGGAGAACAACAGGGAAAGACAGCTGACATTTAACTCTGGCCTTCCAGGCACGCCGTGCATTAAAGAGCAGGAGAAGGTACAGATCATCATAGAACATGCAGTAGAGGTATCTGTGACAGTGGCCACAGCACAGCTCAGACAGCTGAACAGTCTGAGAGTGAGGCCTAGGACAGGAACAAGGGAGATAGCAGAAGTGTAGAGAGGATGGAGCCTGTAAAGAGCCAGGAAGAAAAAGTGCTGGTCACAGAGAGTGCCAGACAGCTGCCAAACCTTTACAGCCAAGAGTCCCTAACACACCAGGCCCAGAGGTGCTGGCACTGTTGGCTGTCAAGGGATAAGGAGCCTGAACTTGATACCTAGGCCATCTGGAAGCTACAACCCCCTAATGGCAGTGATGCCTACTTTCTAGGCCTCTGCAGGAGCTGTACCGCTGACAGACCTGAGACCTGGTACCCACTTGCTGGGATACGAGATGGCAGGCCACCTGCTTCCCTGTCTCCCTGCTGTCTCCTCTGGCTGCTATCAAACTCCAAGGGATACAAAAGCTGCCAAAGATGCCACTTGAGAAACTCCATTCCTGCCTTGGATTTCTAGCGGCAAAAAGCTTCCACCTAGAAGAGTGGGGAACACTACCTAAACTTAGCACTACACCCAGCCGGTTCCCATGGCTTCTCTGAACACGCAAATGTGACTTTATCTTAATTACTTAGGTGGCTCGTGTCTGCTTTGCTAGGAGTGGGACCTAAGTCCGATAAGACACAAGCTGTGGGTGCTGGCTTAGGGTTGCCTCCCAGGGGGCCGGCACACTGCCTGAGCACAAAACAAGTGTTGGATGACACATGAATACACTCTGCATGGAAGCGTCAGTCCCCATTCAGCAGATGAGCAATCGAGGCCCAGCCTGGTTAGGAGACTGAGCAGAGAGGCATTCTCTGAAGACACACCGGGGCCCTTCTGTGAAGCCCCCGGGCTCCCCGCCTCCTCACCCGGTGACCAGGGTCCCGTCGCGGCGGATCCCGAACTGCGCGTTCTGCAGTCCTCCGGAGCTGCTCACCCGCCGCCCGTCGCTCACCACGTTCCCTAGGCACTCGCCGGTGCCCATGCGGAAGAAGCCGCCGTTCTGGGCGACGCGGCAGCCGGCCGGGACGGCCGTGTCCTCCACGGTGGCGCGGCGTCTCTGCGCGCAGCCTCCGGGTCCCCCGGGCTCCAGCACCGAGAAGGTACGCAGGGGCGCAGCGACCCGCGTCAGGTGGCCGGCCACCGCGCGGCCGCCGAAGTGCGACACGAAGGCGCGCACCGCCGCGCCGTGCCGGGCGCCGGGGGTCGCCGGGGGCGGAGGCCAGCTCTCCTGCTCGCGCCCGTCCGCGCGCACCCGGGTGCAGTCCCGCGAGGCGCGCGTGCGCGCGCGCGGGTAAGGCAGCAGCAGGTCATCGTCACGGGAAACCCTGCGGGGACCGGCGAACGTGAGCGGGGAGGGCTGTGCCCGTGAGCACTCGGGGCAGGGCCACCCAGCCCGGTCGTCCCCGCAGCGGCACTCACCTAGAGTCCAGGCTGCACCACGCGGTCCCGAGGAAGCCGAGCAGCACCAGCAGGAAGGCCAGTCCGCGCCCCCTGGGCGACGCCATGTTCGACTGGGGCTCGCGTCACGTGGGCCCGCCCCACGTGACTCCAGGATGGCTTGTGGCTACTTTCGTGTCTGAAGCTCCTGAACACCTTCCACGTTTTGCGCGACAGACAGGGTAAGTCTAGAAGAGAGGTGGGTAATTGTTTCGTTTGGTTGTGAGACAGATCTCACTACGTAGCTCGAGCTGGCCTGAAAGTGGCTATGTAGGCCAGGATAGTTGCAACCCCAGTGATCCACCTGTCTGCCTTCAGAGTGCTGGGGTTAAAGGCGTGGCCACCAAACCCAGGGTGGGTAACGTTTTGTCTAGATGCAAAGTCAAACCCTTAGAAAAACTGCAGGAACGGGGACTAGGACTGGCTTAGTGGAGTTACTGCTTAGCGTGCATGAAAAGCCTTAGGTTCCATCAGATAAAGGCAATAATAATCCAAGGAGTAAATGCAGAACAAACAGTTCCCATAATTAAAATAAGACTGAAAGGTTATGATGAGGAATATAAAATTGAGGTAGCAAGTTTTTCAGCACCTTGTAATCTTTTAGGGATAAAGGAAATACATAATATATTTCCAACATTAGTAAACTTTAAAAGAATCCCAAGATTTCATAGTAATTTAGTAGAAGTAAATATAGAACCAGTAGTATTACCTAAAACTAAACCTTCTTTCACCCCACAGTACCCTATTAAAGGGGGCATAGAAGAAATTACTGAAACCATTAAAAATATGATTAAAGAAGGAATAATTGAACAAACGGAATCCTTTCATTATAATAGCCCAGTTTGGCCTGTACAGAAACCTAATGGTAAGTGGAGACTAACTGTAGATTATAGGAAAATAAATGAAAATACAGAAAAACTTCCAGGATCTTTACCAGATATAGATAATATAACAACTAGAAATGTTTTATTTGCACCATTATGGCTAGCCACCATTGATCTTACAGATATGTTCTTTGGCATAGCCATTCATCCAAACTCTAGAGAAATAACCACATTTACATGACAAGGAAAACAATCACTTTTTGAGATTACCACAAGGATATTTAAATAGCCCAATTATAGCACACAGCATTCTTATGATATCTTTAAAAGATTTTGAAGCTAAGGATGTAGAAATATTAACATACGTAGATGATATTTTAGTAATGGGTAAAGAAGAAAAACAAGTTAAGGAAACTTTAGATAAATTAATTCTACACTTACAGACCTGGGGGTGGACAATTAATAAAGAAAAAGTCCACGGCCCCAGCAAACAAAGTTTCTAGGAATTCATTGGACTACTGAAGGACCACAAATACTAGAACAAATAATAGACAAATTAAAATCTTTAAAAGTTCCAGAAAATAAGCAACAAGTACAACATCTAATAGGATTATTTGGATACTGGAGATTACATATTCACTATTTACAATTATTATTACAGCCACTATATAAAATTGTAAAAAAGGCACAAGATTTTATATGGACAACAGAACAGGAAACAGCAGTTAAAACAATTTTAGAATATATAAGTTTATATAGGAACTTATTTTATATAGAACCAAATGATACTATTATATTAGCTATCTTATTTTATCAAGGATATGGTAATTAGAATATATTTGCTAAAAGGAATAGTGAAGTATACCCAGTGGGATTTTATTGTAAGAAATTTCCATGGTCTGTAAACAAATACTCCTTATTTGAGAAAACCATTTGGACTATGTATGAGGCTGTGAAGAATATACATAGTATGCTGCAAAACAACCCAGTGCTTATAAGGTCACCAATCCCAGTGATGGATTGGATAAAAGCACCTGGTGAGGCATGGGCCGGTCTACCCATGGAAGGAAAGTTCTTAATTGGAAATGGTACCTAGCAGAATTCCTTAGGGATACAGGCGCGTCTGCAAAGGGGTCGGTACCAAAGGTGTCGGAGTCGATACTTCAGACCACCTGCCCGATGACTCCCCAGGGCATACCGCTCTTTAACACCACCCCTCCCCAGAAACAGGTACCAATCGGGCATTGGGGGACGATGGCCTATTCCCCCTCACTAAAAAATGCTTGGTTTACTGATGGTTCAGCCACCACAGTAAACAATAAAGTTCACTGGAAAGCAGCAGCATACAGACCCCCCGATGGACTTATACTTACAGAACAAGGTACAGAGAAATCAGCCCAACATGTGGAAGTCAGAGCAGGCCTTTTAGCCGCTAGACAGTCCACGGTAGAGAAACAAAAAACAATGTATCTCTTTACAGACTCATGGTGTTTGGCTAATGGTCTAGCAATATGGTAAGGAAAGTGGAAACTTACCGATTGGAAAATTAATGGTAGAGATATATAGTCTAAAGAAGCTTGGAAAGAATTACATGAAATAGGACAGACTTTGAAAATTGTAGTCACTCATGTAGATGCTCATACTAATAAGGATGATCCAACATCCACAAATAATGCTAAAGTAGATAAGTTAGCATCATTAGCAGTTAAGTGTAGGAAAGAATGGGAAATTATAGACCAGGGACCTTTAAAATTAAAACTTAAAAAGAATTGGAAAACCTATACCCCAAATAAGATATAAAATGAAGAAATTACTATATCCGAAAGCTTAGAATTACATAAAGCCTTAGGACATATAGGCACACACGCATTAAAACAATGGTATGATGCCAGAAACATAAAAGTACCATGGAATAGGATTAAGAACACTATACAAAACTGTGACTTATGCCCTGATATAACAAAAAGACATAACAATAAAGGTATAATAGGACATAAATTAGGATTTAATCATACACTTCAAATTGATTTTATAGGACCTATGGAAAATAAGTTATATTACTGTACAATGGTAGACATTACGACAGGGTTAGGACATGCAGTACAATCATCAACACCAAACCAACATACAACAAGTTTTTCTATTTGGTCATGGATAGCAAAATACGGCACTCCATATATCATACAGTCAGATCAAGGAACACATTTTACAGGCAGACTAGTACAGAATTTAATGAATAACCTAGGTGTATTAGGGACTTCCATACTGCATATAATCCCACAGCCGCTGGTGCAATTGAAAGATTTAACGGATTGCTCAAAAATAAGTTAAAACAATATTCTAATTTAAAACCAAAATTAGCATTACAAATAGCATTATATGAAGACACAGTACTCTTGCTTTAGGGATAAAAACCTACCGGACTTCCTGGTTGGTAGTGCTTACTCCATCTGAATGACTCTGTGCGCCCTTTAGTAAAAGTCAAAGCTGCCTTGCGGGGTTACTTCACTTTGGCCATGAGTTCTCTTTGTGTGGTATCATTTGGGTCCTTCGACCTCAGATTTTATTTCTAACCCCTTTGCCCCATTTGTGTTCCTTGGGGGAACTGCAGAATGTGAGTTTATCTGGATGTTGGTTCATTCCAGACAAAATTAGTACAGATTAGGTCCCCCTAGAGCAAAACAAGCCTCGTATCTAATCTGACTGCTGCCTTTCGATGAGATGGAAAAGCATGCAGAGGAAGCCAGGCCATAAGGAGGGGAGGAATTCATTGGGGCAAGACAAATGATTCCCAAGACAACATACAGATCTGCAGACACCTGTTTGTGCTGTGGATTGAACTCAGATTCTTCTCTCGGGATTTCCGAGAGGGCCTGGCTCTGCTGTCCTGTTGATTTTGGGAAGCTAATATAGTCAGGGCTGGACAGTGGGTACCCATTAGTGGCTTTGAAGCCTGACGTCTCATAACCCACTCCAGTGAACTACATTCAGAGTGACTGCTTTTCCTGGGGTTTAAATGACCTGGCCCAACACCACTCCTCCGTTCATGTAGAGTTGTGTCTCTTGCAAGCCAGGCCTGCTGTCACCCTCCCTGACTCCAGAACCCCTCCTCTGTCTGCTGGGAGCAGCCAGTTGCTGGCGAGTTCTGACTTTGGTCGTCTCTGTTTTGAAGCTGCTCCTTTGCTGAGCTGCCCTAAGCACTTAAGAGGTACCACAAAGGTCCTCCATTTGATTTCTCTTGTTTATTTTGAGACAGGGTCTCACTATGCAAACCTGGTTGGCCTGAAACTTACTATGTAGACAAGGCTGGCCTTGAACTCCTAAAGATTGACCGGCCGCTGCCTCCTGAATGCTGGAATTTAAGGTATCTGCCACCATGACAAGCCACAGAAACCCTCTAAGCTCTGGAGCCCAGTCCACTATTCCATGGAGTCAGAGCAGAAAACCACGCCTGAACTGCAGGGTTATAGCATGGTGAAGGTGGAATCAGATTGCCACTCACTGGATAAAAGAAAGCATCAGGCTTTTCTAGATTTCTTGAGACTGAATAAAGCCTGGCCCTTGCCTGTTCCTGTTGGGATCCTCATTTGAGCACACATTCTGCTCTTCAGGTTTGAAGCCAGTGGAGCTGTGAGGGAACCCCGAAGCTACTAAGCCTTCCCTGATGCTAAGAGTAAAGGCGTGCGGCTTGCTGGCTTCATCTTGCATGCACATCTTGACCTTGTGGTTTAGTCTGGCCCTTCTGATAAAATTGGGGGATGGTCAGTGAACAAGTTGGTGAGAAGGCACAGGAAGGGGTGGATGAGACTCCCCAGCTGCAGCAGGAGGTAGCCAGTTCATCCTCTTATAGCTCTGAGCAAAGCGTTTTGCAGATGTTCAGTATGTGGTACCTGCAGACATGAGCAGGGTCCCACTCAAAGGTTAGGGCAGCAAAGTGGACACATAGAATATGGAGACAGAGATACTGGGCTTCGTAGCTTGTTTTAGTCACTCCTAAGATATGTCTGTGGACACCAGTAAATAGTCACTGTTACTAGCAAAGGCAGCCTCAAGTCTTCACAGCGTCACCTAGGCTACTGCTGTGTTGATCCACACAGCAAAGGTATCATCTGAGCAGAGCAGTCAGTCATGTTCAGCTTAGCTGAGTGAACTACAGAATTAGCTTTTTTTTTTTTTTTTGAGGGTCAGGTTGGCCTCAGATTTTCTATGTAGTCAAGGATGACCTTGAACTCCTGATCCTCCCGCCTCCACCTCCCAAGTGCTAGGATTACAGTCCTGTACCACCATACCTGTTTATGCAGTGCTAGGGATAGAACACAGGGCTTTGTGATGTTCCTCTTCCTACTCCCAAATAGTCCTTTCATATCATGTAAAAATCTAGATTCCACTGAGAGAAAGCAGTGTCTTTCTGAGTCTGCCTAGGTCACTTAATACAAGGATTATTCATTTTCCTGTACATGACATAATTCACCCCCTTCCAAGGGCTGAATAAAATTCCATTGTGCGTACAGACCACATTTCCTTCCTTCCTTCCTTCCTTCCTTCCTTCCTTCCTTCCTTCCTTCTTTCCTTCCTTCCTTCCTGTTGATGAGTATCTAGAATGGTTCCATATCTTGGCTTTTGTGAACAGTGCTGTGGTAAACTTAGGTGTGCAGGTATCTCTGTGGTGTGCTGACCTAGAGTCTGGGGTAAATACCCAGTAGTAATATAGCTAGGTTATATGGTAGATATCATTTTAGTTTAAAAAAAATTGCATTTATTTATTTGTGTGTGTGTATATGTATATATGTGTGTGTGTGTGTGTGTGTGTGTGTGTGTGTGTGTCGGGTGCACACATACCATGTGTAAGTGAAAGTCAGAGGACAATTTAACTTGCAGAAATTAGTTTTCTCCTACCATGTGGGTTCTGGGGATCAAACTCATCTCATCAGGCTTGGCAGCAGGCACCCTTACCTGCTGACCCAGCTTGCAAGCCCCTAAATTAATTTTTTTGAGGAACTTTCAGGCTGATTTCCATAGTGGCTGCACTGGTTTACCTTCTAGCCAGCAGTGTATATGGTTCCTTTTTCTCACTGTCTCACCAGCATTTGTTGTTATATGTGGTTATTTCTGACTGACGGCCATTCTGACTGGGTTTGATGGAATCTCAAAGTGTTTGTTTGGAGTTTGGATCTCCTTACAGGCTGCCCTTGAGCTCCTGATCCTCCTCCCAGGAGCTGGGATCCCAGCCATGTGCACCCTGCCTGCTCTGACATGCTGCTGGGGATGGAACACAGATCTCAGGTCTGTCAGCTAAGCTGTATTCCAGCCCTCAGAGCATTTCTGATCTGAGAGAGGACACTGTTTCTTGAGATTGACCTGTCGTCACAGGCACCTCTGTGACCCCTTCCAGCTGTGGTTTAGTAACTTAAGCTTCAAAACCACATGCATGTCAGGCTTGCTGATTAACTCATCACAGCTTCTGGAAGGATGGGTGAGGGTAACACCCCTCTAATCCATTTATGTACAGCCACTTCTCCCAAGCCCGAGAACGGATCTTGGTGACTTTTTGTTGGTGAGGTGAGACAAAAGAAATCCTTGAGTGCTAAGTGGGTATTAAGTTCTGGCTCCTGATACCCCAAGAAGACAGCAGCCTCAGATGCAAGTCCAACTTTAGAAGGATTGTGGCAAAGTGTCCCAGGGACAGCAGGGAGGATTAGGTGGAAAGAGAGATTTAAATGGTCAGTGCACACCCCTCTGTCCCTGGTTTCCAGCAGGGCATAGGACAAGCAAGAGCTAATTTTTAATGACAAATCTTCTCATATATATGTATGAATGTACATATATGTATATGTATGTATTTGTGTGTACGTGTGTGAGTGCAGGCTTGTGCATATGTTAGAGGACAACTTTGCAGGTTCAGTTGTCACCTCCCACTTTGTTGAAGCCGGGTTTCTCCCTTGTTTCTGCTGCCGACTTCGTATACTCCAGGCTAGTTAGCCCTCAGGCTTCCAGGCTTGTCTCCTGTCTCTATCTCCCATCTCACTTGCTCTAGAACTGCTGAGATTACAGATGTGAACCGCCCTGACCAGCTTTTTACATAGGGATCAAACTCCAGTCGTCACCCCTGAGCCATCTCCCTTGTCCCCATTTTTGTTTTTTTGAGACAGAGTCTCATGTAGTCCAAGCTGGTCTTGAACGTAGTATGTACTGAGGATGACCTTAGACACCTGATCCTTTTGCCTCCACTTCCCAAGTACTGGGATTTCAGGTGTGTGCCACCATGCCAGACTATACAAGGGGCACATTAATTCCTATGTACTGCTATGACTCAGTTAAAGGATATGAATGACTTTTTCCACCCAAGGCAAAACAGGACAGTGGACTCAAAGCATCTCTGGCTTAGGACTGGGTTGGGATCTGGGTTTTTACTCTGGAGCCTGGTACAAGCAGCATTGTTGCGAGCACATCCAAAAGGATGCAAGGAGACCAGGACAAGCTTGTATGATGTGCAAACAAACAACATCTTTTATTGCTAGGGGAGTCACACAATCACACAATACCTCAGTTCAACCTGAGTGTCTCAGCGCACGAAAGCACTGAGAGTAGAAGTAGGCAGAAGCAGGCCAAAAGTCCAAAGATGTCCGCCAACGGTGGGACCGCCACGGTGGTCCGGGTTCAGCCAAGCCTCGGGTTGCGACGTCTGGTCATACAGGTCCGGAGCGCGACACTTCCTCGGATGTCCCAGCTACAGCAGCCGATGAATGCCGAGTCGCTGGCTCCAATGAGCCGCGGGAGATCAGCCAGCACGGAGGAGAGTCCCTGATAGAGAGCTCTGAAGTGCAGTGGAATTTTTTCTGTCTTTATACTCTTTTTGGGGCTGGATTCTCCGCCAGCTTAGATTACCAGACACCATATGTTTATCTTATCTATAAGTCACACAGGTCTCACAGCAAGCCTTCAATGGCCACACTTGTCACTAGTATTTTACTTTATTTTACTCACACTGTCACACATCTTACTTCTAAATAACTTCTTAATTCTAGCTTAATTTCTTAACTTAAATCTATAACTTCATTAGATATATTTTCTTATCTTATTCCATGTTCCATACAAGCATCTACACTCAGCGTGTTTCAGCCCAATAAATATCAGTGAACTGCCTAAGAATGTTCTAGAAGGTCTTTTGTCAAATGCTAAACCAGTTTCAGGGCTCCAGATAAAGCATTTAAATATCTCCCTGCTGAGTCGGAAAATGTGAGTAATTGGAAAAGAGACATACAGCGGGGTTCAGCTCTCCCCTACTCTGCTTTGGGGTACTCCCCTCATTCTGTGACATTCCTGCCTCATAGCACCAGGTCATCCTCACAGCTGTTGAGGGAGTGCTGAGATAGGCGCTGTTACCATTCCTATGTTACTGATAGAAAAACTGAGTCACAGACCAGCCACTGACTTAGTCCAAGGACATGGAGCACTGGGGTTTGAATCCTGGCGGCCTGTGCACAGAGCCACACTGCCAACTGCTGAGCACTCTATGCTGCCTCTGCACAGCGCTATGGCCACAACATGCTGCAACATCACAACTCTGCAGAGTTCTATGCACAAGATGCAGAAATCAGCACGTGCTGCCTCTTGTGATCACAGGCTGCTCTCAGAGAGAGCCTTATTTCTCCCTCTAGGAATAGACAGGCTTTAAAAGTGGTGTGGGTGCCCCAGTTTGAAGAGTCCCTGGAAAATGCACAGTGCAGGATCTGTTTTATTATTTTCATTTATGTCATTTTTAATTAAAAATTTTAATTAGAAGTTACTTGTGTATGTGGGTGCCACAGTGCTCATGTGGAGATCAGAGGACAACTTGTGGGAATCAGTTCTCTCCTACCATGTGGGTTCCAGATATCAAGCTCTGGTTGTCCCATTGACGTGTCTTGCTGTCCCTATTTTATGAGATAGGATCTCTTAGCCTAGGCTGGCCTCAAGTTGCCTGTGGAGCTGGGGATGACATTCATCTTCTGATGATCTTTTTTAAAAAATTCACCTTTTATTTTATACATATGAGTGTTTTGCCTGCATGTAAGTGTATCACATGTGGGCAATGCCCTTGGAGGCCAGAGGGCATCAGATTTCTTGGAACGGTAGTTAGAGACAATTAGCTGCCATATGGGTGCTGGGAACCAAACTCAGGTTCTCTTTAAGAGCAGCCACTATTCTTAACCACTGAGCCATCTCTTCAGCCCCTACTGACCTTGAATATTTGATCCTCTTGCCCGCATCTCCTGAGTGTTAAGAATGCAGATTGTACCACAGTGCCTGGTTTATGAGGTGTTGGGGATTGAACCCAGGACATCATGCATATTAGGCAAACACTCTACCCATTAAACTATATCCCCGGCCCTCAAACTGCAATTTTATTGCCATTCTAACATAATTACGAAGTGGAAATTTAGAGCTGAATATGGTGGCATAGGCCTTTAATCCTAGCACTGGAGAGGCAGAGGCAGGTAGGTCTCTGAGATAAAGGCCACCATGATCTACATAGGGAGATCTAGGCCAGCTGGAGCTGCAAGGAGACCCTGTCTATAAAGACCAAACAAATAAACAATTCCCCTCAAACAAAAAAATAAAAAAACAAGTGGGATCTTGAGGCCAGAGAGATGGCTCAGCAGTTAAGAACACTCTTGCAGAGGCCCCAAGTTCAATTCCTAACACACATATGGTGTCCAATAACTGTCCCTAACTCTGGTTCCAGGGGATCTGGGCCCTCTTCTGACCTCTGTGGCCATTGTGCACATGGTGCGCTTACATACATGCAGGCAAAACACTCATACACATACAATAAATAAATGAAACAAGTGGGACCTTAAGCCAGGCATGGTGGCACACACCTGTAATCTCAGCACTTGGGAGGCTAAGGCAGGAAGATTGTTGTGAGTTTGAGGCCAGTGTGGTTTACAGTTAAGGCACTGTTTCAGAAAAAAATAAACCCAAATTTCAAAAGATGAAATGGGGCTGTTAGGAGGTGGCCAGATCCTGTGGGCTCTGCCCTCCAGAAGGGTCCAGGCCACTTTCTTGGGAATGTGTCCATTGTCATGACACTGGGTTTGTCTTAAGTCTAGCCCCTCTCCCCATGTCTCTGTGTCACACCTGCTCTTTGTCCTTGTGCCATGTTATAAAGCAGTACACAGGTTCCCTCTCTCCTGATGCCAATACCATGGTCTTGCATGTCCAGACTCCAGAACTATAGGTGAAATAAACTGCCGTTGTTTAAAAATCCCAGAGACTGCTACTCTGTTATAGTTGCAAGAGTCAGACACTGGGTCCATTTAGGATTTGTGTTAACTGGGATTAGGGACTTGAAACAGAGACCAAGAAGTCATCCAAATTGTCCTTAAGCTGAGAAACAGGATTCAGCTTCCAGCAGGATATGGTGACACACATTTGTAATCCTAGCACTCTGGAGGTGGAGGCAGGAGGATCTTGACTGTGAGCCCAACTGGGCAGTACAACAAGATCACACATGCACACATGCACACACAGACGGGAGTCAACTCCAATTGGCTCTGCGTTGTATATTCTGACACCTGGTCGTCCCATTCCCCTGCCCAGCCCTGCTCTCTCAGGGTTTCCAAACCCAGCTGCCCATATGGCGATGGGTTGCTCCTTCCCTCAGCTTCCTCCTCAGTATGTGACTTCTGACTCCAGGACTTAAGAAGAAGTGTTAAGGGGCCTGTCCATCCTCTGGGCTTCAAGTGTGGAAGCATCATTTTGGTAACTGCTTGCTGCTGACTGCATGGACAGATGTGGCTCTCCATCATCTGAGGGGTGATCTGCCAAGATGTAGAGGAAGCCACCCAGGGCTGCCACTGCGGTGGCTGTGTTGTGGCAAGAGCAGCCATCTGTGAAGAGAGAGAAGCTCTGGGAGCAAATTTGACCCTTTGTTTAGTACAATCCATCATAAATGCATTATGGGTGTCACCTAGCCACAGGCCAGGCTCTGTGTGGGTGCATTGGTGTCATGTGCAGACCTGCCTTGCTGGCTGCTGGACGCCTGCTTCATGAGGTAGCTGCCCCACCCCCTTAACAACTTTGCCTTGAATTCCTTCCTTCTTTCCTTCATTCCTTTTTTCCTTCCTTCCTTCCCTCCTTCCTTCCTTCCTCCCTCCCCTCCCTCCCTCCTTCCTTCCTTCCCTTTCTCCTGCATTTGGGGAGGAAATTTGGGAAAGGCTAAAAGAAAGGACTTTATCCATGAGATTATAAAAAAAATCACCATCCATGCTGAAGACTTTACAGTGCATCTGCTCTCAGGTTACCTATATACCTGTTAGTAATACCTCACCCATCTGTATGAGTAAAGTCATTCATTCCCCAGGGTGAACTTTAATATGATCAAATGATCAAACATTGGTTTAATACTAGAGCCCTAGAAAGGGAATAAACATTGCTTAATGCACCCAGGAAGAGAATTTTCTTAATGTTATTATGTCTAATGATCTTAAGAAAAGAAAATAAAAAGGTAAAAAAATATATATTTTTTATTAAAAGGAGTTTTTGTATAAAAAAGTCTATACAAGTGATTAAAGATCTAAATTTATATGTTATAATATATGAAGCATTAGATAATGTCTAAATAGTCTTAAAGTTTCTGAAGTAATAGTTCAGTCAAATACTTTAAGGAACCAAATATATGTCTAGTCAAGGTTTATTCAAGAATGTTTGGCTTTTGCCCAAGCTTTAGCTACATTGAATACAGTAACTAATAGTTCAGTATTGGTGGAACTAACCTTCTTGGGTGTCTAACAACCATATTAAAAGGCCTCTAATCTGGTCAGAGGGACTTAAAGGGACAATTTTTTGTCTCTTGCCCTCCAAGGTCAACTAAGTTCCAGGGGACTATGGGGCATCTCTCGAAATGTCCTATAACTGTGATGTGTTGCCTGTCTTCCCGTTCAGGGAGGTTGTGGAGACCCCACTAGAAGGACTTGAACCAGTATCCAGTCTGCAAAGAAGAGGGTCAGCACAGGAAAACGTTTCCTTGATTTGCTTCCAAGTGAAGCTATGGTCTAGCAAGACCTTCTGACTTATCTTCACATAGATGGAACTGGTAAAACAAAGCCCTATGGAGCCAGGGGCTCCTCAAGCCCATGTCATCCCCCTGAGGAACAGATACTCAACTGACCTTACGAGTAAAATTAAGTTGGTTTATTTGGGCCAAATTGTATGATCTTAAACACCCAAAAGGAAAGTATAACCAAAAAAATTAAGCAATTATTATACTTCTTCAAGAGTATAGGAAATCATACTTCCCAGCCATTAGGTTTAAATTTATATAAGATGTTATTTACATAATTTCTCACTAATGATTTTGTTCTTAATAAGAAAATGCCACTCAGATGTAAGACTTCAATTCTTGGCCTACCTCAACACTACAGTGCATACCTGTGGCCAAGAAAGGCAAGCCCACCATTGTTCTAACCCCAAAATTAAGTGATTTCTTTTCTCTCCCGGTCTAGAAGCCATTTGGGAGGGAACTCACCCTGATTCTAGCTACTCCAGCTATCAAGGTACCTGAAAACAAATCCTGACTTCAAGACTCTCAACTTCAGCCTTGGCAGTCAAAAAGAAAAACAAAGAGGAACCCAAAGTATGGAAGCCTCTGAAAATCCTTAAGCAACATATTCTAATGGACTTTGAATTGGACATCTGAACTCTTCCCTGTATTGACTATTTTAATTTCATCTTCCAGGGACCAGTTAAGGACTTTCTTTTCCCCTACAGCTAAGAGTTATGGAAGTCAGGGGTCTTTTAGATAGACTCACTGAAGGGGTACCCCTATTGCCACAGTCTACGACCCTATTCAGCCTTGAAGAAGCCAGAGCGGTCTGCGCCCCAGTTCCCTATTGGCAATTAGGGTGACCTCTTCAGAGGGTGGTGTGATGAGAATAGGAGGTAGAATTTGACTAGGCAGTTTAGGGTAAAAAGACCCCAAAAGACCAAAAACTGTCCTTGAGTTCTTCAGCAGCCTACTCTATATCAAAGGCCAGATATGTCCAAAGCATTTGGGGGCTCTTATCTGATTCCTGAAAGGTTTTAGGTTTACCTCTTCAACAGGGGAATGTTAGAGAACAAATACCTAACTGAGAGACTATAAATTCTCTCACTTATATCTTTCATAAGCTCAAAAATGAACTTAAAACCCATTACCCCCCCCGGCTTGCCAATCCCCTCATGGCCTGGCTCCTCCCTTTACTGAGCCCTTATATACCTCCCCATTATATATATAAAAAAAGGGGGAGATGTGAGGATCTGGTTACTGAGCAAGGCAACAACTCCGGATACCCTAAAGGGATGGCAGGTGGCTGACCTGCTCTGCCTGTGTGATAACCTGGCCCCAGGAAGCTACTGTAGATATGAATCTTCCTTTCCCCCACCCTAGACCAGAACCAGGTTTTTGGGTTTTGTTTCCTCGTTTCTGAACTTCCACAACCTTTCCCGCCTTCTGTAACGGTCAGAGAGGCTTCCCTATATAAGCCCCTGCATTGGCACTAATAACCGAACTACCCACTGACGTAGTCTCCTGGGAGGGAACTCCTCCCGCCGCACTCTGAGCCACCTGAGGTCCGGTTCCATCATCCTCCATTCTCTGGCATGGCTGGAGCACAACAGCCGTGCTGGAGATGGAGACCCACCCACACTCACCCTTTGCCCCTTTCCCTGTGTAGTTAAACCGTGAAACCCCGTTCTGAGCCTTCAGACTGCTGGGCTTAGCATACTTCTCATTGTAGCCAGGACACCTGTGGCGAAGGGGACTCCTCCTCAGAACAGTAGGACTGTGGGAGCCATTTGCTTTTTAGCTCCCAGCCTTTCCTTACTCAAAATCCTCTCATATAGACTCCTCTAAACTGAGTCCCAGGCTCTTGCCTTCCAGGTTCTGGCTAGGTTTGTCCAGCAGTATGTGCCGCCAGTAGAGGAGGCTCAAGCCAGAGGCTGTGTTCTTAGTCTCCTCTGTGTCCAGTGCCATGGCTCTGCTCTCCCCCTGGGCTTGGGGGAGGTAGTGGCTTCTTGCAAGGTTTAGTCTGTAGGTTCCCCACTACCACCATTTTAAAAGTGTTTGCAGTGCTGGGGATGGAACCCAGAGCCTTGCACATGCCATGCCAGGCAAGTGCTCTACCACTGAGCCACATCCCCAGGCTGATCCTGTTACTCTGTTTTCACCTTTTCCAGTACCTCTGCGATGGTGTTTGTCTACCTACATCTTTTCGTGAAATCTCCTGACTGTTTTGCATTGCTAGGCAGGTACTCAACCACTGAGCAATGTTTCCAGCCCAGAAACTTCTTAAGACAGTATCTCTGCTCACTTTCTTGTGCTCTGTGTGTGTGTGTGTGTGTGTGTGACAAGGTCTTGCCATGTAGTCAAGGTAATCCTCCTGCTTGAGCCTCTTGAATGCTAGCGTTATAGGCCTGCATCATCACTCCTGGTTAGACTCTTTACTTTCTAGGAAGAGGCAGGTGATTGCCTTTCAGCTTTTTGGCCAAGAGCAAGTGTAATCCCTAAGAAGAGGTGATCAGATGTTGCCTTTTCTCTTTACTCCCCAAACATGGGGGCCCTGGGACCTGAGACTCTTCAGTGACTCAGGGGCCTTTCGCCATTGAGGGCAACTTATGCCAGAAGGGAACGAACCAGGGCTGGGTGTAGCTCAGACCTAGGATACCTTAGGCCCTAGGTCTTATTCCCTAGGACTGGGAAAAACTAACTAAATAGATGGGTGCAGGCCTCGCTTGCTACAGTGATTCCCAAGGAGGCCCTTGGGCCCTTCGTTACCTGTGAACAGTTTTTCCCGCCTCCGAACTCTTCTTAGAATGTGCTGCTGGTGTGTAGTGGCTTCTGGAAGCTCTCTCTTTGTAGCTAGAGGAAAGCCAAAGGTGGAATTCTCAGGATGAACTGTAACCCTCTCTCAGCAAACCTCTTCTCCTAACCACCGTCAAGGGACTCAGATGGTTTGACAAGGCCAGCTCTGTTCTAGAGGTTTCCTCCTGCACCTGTCTGCAGATCCTTCTGTAGGGCCTCATTCATCTTTTACTGAGGATTTTCAGATTGTGTCCTATCCCTCCACATCAGAGTCACCAGAGGGGCTGATGAGAAATTTAAGGACCTGCCTCTCTGACCACTCACTCTGTCAGTGTTGGGGCCCAGGACCCTACACTCTGTAAACACTGGTCTTTTTTTTTTTTTTTTTTTGGTCGTTTTGAGACAGGGTCTCCCTATAGTCCCAGCTGGCCGGGCTGGCCTTGAACTCAGAGATCCCCCTGCCTCTGCCTCCTCAGTGCTGGGATTAAAGGTGTGTGCCACCATGCGTGGCTCAACACTGGTAGTTTTTTAAAGAATTAAAAAAATTATGTGTATGTGCACATAAGGGCAGGTGCCCAAGGAATCAGATGTCCTTGAGCTTGAGTTATAGGCAGTTGTGGGTGCTGGGAATTGAACTTGGGTCCTCTGCAAGAGCAGTGCATACTCTTAACCACTGAACCATCTCTCTACCTCAAGCCCTGGTAATTTTTGCTGTTATTTTGAGATAGATTCTCAGTCTGTGTTGCTCAGGCAGTCCTAGAACTTTTGATCTTCCTGCCTCAGTTTCTTGAGTGGCTGAGATGACAGGACCCCACCACCTGTCCTGGCTTCTCTCTGATCTCAAAGACAGTTGCTGCATTGAGAACCCCAAGCTGCTCACTGAGACCTGAACTTCTTGGGAGCCTGCCTTATGGCTATCAGGGGCTGGGCAGTTTCAGGGGTGCGTCTGTCGCCTTTCACCCAGGAAGGTGGTGATGTTTAGGCAAATTTATTTACAGGGAGCAAAACAACTTATCCCCAAAGATAGTCTGCTATCATGTGTCACATAGCTGGGAGGGGCTTCTCCTGTGCTTTTTGATTATGTCACTTCCTCCCTGAGGTCTTCCCTGATCCATCTGCTGAAAAACCTTCTCTTCTGTTCTCTGCTATCTCCTTCACAGCCCTTGGTAGAACTCGTTATGGCATCCCCTATTGATTTGTTTGGAAGTGTTTCTGCCTCCTCCCCTCGGCTTGGACTTTGCCCAGAGCCTACATAATGTCTGTGCATTCATAGACATTCAGTAAATACTCTCTGAAGGAATGAATTTGTTAATGCAGGTACAGGGGAACAAATCTCCCACAGGAGTGCCTCCTGGCTTACAGACTCAAAACTCCAAGCTGGTTTCCATCGTATGTGCTCACACGTGTACACATGCATGTTAGAAATCACACTCAGTACCCAAAGATGATGAGACTTTTTCACAGATGACCCAGAAACCCAGGCCTAGCCCCCTGCTGTTCCCAGGAGACACGCAACTTACCAGGCTTCCCGAAGCATCCCGTCTTGGGGATCTGCCAGCTGAGAATGGCCTCCAACCAGCGAAGCTTGTAGAAGTCTGAGAAGCCGGCCATGCCACAGAACATGACTGTAAGTACACAGCAAGGTCTCTCTGTAAGCTTGTCTCCACCTCCTCCTCTGGTCCTGGGGTGACCACAGTGCCACCCACCAGGAGGGGATGTTTAACACAGTGGCTAGAAGAATCCTCTGCCTTGGCCACCAGGGGCTCCTGGAGCCCTGGTCCTGATTCTCACTTTTGGGTCCTGTCACAGGGTCAGGGTTGGTGGATGGAGTTGGACACTGCAGGAAAGAAATAGCCACCCAAAGTCTCCCTTTCTCCTCATCACTGAGACTCTGGGAGGAGGTCTGTTCGCCAGTCAGTTGGTCAGTCTATCCAGAACTCCCTCAGCAGCTCAGACTTGGTGGATGAAGAACAGTCACATGGTGACAAGCATGTATACAATGGGCCATCACGTTTAAGTTCCTAATAAGCAATGGATATATTTCTAGTGTAAGTATGCCCCACTCTGTATTTGGCTGTATTCATCTATGAGTTTATTCATTTCTTTGAGTTCAATTTAACTGAGCACTTTGTTTTTTAAAAAAAAAAGTCGTGTATGTGTGCCTGTGTGGGCAGGTGTGTGTGTACATGTGTGCAAGTGTATGTGGAAGCCTAAGGTCCACTAGGGTATCATTCCTCAGGATCCTGACAACCTTATTTAATATTTTGATTATGTTACTTTTTTCTTAAAATTTTAAAAATTAATTTAAAAATTTTATGTGTATGAATGGGTTGCCTGCATGTGTGTGTAAGTACAGGCATGTGCCTGGGGAGGACAAAAGAGGGTATTGGATCTCTTGGAACTAGAGTTATAGACGGTTGTTAGCCACCATGTGAGTAGTAGGACTTGAACCCAGGTCTTCTGCAAGAGCAGCCAGTGCTTTTAACCACTGAGCCATCTCTCCAGGCCTATCTATTTCTTTTGTATGCATGCATTTCTGCTATGGCTCATGAGGACAACTTGGGGTGGGATTTGGTTCTCTTCTTCCACTATGTGGATCTCAGGGATTGAACTCCTGTTCTCAGACTTAGAGGCAAACACCTTTACCACTAAGTCATCTTACCAGCCCAGACAGGGTCTCTCTAGGACCTGGGCTCAGCCATTCATCTAGGCTGGCTGGCCGCAGAGTCCCAGGATCTACCTGTCTTCACCTCCCAAGCATTCTCAGGTGCCTGCCTCTGTCTCCCCCATACTGAGATTACAAGCATGTGTCACCACAGCTGGGTGCTTGGGATCAAACTCAGGCCCTCATGCTTGCAAAGGCCTGAACCATCTGTCTTCAGTTGCTTAACTTAAGTGTGTGCATGTAGTCCCCTTGTCAACACCCCACCACCCTATCCTGAGGGCAGAAATCCAGGGTTACTGTTTTCCATGAAGAGGTCCCTTGTGGGGTAGGGATATCCAATGGCCTCAGCTCTCCAGTTCACATCCATCATGTTTGCACAGAAGATGTCCATGTAATGCTGGCTTTGGCGGAATAGACCCTCTGTGCATCCGTGCTGCAGGACAAACACCAAGAGACTGGGGAGTGGGTGTGTAGGAGACAAGTGCTCAGTTATGGGAAGGCCTGCAGCCGAGTTGGTCTTTCAGTTGTGCTGAGGGCCTATCTTTCTCTTTTCCCAGCCACATCCCATTCTGGGGTGTCAGGCCACGGGAGTCAGAAAGAGATGGGCTTGCATTCTGGCTTGGTCACCCAGGAGCTGAGTGGCTTTAGCCTACTTAAAATGAGCTTTTCTGAGCCTCAAAGAGTTTTTCCCTAAAGGGGAGGCCATGCAAGTGTGTCCAAGATTTTGCTGTTGTAACTTGATGTCATCTGCACAAATTATAAAAAATTTCATAATGTTTTAAATAATATTACAGTTTTGTGTTGTGCTGTATTCACAGCTGTGTTGGGACGCATTGGTCTGCTTATTCCCCAGGTAGGGCACTAGGAAAGGATTATACTAGAGGGACTTCTGTGTTGGCGGACAGTGTAGCTAGGAAGTGCAGACACTAGGGGACGGTCTGCAAACATTAGCCTTGCCTTGCATTCTTTACTGCTGATTCCAGAGTCAGAAGTGTGGCCCATGGGCCTAGCTAGTCCCTACCCCACACTGCAGAAGGAGAAAAGGAGTTGAGAACAAGTTTTTCTCCCCCACCTGACACTCACCATTCTGGCCCAGAGGAAGAAGAGCATCTGGTGGGACAGACTGTAGCCTGAACAGCCAGACTTGGTCATGAGGGTTCTGCAGAAGTCCGAGAGTCCGCAGGGTTGTCCACTGGCCATTCTAGGGAAATCCAACCCAGGCTGGTAAGAACAGTGCCCCCTGCCCATCCCACCCTGGGTCTGCCCACCTGTATTTCCCTCAGTGATCATTAGAGTACCCACAAGGTTCTGAGCTGGGCATAGGGTTGCCAAATAAAACACAGGTGCCCTAGGTCTTATTTTGTTTTGAAACAGGGTCTCACTCTGTAGTCTAGGCTAGCCTTGAAGTTATGGCAGTCCATAACCTCAGCCTCCTTGAGTGCTACAATTACAGGCATGTGCCACCATGACTGGCTATGCTCTGGTCTTGGTCTAGCTCAGAGGACATGATGCTGGAATGGTATTGGTTTCGGACAGCTGCCAGGGGCTGAGACTTCTGTCATTTCACTTTTCCTTTCCCAAATGCTATCTTTTCTAACAGTCTTCTAAGCAGAGGACTAGTCTGGACCAGCATGTTTACTCATTCCCCCACAGGAGGGCAGCAGGGGTGGATCCCTCTCTGAGTATAGCCCCACTGTGGATCATCTGTGGCCTAGTCTCTTCTCAGAAGGAGGTGAAGATGACAGTTCCCCCACCTTGTGTCTAATCTGCACTGCCCCTGCACTCTGGGGCTGTGATGGAAGCCCACCAGTGCTGGAAGTGGGGAGCAAGACTCAGCTCAGTCCTGCTTTCCTGTACCTATTGAGTCTGCAAAGAGTCCCCAAGAACTGGATGGGTGGTGCCTGGGGCCCTGGAGAGACCAGCAGGGGCTGGGACTTTGTCATGGGTGCAAGGGGACTCAGAGAAAGCCAAGCTGGGGGGTGGGGGTTCAGATGCCCTGGTTCAGGGAGCATGCAGTCTGACTTGCATTGGGTAGGTGGGAGGGGCTGCTAAGTGCCTGTGAGCATGTGAGCTTGCTTCTGCTCAAAACCTTGGACGCAGGCAAGGGAGTACTCTGGGGGTTTCATTCAGCAGGAAATGGGGGCACACCCGGTTCCCAGCAGCTGCACCAGGCAGGCATCACTGCTTTCCTCTGAGAATGAGTCTGGGGACTCCAGCCAGGGGTAGACCAGGGAGGCATTGGTGCGCATCCAGGCATGGGGCAGCTTCCAAAACCCAGGCCGAATGCTTGGCTGGAACTCTGTAGAGAAGAGAAGTGGAGGTGTACCAAGTGGTCAGGAGCCAAGAGCCAAGTTGCTGTTGGTTGCCCCAGCACAGAAAGTGGGTGCTCACTGTGCCCCAGCGTCTCTTCTCCTGGGTTGGACACAGGGTTTGAATCACTTCAAGTTCTTATTTGTGCCCCCCCCATCCCAGACTGGTCTCACTATATAGGTGAAGATGACTACTAATGCACTTGCCTCTACTGGCCACTAGGATTACGAGGCCCCGGTGGCAGAATACACGGGTGCTACCTATGAAGCTAGATCCTCCAGTCCAGGTGCTTTGTTTTCTAAAACAACAAGACGAAATCAGAACATTTTCCCTAGACAATAGGAATCTGTTGAGACAGCCTTTACCTAAATCCTCTGCATCTCATGGAAGCATAAGGCTATGAGGGAAAGTTCCAGACTCAACTAGGAGCTTCGGAGGAAGGCACAGGCACAGGTCTCTCCCGCACATCCCTCACATGTAGAGTGGGACAGTCCTTACTGCAGACTGTGTGTGTGTGTGTGTTCATGCATGCCTGTGAGGATTAATGAGTGCACAGGGATGTGTGGGGCTAGGGCTGTTGTTGGAGGAAGGATGTAGCAGCTCCTCATGTTATACGTGTCCCAATCCCTGCCAGTAACAGATGGTGGGGGCCTCTGTGGGATCTCTCAAGGTAGGCAAGGGGATAGATGCTTTTTGATAGAAGGCGTAGAGCAGTAGGACACTAAGGTTTGCTGTGCAAATGATAAATTGCCTTGTAGGTATCCCAACCTCTGAGTCAGGCCACCCCAGACTTGTCTCTCTGGTCTAGGAAGGGATATCTGGATTGAATACAGGAAATGAGTGGGTCACCTGCAGTTTCCTGGTGACTGTGGACTCCCTTGTTTCAGGAGATGCCCACAAGTAGGTATTTCAGGGAACGCCCCAATGCTGCCTTATGATGCAATGGTCCCGCTCTGCAGTTACCTCTTAGGTACACGGGGTCACTGTGCTTGAGGTAGAAGATGGACTTTTGGAGGAGGGTAGAGAGTGTATTGGCCAGCTGTCCAGCATGCAGGCTGAGTGGCTTCAGCAGGGGGTCGGATGCCCACTTTTCCTGGACGCCTTGAAGTTGCACTGGAGGGAGAGGTCAGAGATCATTCATTCTACCAAATGACCAACCCTGTATTCAGGGAAAACACCCAAAGTTACCCCTTAATCCTGTGGGGAAACGAGGCCCCTGTGAAATTGATCTGGGCTGTGGGTCTGGGTAAGGGATTGATTTCTAGAGCTGGACTTGCATTCAAGTCCTGACTCTCAATATCTTTTCATCAACTGACCAGAAAAGGCACTTCATCTCTCTTTTTCCATAAAAATAAGTTGGGCTGGACATGGTGACACATGCCTTTAATTCCAGCATTTGAGAAGCAGAGACATGCAGATCTCTGTGAGTTCAAGGCCAGCCTGGTCTACCTAGGGAGTTCCAGGCCAGCTGGGGCTACAAGGAGACCCTGTCTCAAAAAGACAAAAAAAGTTGTTACTTCTTGGAAGGAGGTTAAATAAGATAATTTGTAGTGATTTAGTGTTTTCCATTGTACAAAGTAAGCACTTAATAAAGTTTGACTTTTGGTATTGACGAGACAGACTGCTGTCCATGAGGGATAAGCAGGGAAGGGTCTGGACTGTTGGAGGCACGGGAGGCACCATTTTGCTCTTAGGGTCACTGCCCACTTATTTACCATCTAAGATATCTTTATGGGGTCCTTGGCACTGTGCCTGCTGTGTCTAACAGGAAAACCACTCCTGGGGAAATTATAAATTATGACCATTATTAGTGTCTCTGTTTCCCCTCCTCTCTCCTCCCCCCTCCTTCCCCTCCCATTCTCTCCCCTCTTCTCCCCCCTCCCTCCCCTCCTCTCTCCTCTTTTCTCTCTCTCTTCTCTCTCTCCTCCCTACTTCTCTTTCCTTTCTCGTTTTAAAGATATTTGTAAATATTTTATCTATTATTTTTATTTTGTGAGTATATTGTCTGCATGTATATAAGTGTGCCTGTGTGCAACACAGGCATTGTGCCAATGCCCTAGGAGGTCAGAAGAGAGTGTCCAATCCCCTAGAACTGGAGTATGAATGGTTGTTAGCTGTCACATGGGTGCTGGGAACCAAACTGGAGTCCTCTGCAAGAGTAATCAGCACTCTTAACCACTAAGCCATCTCTCCAGCCCCTTAAAAATATTTTTTATTTATTTATTTTTATAAATAAATAAATTTTAGGTGTATGAGTGTTTGCCTGCATGTACCACATGGACATAATGGCTGCAGTGGCCAGAAGAGGGCGACAGATCCTCTGGAACTGGAGTTAGGGATGATTGCCAGCCACTGTGTGGGTGCTGAGAACCCAACTTGGTCCTCTGGAAGAGCAGCCAGTGCTCTTAATTCTTGAGCTGTATCTTCAGCTCCAGTTTTTTGTGGGTTTTTTGAGATAGAGTCTTACTATCATGATTAGGATCCTCCTTCAGTCTCCCAAGTGCTGAGCTTATAGGCACACACCACCACACCTAATTTATAACTTAATTTCTGGAGGAGTTTGATACAGCTGAGTATGTCTCTGTCTTATCTAATCATGGTCTGGAGGAGAAGGGGGAGGTTCTTAGGGGTCTCTAGGAGGCTACATGGAGTAGGAGGAGGACAGAGCCTCACGTGCCCCTTACTTTAGGGGGGCTGAGACATGCATTGTATACACAGAGCAGACACTGGGAGATGACTACTGCCCAAGCCCAGACGGACACCATGCATGGGATCTTTGTCGCTTTGTGCAAAAGCTCCCTGCAGCAATCTCTCTCTGTCGCTCTCGCTCTCTCTCTCTCTCTCCTCTCTCTCCATACCTGTGCGTCTTCATTGCTTTGGCCTGTCTCCAGACACTCCTTAAGGATCTTATGTCTCTTGAAGTTAAACAAACACTTGGCTGTTTTCTCAGGCTCTCCAGCTGCCATTGGCAGAGGGGGAGGAAACCAGGGAGGGTTGTGGTCCAGAGGGTCCCAGTTTTATCTGCAGCTCCCTTAGGCAAGGGGAGAGACCCTCCCTAAGTACCTGTTGAAAGGGTCCCTCAATCCACCTTGTTCACAGCGTGTCAGGAAGAGCTGTCAAAGGAATCTTTCCCTTCTGAGAATATAATTTCCAAATCTTTTCTCATATTGCCTTTAAGCCCTTCCTCATTCTACAATTCTTGATAAGAGCTGGCTGAGACCCACACACTCAGGAAGAAACCCTAACCCTCCCCTTAAACAAGACAGACTATTCTGGGGCCCCAGGGTCACAGTCCTGGGGTTCAGGGCAGGGCAGGTGGCCAGATGGGAACTGGTTTTCCCAGCATCTGCTTGGGGATGTGGCTCACATACCTTCTAGAACCTGGAACCCCACCACTCCATCCAGGTTGATTGTAGGCAGCCTGTCCTCCAGGAATGAGGTGGCTCTCTCCAGCGCAGTCAGGATCAGGCCCGCCATGGTACCCTGTGCAGTGTCTGGCCATGGCAGTGAGGAAGTCCACCAGGGCAGGGCCAGAAGCAAGAGCAGAAGCAACCCAGCCCCGGCCATGAGTGACCTTTCTGTGCCTGGTCACACCCTAAACTGCCAGGCAACCACCCAGATCCTCTAAACAGGTATTTCTGCTCCCACCTCCCCCGCCCCTCCCTGCTAAAAACTTGCAGACAAATAAACAGGGCAGGGCTTCAGGGTCAGTCCAATCCTGGACACGGAGATTACTGGCTGCCCACTGAGGCAGTGGGTTCACCCTTGTCTTTTTGTACATGTGCGTATGTGTGTGTACGTACATGTATGTGGGAGTGCATGCCTGTGAAATCGGTCAGCCTCTGGTGGTGTCCTCAGATGCTGTCTACCTTTATTTTGGAGACAGAGTCTCTGGCCAGTGAGTTCCGGGAATCCACATGTTTTTGCATCCCCACTGCAAGGATTACATGTGTATACTACCACTTTTTAAATGTGGGTTTTACGAATTGAACTCAGATCCTTATGCTTGTGGGGCAAGCACTTTCTGATCCACCCTCCTCCCCTTTGTCTTTTTTGGCCCTAATTCTCCACTGCAGAAGCAGTAGTGACTGCAGCTCAAAACCCAAATTTGCTTATTTTAAGTAAGTTTGTAACAAACATTGGCAGGCACTCTTGTCTTCACAGGTTTCCTCAGAGGGGCACTTGACCAGTAGAAATAGAATTTGAGCTACAAAGCTGAGCCTGGTTGAGCATGCCTGTTTCCATAGTATTCAGGAGGCAGAGGCAGGGGAAGGAGCGTGTGCTGCAAGTTTGAGAATAGCTTAGGCTATATAGTGAGTTCAAGGCTGGCCAGAGCAACTTAGCAAGAAGCTCAAAATTTAAAAATATAAAAAGAGGCTTAGTGCCACTGTATGAAATAAAGTCTTCTGGTTCATTTTCAAAATAAAAGTATCTCGAATCAGTTCAGGTCAATTACAGATGAGCAGGAAACACTGGATCTCTGGTGGTCTGAGAGAGCTGCTTACCCCCACCCAAACTCTGTTAACCTAACTAGCTCCCCACCCCAACTAGAAGTTTGGAGTAGAAAATTACCAACAGCCAAGCTTGCCTAATGACCTGCAGATGTGACAACGTCATGTTCCTGATAAGTTTTGAAATAGACAGGGTGTAAAACTTAGAGATGAACCCACCTATGTTTTTTTTTGTTGTTGTTGTTAATGAGAAAAAGACAAACATAAACAGTCAAGGGAAAGATGAGACCTAGATGATGTGTAAGGTTGTACCCTCCTGATCACTCAGCCAATGTGGACCAGGTAGAAGAGACCTGCATTTAGGATTATAAAAATTGTTCTCTGGGCTCATTCAGCATGCCCACCATTCTGGGCTGACTCCTGGCTTTGCAAAGTCATAAAATAAACTGCCTGGCTTTTGAGGTTCTGGGTCTCCAATACTTTTATTACGAAGTGAGAGTCCATGTTTCTCACAACAGCACTTGCCTGCCATGAGCAAAGTTCAAATGCAATCCCCAGTTCAAAATATACCTACCCTAGAGGGGGGTGCTGTCAGTCCCTTACACGTGTCTCCCTCTCCTACTGTCTGTACTTAAATCTGTATTGAAAGTTCTTAATAAACTCCAACTTTGCCTGGCTTTACCTGAGCAGAAGTCTCTGAAAAGAATTCCTCAGACCTCTGAGATATGACACTGAGCTGAGTCTTCCCTGTTGCTCACAGGGATGGGTTGCAGCTGCCACTAGAACGTGCAGTCTAGCAGTGGAGTGACCACTCTGCCCAGGGTGTGGGTCTGCTGCCCTCCTATGTCATCTTCTGGGGTAGTTGATACTGATTGTCAACTTGACAGAATCTAGAATCACTAGGAAATATACCTCTGGGCATGTCTGTGAGGGAGTTTCTGGAGTTTGTTAATTGATGTGTGAAAACCCAACCTTACTGTGGGCAGCACCATCCCATGGGATGGGGTCCTGGATTGAATAAAAACGAGAAAGCAAGGCAGGCGTGGTGCTTGCCTTTAGTCACAGCACTGAGGAGGCAAAAAGATGAAAACAAAAAAGCTAAGCCTCCCAGCCAGCTGTATGTAATTTTTCCAAAATTAATTTTTTAATGTTATTACGTCTCATGGTACTAAGACAGAAAATGAAAAGGTGAAAAATGATGTTAAAAAGCTAATTTCTTTTCTTTCTCTGTCTAAAAGCCATTTAGGAGGGAACTTACATTGGTTCTAGCCACTCCAACAAGCTATCAAAGTGCCTGAAAACAAATCCTGACTTTAAGACTCTCAAGTCCAGCCTTGGCGACTAAAAGAAAAACAAGGAGGAACCCAATAGATAGATGGTCTTGGAAGTCCTAAGCAAGAAATTCTAATGGACTTTAACATGGACATTTGAAATTTTCTTTGTTCTGACTATTCCGGTTTCCTATCTAAAATGTATAATGCTAACTACTCTTGCCCTTAACAGTTATGCAGTTTAGGGGTCTTTTAGATAGACCCACTGATGGCATACTCCAATTGCCACAGTGTACGTCCCCTTTCAGCTTTTGAAGAAGCTAGAGTGGTCATCCACCCAATTCCCTATTGGCAATTGGGGTGCCTCTTTAGAGGGTGATGTGATAAGAATAGGAGATAGAATTTGGCTAGGCAGTTTAGGGTAAAAAGACCCCAAGGAAAAGTAGCCAGTTTCTTTTTGGCTAAAAACCAAAACAATTAAAAACAAAAAGGAAGATTTGTTGGGCATAATGCCGGACGGGCCTAGCCAGGCCACCTGCTAGGAGGAATAGAGGAATGGCTCCTGTGGGTGTGGCGTTCTGCTCTGGCTAGTCGTGAGATCAGCTTCTGCTCAGCACCTGGAAAGAACCTGCCAACCTGGGGAGAAACTTACTACTGGCTGTATTCAGGACCCCGCCCCATAAGGTCATTGGCTATCCGGGCCTATAAGAGCTTGTGCACATATTCAGTAAATGACCTTGCAGTGCCACGCGCCTGGCCTGCTTCCCGCCCAGCTCCCAGAGTTTGTGTCTTAACTCTGCATCTACTCGTCCCCTCGGTCCCCTCCGGCTGGCCCCTAGTGCTGAGGACCCCCCAGTACCCAACCCACCAAACAGCAGCAACAACAAAATGAGAAAGCAAACTGGTTATCAGAATTTACTGCTGCCTATTCTGACTGTGGACACAGCATTACCAGCCGCCCCACCCCTGCCACTGTGCCTCCTACTTTAACGGACTGTGCCCTCAAACGCGAGCCAGAAGAAACCCTTCCTTCTTTCAAGTGCTTTTGTCCCAGCCATGGGAAAAGTAACTAATACACCCTTAGAGCTTCCTTCCCATCTGAAGCTGGGGCCTCCTGCTCTGCCTCTGCAACACACTTACCAATAGTTTGGCCTTGACTTCCCTTATCTATGAAAAGTGAGGATGTGGGCCACCATGGGAAGCACACGAGAAGAATGCCAAGTCTTGCCTGGAGCTCTGGGGGCACTGGGGTCCCTGCTGATGCCTCTGATGAGCTGGTGACACCCCACCAGGACTTGGGGTAGCTTCACAACATGCTGGCATCATTTCCCAGCAATGGGGACAGCTTCCATAGTGAAAAACTGTCACTTGAACTCACTGTAGCTGCTCTGGGGTGTGAAATCTCAACAGGGAGACTTTCTTTTGCTTCGAGACAGGGGCTAATCTGTATGCCTAGCTGGCCTGGAACTTGCTATATAGTCTAATAGTGCTGGGATTAAAGGTGTGCGCCACCATGCCCTGCTGAGATTTCCCTTCTTACCATGAAACTTTAAAAAAATGTGTGGGGCTGGAGAGACAACTCAGCTGTGAAGAGCTTGTGCTGTTTTTGCAGAGGAATTCAGTTTCCAGCACTCACATCAGGTGGCTCAGGACTACCTGTAACTCCTGCTTCGGGGAATCTGACACCCTCTTCTGGCTTCTTCAGGTACCTGCACTCACATGCGCATGCCCCCACATAAGCACACACAGAAACACATAATTTAAAATGAAATAAATAAATCTTTAAAAAAATCACTGTGTGGTACAGGAGAGATGGTTAAGAACATGGGCTGCTCTTGCAGAGGACCTGAGTTTGGTTCCCAGTATCACAGGGCAGCTAACAACCACCTGTAACTCCAGTTTCAGGGGTATCCTACACCCTCTCCTGGCCTACACAGGTACTGCATGCACATGGTGCACTTACATACCTGCAGACAAAACACTCGTACACATAAAGTAAAAAAAATAACTATTTGCTGACCTACACCATCATGGAAACACAACTCAGAATGGAAGATTCCATCTCAGCGGTTAGCAGGGCTTCCCTAGGAAATGAGCAACAGTGGTGGGGAGGACGGCGGAGGAGGTCATCACTGCTGGTGCTAGTGCAAATCATTAATTAAAAATTTTATTTTATGTGTTTTTAAAATTTATTTCTATTTTATGTGTATGAGCGTTTTGCCTACATGTATGTAAGTACACCTGAGTGTACAATGCCCACGGAGGCGAGAAAAGGCCATCAGAGTCCCTTGGAACTGGAGTTACAGTTGTTAGCTGCCATGTGGGTGCTGGGAACTGAAGTCAGGTCCTTTGCAAGAGCAACCAGTGCTCTCAACCACTGAACCATCTCTCTGGCTCCCACATGTGTGTTTTGCCTGCTTGGATGCAGTGCCCACAGAGGTCAAAGAAGTCATTGGATTACCTGGAACTGGAGTTAATGATCATTCTTAATCACCATGTGGGTGCTGGGAATCGAACCTCTTCTGTAAGAGTAGCCAGTTCACTTAACTACCAAGTCATCTCTCCTGACCCCTACAATGGAGTTTTATTCAGCAATAAAGAATAATGACATTTTGTCAGTTGCAAGAAAATGGGTGGAACTTGGGATCATGTTAAGTGAAATAAGCCAATGTTAGAAAGACAGGTAGCATGTGTTTTCTCTCTTGTGTGGTATCTAGTCGGGGAGGGGGAGGGCATAAAAGTAAAATGGAGACTATTAAAAATGTAATAGGAGAAAGGGGAGGAAAAATGGAATAAGAAAGGGTTGTAGGAGCTGGAGAGATGGCTCAGTGGTTAAGAGAACTGACTACGTTTGCATAGGACCCGGGTTCAATTCCTGGCACCCACATAGCAGCTAACAACTGTCCATAACTCCAGTTCCAGGGGATCCTATGCCCTCCTCTGACCTCTGCAGGCACTGCAAGACATGGGTACACTTACGTACAGACAGGCAATACATTCAACCATATAAAATAAAAAGAAAATAAAATACTTTAATAAAGAATCATAGAAGGGATGAATATGATCTCAATGTGTTAGCAGCATACATAGAAATGTCATATTGAAGTGCTGGCGAGATGGCTTAAGGTGTTTGCGACCAAGCCTGAAAATGAGTTCCAAGACAGAAGACCAAACCTGAATTTGATCCCTGGAAGGAGAGAACTGACTCCTGCAAGTTGTCCTCTGACCTCCATGAATGTGCCCCCCAACAAATAAATAAATGCATGTAAAATTTAGAAATTTAAAATTTGACGGGTGTGGTGGCACTTTCCTTTAATCCTAGCACTCGGGAGGCAGAGGCAGGTAAATCTCTGTGAGACTGAGGCCAACTGGGTCTACATAATGAATTTCAGACTAGCTGGGGCTACAGGGAAACTGTCTCAGAAAGCCAAATGTTAAAAAAATGTTATGATGAAACACAATGAGCCTGACTTTGTGTAATTCACATGTGCCAATAAAATCTAAGGCTTTACATTTTTCAGTTTGTTTCATTATATTTTTCATTTTACCTAATTAAAAATACTTATTTATATATTTGTGTGTGTATGTGTATGAGTATGCACATGTGTGTAGGGGGTTGGCCATGCTTGTACACATGCCCGAAGGCTGGAAGAAGGCTTCAGATGTCTTAGGCAGGGTCTCTCCCTGAACTTGAGGCTTGTTTTCTTTCCTAAGTTGGAAGGAAGGAAGCCTCAGTGATCTTCCTGTCTCTGGTCCCCTTGGAACTGACATCACAGGTATGGGGTGATACCCAGCTTGCTACATAGGTGTTGGGATCTGAACTCCAGTCGTCAGTGACTGCACAATAAGAGCTCTTTACTGTTGAGTTGTCTTTCTCCAGGCCCATACTTATTTTTTTGAGATATGGTCTTTCCTGCCTAGGCTGGCCTTGAACTCCTTATGCAAATGAGTAATGACCTTGAAATCCTTGTGTTGGCCCTACCTCCCAAGGGCTGGGGTTACTAATGGTCTTGTGTCATCATGCCCAGCTTCCCTCTCCTTCTTATTTGAAACGTTGCATTCTGTACGACGCATCTTAACAAATAAAGAGTTAAGCATTTTAAGCTTGGCCAAATTTCCCACATGGAAGTGGCTTCTGCTTAATGCAGCATGGCCTGCTGAGCCCCCATGGACCCTTTCCTTCCAACACCAAGGACCTGTTTCCAGATGTAGAAATGAACCAGTGTGTGTACTTTTCAGAGAAAGGCCTCTTTCCTCAACATTAACTAGAGAATTCATCCAAATTATTTTTAAAATTTTATTTATTTAGCTTATTTTAAAAATTTCATTTATTTAGTATGGAGGGGAGCGGGGAGGGCTTGCATGTACCACAGCATGCATGTGGAAGTCAGAAGATACCTAGCGGAATTCCGTTCTCTCCTTCCATCATGTGGGTCCTGCAAAGACAGGAAGGGTCTACCTGCTGAGGCTTCTCACCAACCCTTCACCCAGATTCTTAGCTCAGTATTATTTTGAAATTTGTCTTAGAACTCTTAAGAAAACAGTTATTAGCTCCCCATAAAGGTACAGTTTTATTTTCATAGGGGAAATACACGGTTAAGGAACTCAATATGACAAATGTCCTAAATGTTTGACTGTAGAGCCCTGAGAAATCTCTGGGGAACTCCTGACAACCAGTTTCCAGGCCTCGCTCCGCCCCGCCCCCAGGATCCTAGCCCCGCCCCACAACAACTAAGCCCCGCCCTCATAACCACGCCCCTCGCCCCAGCGCGGCCTATCCACCATCTGGCCACTCCCTCTTCCTGTTTTACAGCGAATCCTTGAAGTCACCGCATGCACTGTCAGTCCAGGCCGCAGGGAGTGTCACCTGACGGGCGCCGGCCGGCCAAGATGGCTGCGTCCTGCGTGGCGCTGTTGACGGTGGCGCTGCTGTTGCCACTGCTGCTGCTCGGAGCGTGGAAGCGCGCGCGGTGGGCGAACGCGGCCGGGCATGTGGCGGTCGTGGTGCTGGGCGACGTGGGCCGCAGTCCCCGCATGCAGTACCACGCGCTGTCGTTGGCCAAGAGCGGCTTCTCGGTGACGCTGCTGGGGTTCTGCGGTGAGTGGCGGGGTCTGGGAGGGAGGCTGGACCCTGGACGCAGGCTCTCACCGTTGCCGGGCCCAGTCGGGTGCGACTGTGCTCCATTCCTGTCTGCCTTGGTCAGGAAACAGTCTGCCTCAGCCTCTGCTTGCCATCCGTGAAGACTGTGCTAAGTAATAGCATGGTCCCACTTAATGTGTGCAGAGCCTGGGACTGGAACCCGGGCACGTGTGGCCTCAGTGCTGGTCACGACTTCCGCGTGCTGCCTTTGTCACTGGGCTCAGTGGACTGACAGGTTGGGACATTCCTTTACATTCCTTCTTTAGCGCAGAGCTCCGCCATCTGGGGACGTTTCTTTTGCTCCCCAAGGCCAGCTTGTCCCCAGAATGCAGGCAGAAGTGTCCACTCTCTTGTGTCCCGTTCATGACCTTACAGGGGTCCAACGTTTTCATATTGAGATATGACATCTGTCAACATGTTGGGCTGCATTCATAACTATTCTGATATACATGTGAGCTCCGCTGTTTGGATACAGTTGCGAGTTTAGAGGGTGGCTCAGCCCTGTTTGGAGGAAGGAGGGCATAGTACTGATTGATCGCTCTGTGTCCTGCTGTCACAGGGTTTGGGTAGAGTGGAACTGACCCAGACTCCCCATCCAAGAGTTTACATTAATTTAATTGAGTGCCTGTTCTGTCCCAATCTCCTAGTTAAGGCAGGTGGGTTAAGATGTGAGTCCTCTCTTTGTGAACTTTCTAGTAGAAGATGGACACAAAATAGCCTCATTTTCCATTCTAGCTACTGGAGACGAGAGAGGTTTCAGCTTTTCTTTCCTGCCTCTTGTTTGAGACAGGGTCTTGCTTTGTAGCGTAACCCATGCAAGCCTTGAATTCACAATCCTACCTTATTCTTCCAAGTACTGGCATTACAGATGGCAGTCACCACACCCAGCTGTCTGTGAAATTGATGTCTACAAAGGATACCTTAAAGAACCTTTCTAATTTTCAGACTCCAAGCCTCGAGATGAGCTCCTGCAGAACAATAGGATTCAGATTGTGAAGTTGTCAAAGCTGCAGAGTCTGGGAGGTAGGATCAGTCAACCTCAGATTCCTGACTGGGGGTGCGTGCATGGGAGGGGCAGCTGTGTATTGGGTGGGTAGACTGGCAGACTGCCAAGAGCAAGAGCTCTTGTAGAGATGGGTGTTTTCTGACTTGCAGCTGGGCCCAAAGTTCTCCAATATGGAGTCAAAGTTGTGTTTCAGGCAGTGCACTTGTTGTGGAAGCTGATGTGCACAGACCCTGCAGCCTACATCTTCCTCCAGGTATGTGCCAGTCCCTGCCTCCTTCTGTGAGGACCACTGTTAGCAATTCACTTGCCAGCCTGCTAAATGTGCACAAATGGGGCTAGGGGTGGGGCTCAGTGAAGTCCTGGATTTGATTCTCTGTACCTTATACATAGAAAATGCACAAATTAATAAATAAACTACATAGTTTTGTGTGCATTAACTATACAAAACATGAGTAGGGCTGTTGCATTCGAGAATTTGCAGCAGCTGTGGTTACCTGTACAAGATCTAGCTTGCCAATGTTCTAACATATATAGGGGAGGGGTTCGTTCTACCTCTGTCCCTAGATGAGGAGCTATGAGGGTTGTTGGGACAATGGGGAGTCCATTTTCTTCGGTGGTATAGCCACTAGTAAATTGCTCATGGTCTAGTAAATAACCCCACACCTGTGTTCCTGCAAGCAACCCTAATTCGATCCAGTCATTAACAAAAGAAAAACAAAAAGATCTGGCAGCAGGCCAGGGGCTGTTTGAGAAGAACGGTTCCAGAGAGATCAGGGGAATAGGAGGTGGATAAGAGATTAATGATTAATAATAATAAGAGATTAATACGTATACATTATATACGTATATGAATTTATCAAATAATAAATAAATTAATATTTAGAAAAAGCATGAATCACTTGGAAGTGGAGCATGCCTTTAATCCCAGCACTTGGGAGACAGATCTCTGTGAGTTCAAGATCAGTGTGGTCTACATAGTGAGTTCCAGGCCAGCAAGTGTACCCATTAGTATCATAATGAATGGAATCTTGTCCTGCACTTACTGTTTTGCCAGTATTACCAGTAAAGCCTCATTTAGCCCCCTTAAGAACTCTAAGGAGTAGGTTCTTGTATAACATTTTAGAGATGCACAAGCCTAGGCACAGAGAGATCCTGTAAGTAGCTAATTATTGTATAGCTAGGAAGTGATGGAGTCAGGATTTGAACCCAAGTAGTCAGCTGGTTTTAGAGCTAAGGTTTTCACCTCTCCCTCTTTCTAGATTTTTTTCTTTTATCCTGTATTGGGGGTTGGGGGCACATACTCGTGGAAGTCAGAGGATAGCGTTATGGAGTTGATTCTCTCCTTCCACCTTTACATGGGTTCTGGAGATAGAACACAGGTCATCAGGCTTATATGGCAATCACCTTTACCTGCCATCTCTTCACCCCTTATCCTTATCCCTATACCAGTTTTATTTCTTTATTTTAAAAAATTGTTTTATGTATAGGATTATTTTGTTTGCAAAATACTGGTGACTGGTGCCCACGGAGGCTAGAGGAGAGTGTCTGAGTCTCTGGAACTGGAGTTAGAGTTGTGAGCCACCATGTGGGTTCTGGGAAATAGAACTCTGGTCTTCTGCAGGATTAGCTGGTGTTCTTAATGACTGAGCCCCCCCCCCCAGTGTTAATGCCTAGAGGTGTCTTTTCTCATTGACTTGCACCAGTACACTCAAGGTTCTTCTCCCTGTTAATTTATTGAGTGTATGTATCTGTGTACCTGCAGATGTGGAGGTCAGAGGACAATTTTTGGAGTCAGTTCTTTTTCCACCATGTGGGATCTGGGGATTAAACTGAGGTTTTCAGTCTTGGTGGCAGGCATCCCCCTACCCCACAACAGGGTCTCACTGTGTAGCCCTGGGCAACTGGATATGTACACCAGGTTGACCTTGAATTCAGAGAGGTCTGCCTGCCTATGCCTCCCAAGGATGGGAATTAAAGGCATGTGCCACTCCCAGCCTTTTGTTATTTATTTATTGGTCTTTTTGAGACAGGGTCTCCCTGTAATCCCAGCTGGTCTAGAACTCACTCTATGGACCAGGCTGGCCTCAATCATAGAGATTCCCCTGCCTCTACTTCCCAAGTGCTGGGGTTAATGGTGTGTGCTACCGCACCCAGCTTGTTGCTCTTATTTTTTTCTAATTATTTTATTTTTGTATGTATGTGTGTATGCATGAATGCCACAGTGTATGTGGAGGTCAGATGACAACCTCAGGTGTTAGTCTCCTTGTCTGAGACAGGGTCTCTTATTTGCCACTGTATATGGCAGGCTAGCTGGCCCAAAAGTGTCTAAAAAAATCTCCCCTTTCCATCTTCTTTCTCGCCATTGCAGTGAGATTATAGATTACAGATGTGTGCTCTGTAGAGCCTGGCTTTACCTGAGTACTAGGAGTCAAACTCAGTTCCTCATGCTTGTGTGGTAAATGCCTTACCCACTGAGCCATCTCCCTGGCCAAAGTTTTTGGAATTATTGGTGATTTTGGAGTTTTCTGATTGGGCATTTTGGTTTCTTTAATGGCTTCTTAGGCCTTTTGTGGTGGTGGAGAGGGGCTTTCTTTGGCTCATTGGCTGTCAAGACCCTGTAGAAGTCACGGTCTTCTTGTGTGGTCACCTGTCTTCACTCAGGCTGTGTGGGCCATAGTCTGTGTTTCCTCCACTGCCTACAAGTTTCTCTTTCCTAGAACCCCCCTGGCCTGCCTGCCATTGCTGTCTGCTGGTTTGTGGGCTGCCTTTGTGGGAGCAAACTGGTCATCGACTGGCACAACTATGGCTACTCCATCATGGGCCTGGTGCATGGTCCCCGGCACCCCATTGTGCTACTGGCTGAATGGTGAGAATCTGGAGGGAAGGTGTGGGGTCCTCCCCTTAGCCCCCATCAGAGAGAGTAGAGGAAGCTGGGGGCGGGGCAGGCTGGACAAGCAGGATCATTGGCTGCACTATGGGCCCACTGTCCTCTGTCTCATTGTGTGCCTCCATCTTTGGGGATCAGCTAGTTACAGCTGTAGCCTTTGCCTGCTTATTCTGCTGCTCATGGGAGAGGTAGCCCAGGCTGCTCCCTGATAGTCATGGAGTGCTGGCTACAGGCCAGGTTCCCCAGGCCAGGCCCCTATGTGTTTCCCACTCTTGTCTCCATCATTCTCAGTTAATGTAACTGTGCTCACTTCCTTTCACAAGTTAGGCTGAGAGTGATGCCACCTAGGAAGTAAATGAGGACTCCAGAGCCTGCTCTGTACCTGGAGGGAAGAAAAAGGCTGTGATACCATGGTGATAGTTTGTGGCTTTGAGCTTAGGTCTGTCTTCCCATCTCAGCCTCCTGAGCCCTGGTATTATAGGTATGATCTACCACCCCGGTTTAGTTACCTTACTTTTTATTTATTTTTTTATAAGTAATTTAGCTTTTGAATTCCGTGGATCCTAGGCTAGCCTTGATCCGCTTCTAAAGTACTAGGATTATAGGCATGTGCTATCACCTGTTTTAGGCATTGCTGGAAATCAAACCTAGGACTTTGTCTGTGCTAAGCAGGCACTCTTCCAACTGAGCTACATTTCCAGCCGTGTGTGTGTGTGTGTGTGTGTGTGTGTGTGTGTGTGTATAATATATATGTATGTATGTATATATGAGGCAGAGTCTTTAGCCCAGGCTGGCCCTAGACTCTCTGCAGCTGATGATGACCTTGAACTTCTGATCTTCCTACTTCTCTTTGAGTGCTGGGATGACAGGTACATACTGCCACAGCAGGTTTTTGCAGCACTGGAGATAGAACCCAGAGCCTCATGCATGCCAGACAAGTACTCAACCAGCTGAGCTGCATCCCCAGCCTGAAGCTTGACTTGTTTTCCCTCTTCTCAGTCCTGTGACCAGACCTCCAGTCTCTCACATTCATGAATTCCCTCTGTATCATGTTGAGAGTGAGCCATCATAGTATACAGTTTCTGTGGTGGTGACCCAGGATGACTGATATGTGGCTAAGAGGCCTTTGTTAGATTTCTCTTTATTACATGAGAGACTTGGGCAGTGGGCTGTTATTTCCATGTCACGGAAAAGTGATAGAAGCAGGAAAATAAGTACGGTGGGAGGTCAGGTCATGCAAACTCCTGATTCTAGAGGAGCCAGGGCTGACTCAGCAACCAGCTACTGAGGGGTGTCAAGTCATGTGGACGTTAGAGTGGCGTCCAGGCTCAGGCCAGGCCTCCATGCTGATTCCCAAGACATCTTTATAGGTACGAGAGGTTCTTCGGGCGCCTGTCCCACCTGAACCTGTGTGTGACCAATGCAATGCGGGAAGACCTGGCAGAGAACTGGCATGTCAGGTATGGACATCTGTCAGCCTGTGTGTTCTGTGGGGGCTCAAGGGCTGTGGCATCCACTGTACCATGTTGGAGTACCCAGGACCCAGGCAATCATTACTGGGTTTGTTTTTTGTTTTTGTTTTTTTGTTTTTTTGCTTTTTTTTGACAGGGTCTCTTGTAGCCCCAGTCCACCTGGAACTCACTATGTAGACCAGACTGACCTCAGTCTTACAGAGATCTACCTGCCTCTACCTCCTGAGTGCTGGGATTAAAGGCATGTGCTACCACACCCAGTATGGTTACTGGTTTTGAGAAGCTGAAGGAAGAGGTCATGGGGGACTTTTTCTCTCCCAGCTATGTGTTCTAGGCAATTTTGATGCTAAAAATCTGTGCATGAGCCTGAGGAATTCTGGCCTCTTGTCAGTGTCCTCTTACTCAGATTTCTCTCTGTCGCCTCCGTCTCATTGCAGGGCTGTGACTGTCTATGACAAGCCAGCGTCTTTCTTTAAGGAGACGCCCGTGGACCTGCAGCACAAGCTCTTCATGAAGCTGGGCCACATGTACTCTCCTTTCCGGAGCTGGTATGTTTCCTTTCTCTGCTGTCCTGGCCTCCTGCAGACCTGGGGTTCCACTCATCCAGCCGATGGTGAACTAAGGCTGTGGCCTGCTGCTTGTTTCTGTAAAGTTTTATTGGAACATGGCCCACCCATTCACTTCCATGTTGTAGCAGCTGCTTGAAACCTGGTAGATGGTGCGTGTCTGTCGTCCCAGTGTTTTGAAGGCTGAGGCCACATTCACCTCAAAAACCAGTGGTTGTTTCTCCAAGCTATAGCAGTAGAGCTGGGCTGTGCAGCAGAGATGTGGCCCACAGAGCCCTTCATGAAAATATCTGCTGAGCCCTGTGCTGCCTTGCTTTGCTGCTGGCAGGTTCTTGTGCCTGTGGTGGGTCAGGGCACTCAAGTGTCCCCTGAGCATCTCACTGGGCTGAGGAGGGTACTTCTGTAGCTCTGCACATGTCCTCTGTGTGCCCCCGGTAAGCAAGCACTGCCGGTGGAACTTGAAGCAGGCAGAGCAGGGAAGCCCATGGTGGAGACAGTCGGTGGCAGGCGGGTTGCTGTTACGGAAACCTCAGTGCTGGGAACCGCTGTCTGTGGGGTTGGCTGGGTACTGACACAGGTGGGAGCCTGTGGCCCTGTCCTGTGCTGGCGTATCTAGCGTCTTACTGCTTTCCTCCGCTCCTTCAGCCTAGAGCCCTCAGACGAGACAACGGAGAGGTCAGCCTTCACTGAGAGGGACTCTGAGAGTGGGGCAGTGACACATCTGCATGGGCGGCCTGCGCTGCTGGTGAGCAGCACGAGCTGGACAGGTCTGCCCCTCCCCCAGCACCTGGGGTGTGTGCCCAGCAGGCGGGCTCCTACTTTCGCCTGGGATGGGTATAGAGTGGGTGGAGGTGGGTGAGGCAGCCTGTGACCCCTCTCCTTTCTTCTCTTCTTGTAGAGGATGAGGACTTCTCCATCCTGCTGCAAGCGTTAGAAAGTAGGTGTGTGGCTGCTTCGGCAGCTTGGAGCATATCTGGGGCCTCGTGTGGCAGGGCTGCCATGTGATCCTGCCCCTGGGGTCATGGGTGGGCCAGTGTGAGGACAGTGGAGGAGGGTGTGGGAAGCTTCCTGTCCCCACATAGCTGCTGGGATGGAAGAGTATCTTGAGGCCAGCAGCCTCCTGGGGTATCAGCCCTGCCCTCCCCTTCATTTACCGTCTCCTAGTTAGTGTGTCTTTCTTTCTTTTAAACAGAGTTTGAACAACTGGCACTCAGTGGAGAGAGGCTTCCCTCCCTAGTGTGTGTGATAACAGGTACCAGCGGGGGCACAGTCTCTTGTTTTTAGGAGGAGAAGGGTAGCAGAAGAGGCCTTTACAGAAGGCCTCTGTAGGGCCCTCTTGTTGATCATCATCTCAACTCTCCAAGAGCGTCTGTCTCCCTCCTTTCTTCCCTCCCCAGGACTTTGCCCATGCTAGACAAGTGCTCTACCACTGAGCCATATCCAGCTGTTTTGTTTTCTATTTAGAGGCAGAGGTTCACTAAGTTGTCCAGGCTGACCTTGAACTCACTCTGTAGTCCAGGCAGGCCTTGTCATGCTTACGTGCCCCAGCCTCTTGAGTAGCTGGGACAGACCCATGTCATCAGGTCTGGCTTGGCTAGTGTTTTCTATATGTACTTGCTGTATGGGGCACCCGCTGCTCTGAAGGGACTTGTGGCAGGGTGCAGAGTTCAGATCTGACTCTCCAGTGGCTCTAGAGACCAAGTGCTCCCCTTTCTGAGTGTTTCTGGCCTCTCTCCAGTTTAAAAACAGCATGCCTTCTGTCCAGTACAGAGCCATGGCCAGTCACAGGGTCGGGGGCTTCCCCATCCTGCTCATTCATTCCTGGATGGGCTCCCAGGGGAAACATGGAGCCGACAGAGCATGTGGGGACCCTGCTGGGACTCCTGGCAGACAGGACAGTCTTTTTCTGTACTCAGCACATGTAGGCTCTATGTCCACCTTGGCAGTACCCTAGCTTTTATCTCGGTCTCCTTTGTAGTCTGCAGCCCTGGGCCAGCTGGCTGCAGGTGGCAGGACTGTGCTTAGTGTCCCCCACCGTTGGCTCTCAGGGACTGACTGAGGTGGGGTCTTGGAAATGATTGCTAACTACCAGCAGAAGCAGCCAGTACCAGCCAAGTGGCAGAGACAGAGACAGGCTGGTGCTGATTTTCTTCTCTGCAAAGGGAAGGGGCCCCTAAAGGAGCACTACGGTCACCTCATCAGCCAGAAGCACTTCAAGCACATCCAGGTCTGCACCCCGTGGCTGGAGGCTGAGGACTACCCTCTGCTTCTAGGTGAGAGAGCTATGTTTCAGGGGAAAGGCAGAGGCTTCAAGGGGGAGTACCTCGGAGGGCAACACTATCTCACAAGAGTCAGAGAGGAAAGATGTTACCAACTTCTTTTTCTGCCAGTCATCTTTTTTTTTTTTTTTAAGATAACCATGGCCGGCCTGGAACTCCCTGTGTATCCCAGGGTAGCTTTGCATTTACAGTGGTTTTTCTTGCCTCAGCTTAGGTACTGGCATTATAGGTGAGCACCACCATGCCTGGCCTTTATGTTTTGTTTTTGAGTAACGTTTTTTAAGTGAGTAGCTCAGGCTGGTGTTGAACTTGTGCAATCCTGCTGTCTCAACCTTCCTAGTGCTGGGCTTACACCATGTGATTTTTATTGGATTAAAACATTTTTTTTATTTCAAAAATTCCTTGTTAGAATTATCACAGCAAACAAAAATTGCCATTATAGTCATTTTTTAAATAGTTGTTTGTGTGTGTGTGCATACTTGTGGAGATCAGAGAACAACTTGTGGGAGTCAGTTCTCTCCTACTATGGGGACTGAACTGAGGTGGTCAGGTTTGGTGACAAACATCTTTACCCACTGAAACATCTGACCAGCCTCCCTCTATTCATTTTTAGGTGTCTGTTCAGTGGCATTCCTGACAAAGCTGAGTGACCATTTCCACCTCAGCAGAAACTCTGTACTCAGCTTTCAGTGACAGTGTAGGAAGCTTTTCTTTGATAATGAATTATAGCTAAGTAGAAAGAATGAGTCAATGTAAATAAAAACAAACTTTAATCATCAGATAGTTTCAGATAGAACCTGGTGGTCAACCATGTTTCTGCCTCTGGTCAGGTTCCCTGGCTCCTTGGTCAGCTTATGTCACTTGTGTTTGGGGAGTCTTGATGGGGACATCTGATTTCCACCCCCTGTAGAGGGGTCCTTACACAGGCCTGGGAGGATGCCTGCCAGCGCTTTGTCCGTCTCCACAGGGTCAGCGGACCTGGGTGTCTGTCTGCACATGTCTTCCAGCGGCCTGGATCTGCCCATGAAGGTGGTGGACATGTTTGGCTGCTGCTTGCCTGTGTGTGCTGTGAACTTCAAGTGGTAAGAGCAGGCACTGCGCCTTACCCGGGGTCACGTTCTAGATACATAGCTCTGGGGGAACCAGTAGTCATGCTTCATGGGATCCCCCATAGCACACAGGGTTGCTAAGAGCTAGGACTCTGTGGTCTCTGCAGCTGAGCCCCACTGGTGTATTTTCCCTGGCCAGGATGGGAGTGGGCAAGGGTAGTTCTGGAAGGTACAGAGTAGCGTGTAGAGACCTGGAAAAGCTACCTTTGATCTGGAGAGCCAAACTCAAGCTTGCTGGAACCTTGGCTCTTGAAGGGAGTGGAAACAAAATATAGAAATGATCTTGGCACAGAGGGCCACCTCTTCTTACGGCCTCTTCTCCAAATCAGCCTGGTGTTTTCACAAACACAGGTATTTTTCTATCCAAACACTCCATCTCAGAACATTCATTTAGGTCAGCTGGCTGCTCCAATGCCAGCTTCACTGGAGGTGGCATGGTGGGTGGCTTTCCTGGCCTCTCTCCTCCAGGTGGCTCTCAGGTCTCTTGTTCTCTCTGCAGTCTGCATGAACTTGTGAGACATGGAAAGAATGGCCTGGTCTTCGAGGATGCTGAGGAGTTGGCAGCTCAGCTGCAGGTAGTGGGCCTGCTTCCTGCAGGGCTGAGTGGTGCACGAGCCAGCTCCCTGACCCCTGCTTCCCATGTAGGGCACTCTGGTGGGACTGTGGGGTGTAGAGGAGGGAACAGAGGCCTCCCATGAACCCTCCTATGTTGGGCTGTCGGCCAGCTGTTCATATTGCCAGAGGCTGTGAGGGCCAGGCATAGCCAGGGATGCCCCTCCACCTGGGTTTGCGGAGCTCACACTACAGTCAAGTCAGGAGCTGGGTTGCCCTTTAGGGAGAGTGGGGGCCACAGGGGCTTCTACAGGTCCTCCCTAGAGACTCCCACACATGTATTCCTGACAAGGACTTGTTTTGGAGGGCTGGTGGACAGCATTTTGGGCTCTGTCCTTCAGTCCTTGTGAGAATTCTGCAACTCCATCTTAATGTGGATGTGAATGCAGCTGCAGACTTATGCAACAGGCTAGGTTTCAATAAAACTTTATTTGCAAAGCCAGGTGGGCAGGACTTAGTCTGAGGCTAGAGTTTGCAGATCCCCGATACAGTCACCTTAACAAAGGCAGAGCTGTCACGGCCAGCCTCTCTTCTGTATACTGTACTGGGAAGAGATGGGAAAGAAGAGGCAGAAGGAACAGCATTCACCTGGCCTTCTCCAAGACAGGGGCTGTTGGGTGATACATGCTCTCTCAAGTGCCCCGTGAGAGGAAGGAACTTAGAAGGGGTGCTGCTGAAGGCAGTTTGGGGTTAGCCAGGCCTGAAGGTAGCTGGTGTGAGGCAAGATGGGCAAGGAGCTAAATTCTCATCTTTCTTTTCCTACAGATGCTTTTCTCAAAATTTCCTGACCCTTCTGGCAAGTTGAATGAATTCCGGAAGAATCTCCGGGAGTCAGAGCAGCTGCGATGGGATGAGAGCTGGCAGTGCACTGTGCTCCCTTTGGTAACTGCCAAGTGACCTGTGGGCTAGAGACAAGGGCTCGGCCCTCAGGGAGTTTTGTGGATCCTGCCTCCATCCATTTCTGTGCACCTTTCCAGCCGCATCTGCTGCTCTGACATTGTCTCTGGTTGGGCTTCTGAGCTCCCTCTGGTGGTCAGAGCCATGAAAGACAGCAGCAGTGATGGCTGGGGATGACCTGGCAGCTGCTCGTCTGGGTCCCTGAGACTCTGAGATGCTTTTCTTCTGTTTCAGTCTTTCATATTCCTCCAGTTCTGGTTCTGTCAGGCTGCCCTGTGAGCTCTGGGGTATCCCACATTCACTGGGCTTGGCTGAGAGGCCTGAGCTTTCACACTTGATAAAAATACATTTTTCTATTTGTACAAAGTTTCAAAATGCTTGCCTTTGAGCCCTGTCCGCTCCTGATGAGCTGCTGAGTACAGGCACACATATTCATTCTGTGCTTAGAACAACAGTTTGTGCTTTGCTGTTTGGAATAAGATTCCTTGGACATTTATGCACAGCAGATGCTCTATCAGGTTTCCCATGGACTCTTCCCCTAACAGTGATTTCACTTTCCCAATCACCTTCAAAAACTGACGTAACCATGTAGCATGAGCTTCAGGATCTTGATGGCTGAAGGCGCTTCATAAGGAAATAGTTTCCTGGCATGAGGGAGCACCTCTTCCCAGTAGATGCCTGCGCGGTCTAGAATCAGAGCACACAGATCTCAGGAGGGCAGTGCTGGAGATAGGAAGTGAGTGTGTCAGTGTGGGGCTGCAAGACAGGTGTGGCTGAGCTAAGTCTGCTTGGGCCAGAGACTTCTAGGCCCACCCAGATGCTCTGTGTGTGTGTTCTATGCATATATGTGTGGGGGTATGCACAGGTCAGAGGAAGATGTGGAGTGACATGCCCAGCTTTTTATATGGGTGCTAGGGATTCAAACTCAGGTCCTCATGTTTGCACAGTATGTGCTCTTCCCATGAAACCACCTCACTAGCCTTAGATCCATGGTCTTTTTTTTTTTTTTTTTTTGTATTTTTTTTTAAGACAGGGTCTATGTAGCCCTGGCTAGCCTGGAGCTCACTACATAGATCAAGCTGGCTTCAACACTCACAGAGATCTGCATGCCTCTGCCTCCTGAGGGCTGGGATTAAAGGACCACACCCAGCATCTTTTTGTTGTTTTTGTTAAAATGTAATATTGCTTTAAAATTTATTTTTATTTTTTATGTGTGTTATGCCTGCATGTATGTAAGGGCACTCATGTCATGCAGTGCCCAAGGAGGACAGAAGAAGGCATCAGATCCCCCAGAACTGGAGTTGTGGATGGTTGTTAGTCGCCATGTGAGTGAGGGCTGGGGTTTGAACCAGGGTCCTCTGCCAGAGCAGCCAGTGCTCTAAACCTCTGAGCCATCTCTCCAGCCTCTCCTCCTCCCTCCCAGTGGTTTCTTAATCATACTTTTGTTATAAGAAAAGTAGTATTCTTAAGAATGAAGCAGTAGAGACATGCAAGTGTGGAAAGCTCTGTAGCCCCACCGCCCTAGAGAACAACAATTGGCACATATTCTAGAAATTACTCCTAGCTATAGTAACTTTTTTCTGATGCTCTGTTTAGAACCTAGGCTTACACATGCTAGGCAAGCACGCTACCACCGAGCTAGGCTTCCAGGTCTCCATGAAGACAACCATGAAGACCAGGCGTACCCTGGATGCTGTGTGGTGCTCTGCTGTTCTCAGGGAAGGCGCATTAAAAACATTTTCATGTCAGCCCCTGGGCTTGCTCAAGGCTGCTCACCACTCTGTCAGTGGGGTGCAAGGAGTGCTCCCTTGTTTGCATGCTCTGTGATCACTGGGGAGGGGGAGCATCTGGGTATCATGTCTGCCCACAGAGGCCATGGCAGGTGAGTATGGACAGCTGGTAGAGGGCTTTGCCGGGAGAGCCAGGCAGATGGCTTCACATGGCACCAGGTCTACTGGGGATGCCCTGGCTGGCATGCTGGGTCTGTGGCTCACGTGGCCTGACTACAGCCCAGTCAGTCAGCCTTTGACTGCCCTAGCATCTTTGTAGTTGGGGTAGGATGATGGGACGCCCCTCCCAGGTGCTGGTGACTGATGTCAGGCCAGGGGATGGGCAAGGCACGTAGTAGTGCCATTTTGGGGATGGGTAAACAGTAGGCCCCTTAGCCCTTCTCTAAATCCCAAGTTCCTCTTCTCACGTAAAGGTGCCAAAGACAGTGGCTACCAACTTCCCAGTGTCGTGTGGGCTGGGCTTGCCCTGTTTTTTCAGGCTGTGTCTTAAGTGGTGGCCCCATGGAACAGATGAGGACACCGGGAAACAAGGAGGCCAGTGACAGCCCAGCTCCCCAAAGGGTGGAGGAGATGGGCAGGCAGCACCCACCTTTGGGGCCTGCCTGTGATTCCTGGGGTCAGAACCTGGTGTCCCCAGACAATAGCTGGCATCTCTTGCCACCTTTATTTTACAGATCAGGAAGTTGAGACGCTAGAGCTCTGAAAGACAGTAGGACTGCTGGACATTGATCTGTAGTATCATGGGACCGGGCTGCTACCCATCTGTGGGCTCTCCAACCCTGTACAAATCCTGGCCACTTGTAGATTTGGGGCTTCCTACTTATTCTTCAGCACCTTCCCCCACCCCATTCTTTCAAGCCCTCCTAGGGCCAGTGGGGTGGCCTGCAGGCTGGAGACTAACCTAGCTCAGTGATGAACAACTGGCCTGTGTCCTGGCTGCGGATGGTATAAGCCACGTAGACTTCGGGAGCATTCTTCCTCTTGCAGACAGCAAGCATCTTCAGGACCCTGACCAATGAGAGTGTCACTTCCCTGCAGTACAGCACGTCTATAATAGAAAGGCCTCTTGTTTGGATTGGCAACCACAGTGAGGGTGCTGTGTTGGGCTGACTGGCACAGGTGAGGGCCTGAGCGCAGCTGCGATGTTAGATCTGTGCTGTTTCACAGAAAGGAAGTGTCCCAGGTCGGGGAACACTGACAGAGGGCTGCAAAAAGCCAGGGCAGCCCAGCTGGCAACATTGATTTTTGTCTCTCTCCTGTTTAGAAGATGCATATTGAGGCAGGTCCTAGCCTAGCTTGAGCTTTTCCCAGGGACCTGCTATGCCAGCATCAGTGTGGGTATATGCTATGTCCCTGGTCACCACTGTAGTGCTAGAGGTGGCGAGGTGTCTTTGGTGGTCCAGGCAAGTACCATTTTCTCTCATCATTGTATGGAAGAGCTAGCTCTAGCTCTCCATGGCGGACCAGGGAGGGAGTTGGGAGGCCCCAGGCTGCTGAGGCAAGGTAGCTGGGTCATTTAGTATTCATGGACAGAACCATTACGGCAAGAGCCACCAGCTCCATTGAGGGGCCCGAGGTTCTGGGAGTGCTGTGATGTCTCTGGGAAGCATGCTGTTCCCTGTTCACAGTCCCCACATTCCCTTATGCTGCTGGCTAAGGCCTTACCTGCTGCGATGACAACATCTGCCTCGAAGGCAGAGAGCTGTGACTCTGAGGCTTCGTCCCAGTCTAACTCAGCCACTGTCACCCTCGGGCTGCCCGGGCCAGCAGGGGTGTCAGGCTCTACTGAGAAGTCATTTAGGAGCACATTTCTGCGGAGCTGCTCTAGCACACGGCTGTGGTAGTCACTGAAGATGAACGCTTGGGGGTGGCATACCTTGCAAATGGCCAGGCCTGTGAGGCCAGCTCCACTGCCAAGCTCCAGGACAGTCCTGAATGGGAGGAAGGAGAACCCATGTCCATGGCGTGCCAGGGTCAACAGTGCCCTGCCCTGTGCTTGGTGCCCCAAGGTCACCTGTCAGTGAAGGCTTCTGGGTTCTCGATGGCCCACTCTGCGAGGTAGAGGGCAGCATCCCATGTGACCAAGCCCGTGGTGCCATGGGACACAATGGCTGTGCTCTCGGAGAGTGTGACTGAGCCTCCTGAAGGCTGCACAGAGACAGGGTAGGAAAGTGAACCCAGCTATCACAGTACAAGGGATGAGGATTAGATTACTACAAGTTTTTGGCTGAGCAAACTGTGGTGTCTGCATTGTAGAATGCTACTCAGCAATGAAAAGGAACAAGCTTGCTGCTCCCCCTGGCAATGTGGGTGGTCTTCAGGGTACTATGCTGAATTAAAGGAGCCAACTCAGGTTCCATGCTATGTGATCTTCATCTAATACTCGTAAAATGATCAAATCACAGAGATGGGGGTTGGAGGAGAGCACCGATCACAGCTCATACCAGCATATAGCTCCGGTGGCACTGGGAAGGCTCCTTGGCCATCAGGACCTCAGCCATTGCCTCGTACAATGCATCCAAAGGCTCTGCAGGCACAGCCTCATGCTGGGGACAGAAAGGAAGCTTAGTCAAGAGGACCGTTCTGATCCTCCTACATGACCTGGATTCTGATTGTTTCTCTCTGCTTTGTGAACAAGGGTGGATGATTTTTACCACATTCTTGGTGCCAGGGACAGAACCAACAGCCTTGTGTATGCTGGGCCAGTGCCCCAGATGATTTTTTACCAGATTTAGAGATGGAGATTTGGGGTGGAGTAGGGAGGGCAATGAGCATATGGAAAATCCACTTAGAATTAAAGTAAGGGAGAAGGGGATGGGCGAGGTCTAGGGCATCAGGCAAAGTTCACAAGGCACCACTGACAGAGAGGCGCTGGCATTCTTAGATGGAGGACGTGGTTAAGTGAGCCCTGAGCATTGCCATGGGGGCAGCAACCCCAGGGCAGCGTGGCTTTCAAGTTGCCTCTCAGTGGCATAGAGTTAGTGATGCAGAGCGTGTGTCAATGTTCTGAGCCAGGTGCACGTGGCCTAATGTGTTCTGGGGCCAGCTGAAGCCAGTCTGCTGCTGTTTCCACAGCTGTCTAGGACAGAGCAGATCTGGGCCCATGCTCCAAAAGTATCTTCCACGGATCAGGAAGAGTCTGTTTAGAAGCTCTATGGGGAGAATAATAAGGAGCTAGTTGGGAATGGATTGTAGAACTCATCCAGCAGGGGGGTGTGGGCCAGCCGGGAAATGGCCAGCAGAGCCAGAGCTTGGCTGATAGGGTGAGGGAGGAGGGGCACCCTTCAGTCAGGGGCAGGGACGCCTGGTAGGAAGGGGAACCTGCTTCTGGGAGATGATGCTACTCTGGACTCTTCCCTCTGCCCCGACCCATCTTCCAGTCCCACCGCACCCAGCCAGCAGTTCCTGCCAGGGAGGTCCTGCCTCAAGGCCTTGCAAAGCAGGCAAAGGGTGGGGAAGGGGGCCTGCCCAAGACAGGGCCTGGCCCTGGCGAGCTTGCCAGCTCCCGTGTGGTCTGGCCCCATCAGCCACTGTCCACCATTGACCTTTTTGATGAGCTTTGAGAGAAAGCAGCGGATGTACTTCACAGACGGTGGGAACTGCACACACACTGGGTGTTTCACAGTCTAGGCAACAAAGAACAAGAAGTTAGTTGCTGCAGAGACCTATCCTAAGTGTCCTAGTAGCTTCCCATGATTGGACGGAGATGAATGCCTCAGAGAAGACATGCAGGACAGTGGGTTATGGCTGGTGTCTGAGTCTTCTTGAGACGGTCTTGCTAGGAAGCCCAATCTGGCCTCGAACCAGCAATCTTCTTGCCTTAGCTTCCCGAGAGCTGGGATCACAGTCCTGCCCAATTTAAGATTCAGTCTTAAGGGGCCGGAGACATGGCTCAGCTGTTAAGAGCACTGGCTGCTCTTGCAGAGGATCTGGGTTTGGTTCCTAGCACCCACATGGTGGCTCACAACTGTTCATAACTCCAGTTCCAGGGGATCTGACACCCTCCTCTAACCTCCACAGGCATTGCATGACACAGGTATGTTTAATACGTGCAGGCAATACACTCATACAAATAATTAAAAAAATAAAAGATTGAGTTTTTTGTGTGTGTGTGTCTTTTTGAGGCAGGGTCTCCATGTAGCCCCAGCTGGCCTGGAACTCTATGTAGACCAGGCTGGCCTCCAACTCACAGAGATCTGAATACCTTTGCCTCCTGAGTTCTAGGATTCAAGGTGTGTGCTCAGGAAGACTGAATCTTAAGATAGTTCACTCTCCAAAATACTTCTACGCAGCACCACAGATGGGTGATGCTTTTCGGGTCAGCTCTGGGCAAGAGCTTGAGCTTACAGGCCTTTCCTCACTGTTCAGGATGGCAGATGGGAACAAAAACCAGTCTGTTGGGAGGACAAGAGTGAGGTGTCTGACTTCATAGAGGAAGTGAGGGTCTGATGGCAGGAACCAGGTCTACCAGATACCCGCCTTCCTGGCCACAAGGGCAGGACCAAAAATGGAAGAGCCCCAAGGACTCTGGCCTGGCCAGACTTTTTGGGGCTGATACCTCCAGAAGCCAAAGAGGGACTCAAGGCAGAGGAGGTTCCTAGGTGACTCTGGCTTGGCACTTGGGGAAGGAGGGTGATAGCAGGAGGCAGGAAATGGGCTGGGGGGAAGGGGTAGCCTGTGGGCTTGGGAAAGCCACAGGATCCCCAAAAGGTGTTCAGAGCTTCCTACTGACGGATAAACCAGGTTAGATCTTAAAGTAATAGCCTGCTCTCTATTTTATGCTCAGTCACCTGTAGAAAGCTGCAAGACAAAGGCTGCTTGCTTCTTCCTTCCCTTCCTTCTGGGTATGGTCTTACCATGTACCCCAGGCTGACTTGGTGAACTTGCTCTGGTTCAGCACAGAGTTCCTGATCTGGACTCTGGGTGGGCTTGGTGGCTGAGGGCAAATGCCTGTGCCTTCCCTGAATCTGCATGCAGACATAACCTCTGGTGTATTCCTTTTTTTTTTTTTTTTGAGACAGGGTCTTGTTATAGAGCCCAGGCTGGCCTGAAACTTGCTATGCAAACCAGGAGAGTGCAGAACTCGCAGAGTCTTTGCCTCATGAGTGACGGGATTACAGTTGTGTGCCACCATGCCTGGCCTTCTGGCATATTCTTTCTGGGGAGGGAGACTACAGTTTTAGCTTTCCACAAAGCTCACGACCCTCGAGAAGGTCAAGGCTAGGTAGTGTGACCTGCCCTTGATTGAGGAGGCCAAGGCTAGGATGAGGTTGGGTGGTCAGGCTGGTGGTCCTGCTTCTTCCCACAGACACAAACATTGCTGAGATCACACCCAACTTCTGGCTACGACACTGAGCAGGCAAGACAGGTCTTCTTATTTGGGCCTTAAATGCAAAGAAGGAAGTCTCAAAACAGTTAACACAGTGGAAACACTTCCAGCACCTGTCACCTTTGTGGCTGAAAACATCCCCTAGCCTTCTCCTCTCGGGCAGAATTTTGTCCATCCTAACATCTTCACCCAGGAAAATCAAACAGCCAGAGCTGTGGGAGGCACTGACGCCTATGTGTGGGGCAGACAGGAATGAGATGCCTTTGTTTTTTGGACACAATATTTGGAAAGGACACAGGTGACCTGTGGCTCAGGTTGTCATGGTAGGTCATAGTGTCCTCAGGTGAGGTGTCCCCTCCATGCTGGGCTCTTACCTTCTGCAGAATAGCCAGCAGCAGCTCAGAACCCAAGGGCTCCCTTAATTGCTCTTCTAAGCTCTGTTCAAAGGAGAAAGAGGGAGAGAGAGAGAGAGAGGGAGAGGGAAAAAGAGAGAGAGAGAGAGAGAACATATTCAATATGTGAGAGAAATCCCAAAGTACAAAACAACTACAGCTGACTGTCAAGGCCTCAGTCAGGGGTGTTTGAAATAGTTTGCACCAGACTTGCTGTCACAAGATTTAGTGAACTACAGAAGATCCTGCAGCCATTTCCACCCAGGCCATACCAGGAGCAGAGCCCCTGGTGGCCTGGCAGGATAGCTGCGATTGCACTAAGAGGCAAGGTGATTGATTCAAACACCTACACAATCTTTGGTTCTGGCTCAAGGGTCTGGGAGTGGGCTGGAAGACACCCTCCTGTGAATCCTCCCTGTGTGGCCATATCAGGTTTAACAGAAAGCTTCTCTGGAGTCTTTTCCTGACTACTTTTAATAGTATGGCCAGAGCTGGTAACATAGGGAAAGCAGAGGCTGAGCAGAGCAGCAGGGGCAGTGACAGCTACAGTGGCAGACAGGCTGCTGGCCAGTCATCGGCCAAAGAATCCCAACTTCCTAGGACTGCACAAAAGCTGTAGGTAACACTGGTTGTTGTCAAGGGTGGAGGAGGCCCAAGAACCACCTAAGGCCCATAACAACAAAAAGCTTGCAAAACTAGAAGGCGCCATTTGCTGCTGCTCCCACCTGCCTACCCAGAAACCACAGCCACCGGAGGTCTGCACTTGCCAAGTTTCTGGTCTACATCAGCCAGCTGTGTGGCAACACGAGGTCAGTATCATATCCTTCATCTTACTAATTTGAAATAATGACACAGAGATGCAGTCATTTGCCCAAGGTCACACAGCACATAGGAGTTTGAGCTTGGATTCAAAGTAGGAGACGAGTCGTCCCGACGAACTCCTGCCGTGGTCCTTTCCTTCTTAAATACCTTTCTGGTCAAATGGAGTGACAAGGTACCCCAGTGCAGTGCACTGTGGGCGAACCTGAGCACGGGCGACGCAGGGCCCGTGAACAATTGCACTTGACATTAAATAGAGTCCTATGGATGTTGTTCGGGTTTCAATTTGAGATTAAGAAATGTACATATAAAGGAAAAAAATAAAAAAGAAATGCACATACATATTCCTCCGACCAGAATTTGATCTCTGAGTGTTAAATGTGCTATGTCGATGAAATAACACAAATGCCTAAACGAACAAATGAAACAGGGTACATTCTGGGGTGACTCAAGCAGACGAGCTCACTGCACAGGAGTTATAAGCGAGGTCTGCTCCAACAAAGCCTCGTGCCCGCCTGCAAGTCTCCCGGGACCGGGAGGGGGAGTTCCCTTTCGGCCTGAGTTCCCCAACAGACGGTTTTGTCGGATGCCCGCTGTTCGGAAGGGGACCCAAGTGGGGCCGTCCGAAAACGCTGAGCTTTCGGAACTATTTCGATCTACACTGGCTTAAAAAGTCCTGAAAACGATCCATCCCCATCCGAGACCCTGCAAGCCCAAACGGAGCAGGATCTCGTCTGCCTTCTTCGGATGGGGTGGTGTGCAAAGCGGCCCGACTCTCTCCCGTCCCGCCGCCCGGGGTCCGACCCCAACCCCTACTGCCCACCTGCCAGGGAAAAGAGGGCAGCGGGCGCGCCGCCAGGAAGCGGCGCTCGAAACTCTGCAGCACAGACGTGGCCCCCTCGCGGTCCTCAGGCGCCATGGCTGGGCCGGGCCAGCGATGCTGGGAAACGCGGGAGACTGTGCAGGCGGGGCGTGGGGGCGGGGCCAAGAGACTATTGAGACTGTGGGGGCGGGGTTTGAGGCGGGGCAAGATGGCGGGTGCAGTGGGGGCGGGGCTACATGACGCTCGAGGTCGGGGGCGGAGCAAGACGGCAGCGCGCTGGAGACGGGATTAGGGCCGGACTATGGGGCATAAACAGCAGTGTCAGGGCAGAGTTTAGGAAGGGGTCAAGGTCTGGCTCTCGGGGCGGGCTGTCAGGAGGTGGGACTTGTTTGGAGTTGGGGTGGGAGGTGGAGCTCTGGAGGCGGGGCCTAGACTGGGATGGGGCGGGGCCTAGCGATACGCGGAAGTGGGGCAGTGTTGCTCCAGCCCGGTATCCTGCGGGACTTTGAAGCTGGACTTGTGGCCTAGTGCAGGATGAAGTCTGGCTGGTCTGGAATTTCCTATGTAGAACGGCCGGCCTCTATCTCACGGAGATCCCCCTGTCTCTCCCTCCCGAGTGCTGGTATTAAAGGCAAGCAGCGGCATCTAATTCTTTTTTGTTTGTTTGAGGCAAGGTTTCACTATTGTAGCCCTGGCTGGCCTGCTCACTATGTAGACCAACCAAGCTGACTTCACACTCACAGAGATCTGCTTGCCCCTGTCTCCTCAGTGCTGGGATTAAAGATATGCACCACCATGCCTGACCCTCATCTAAGTTTTGTTTTTCTGAGACAGGGTCTCCCTGTAGTCTCAGCTGAACTTGAACTCACTATGTACACTAGGCTGCATCTCACAGAGATGGGATTAAAGGCATGATGGCTCTCTCATTCTTATTAAGCAAATACTTACTGTCTGGCACTGACTGGCCCTAACAGGTGTGGTCTCTTTGGGGAAAGGGGAGGGCAGGAACTCAAGTGGAGCTGGGCACTGAAGTAAGTATCACCTCAATAAAGACAAGCATGACAATAGCAATATCTGCTTTGCTGGCAGCACTAGGCACTGTGGGTACTTGTTTGATCTTGCAGGGAAAAGAATCCGAAGGAAGAGTGGGAGTTGATTCCAGCGGGGGACAGAATCTTCTGTTCAAAGTTAATGTGTCTCCCTTGAGTTGAAAGCAGGGTGCTCTCAAGCCACCCCTCCTGCCCTGTGTTCTGCACTGTTGGTCAAGGTCTTCATTTTAGCAAATCTTCCACAAAACTCCATTTGGAACCATCCCAAGCTAATTTGTTAAAGATGATGCAGAAGGTGAATGAGGGGACATCAAATCTCATTACCTCCTTCAGACGAGAAAGTCTGAGCCCTGCTTAGCTAGGAGAACAGCTGAGGGGAATTGACTCCGTGTACTGTCTCCCCAAGGAGCCAGACCAGCAGAGGGGGGCAAGAAGGAAGGGTTCATATTTTATTCCCTAAACTGTGGCTAGTTCTGTGGGATTTTGTTTCCTTTTTTTTTTTTTAACACTCTGTGTGTGTGTGTGTGTGTGTGTGTGATTCCCCAAGCATATATGGAGGTTCACTGACAACTTGTGGGAGTTGATTCTCCTCTTCCACTATGTGGGTCCCGGGAATTGAACTTGTTACCAGGTAGGCTCTTGCTATGGAGCCCTGGCTAGTCTGGTACTTTGCTTTGTAGCCCAGCTTGGTTTTGAATTTGCAGTGGTCCTCCTGCCCAATCTCCCAAATACTGGGAGTATGGGCGGGTGTCACCAATCTGAGTTACTGCTGTGCTTTTACAGTATGCAGTTCTGGCTGTAGTGTCCGGAGGCCCGGGAAGCAGGCTGGATGTCTGTGGCTGAGGAAATCTGGCTTCAGAGGTGGCCCAGGGGCCCTGCTTTCCTGTGCTGTTTTATCAGCTCTCTCCCTGCAGTTGGTGATTTGAACCAATGGGAATTAGAGAGGTACACTCTTATATCACCTATATTAGCTGTTAATCACTATTCCTACAAAACAAAAGAGCAAGTACAGTTGAAGCAATAGTAATACTGTGTGATGTCTTCCTAAGACATTAGAAGGCCTATTCAGTTCAGCCTTTTCTGAAACCACTGGCAGGTGCAGACTGAGGAAGGACCGGGCTACAGAGGGTCATTTTATCCTGGAGTGTGACAAAAGCTATGTATTGTAGATCTGAATGTAGGAGGGATAAACACTGAAAGATGTGTGTGTGTGTGTGCATGTGTGTGTGTGTACATGTGTGGGGAGGTCAGAGGCCAGGCTGTGATGTTCCTCAGGATGCTGTCCATCTTGTTTTTCTGAGTCAGGGTCTCTCATTGGCCTAGAGCTTGCCAAGTAAGCTAGGATGACTGGCCAGTGAGTCCAAGGATCCACCTGTCTCTTCCTCCTTAATACAACACTAGTATTACAGATGTGTGTGTGTGTGTGTGTGTGTGTGTGTGTATGGGTGGGTTTTGGGGGAATCAAACTCCAGTCCTCATGCTTGTAAGGCAAGCACTTTATCAACTGAGCTATCACTGAGCCTACTGAAGGATCTAAGGACCTAACAGAAGTGATGTGTTCAGATATAAGAGAAGTCTAAGGTCCTTGCCTGTCACACAGAGTGACAATTGCAGACAGTGTTATCTGGAAGAGGCCAGAGCATGCACGAGTGCTCCTGCCCATTCGCTGCAAGAGGCAGAAGGTATATGAGTTATATTAAAGGTTCCTGTTCCAGATTTGAGGCTCTCTGTAATCTAGTAATAGCCCAGTGCATTTTAGCTGTATGGAACCATTGCCTTATAGAAATTAAGCTTTGGGTTTGAGAGTTCAATCAGCATGAGGAAGTTTTCCCTTTATCTCTCTTCTGGCTAATGGTTTCCGTAGGAAAAAAAAGGACCAATTGATTTCTTTCTAGAATGTTGCTTCAGGGTGCAGACCTTTTATAGGTCATGTTTCAACTTAGAGAAAGATTTTATAGTTCAAATATAAATTGCATCAAATGTGGACTATATAATGGAATTTAAGGTTAAATAAAGAAAGTTTCAACTTTCCTCAGGCTGTTTCTGGCATTCAAGAAGCCCTGCGGCTGTGGAGACAGGTGCTACATTAAAATATCTATGGGGCTGGGTGTACTAAATACAGGAAGCTTCCATGTAACTGATCTAACTACTGGGACAGAGAAGCACCGAAGTTATGTGATGGTTTTGTTGTTATTGTTTTGTTTGTTTTTGAGACAGGATTTTATGTAGCCTAGGCTAGCCTCCAACTTGCTGTATAGCTGAGGGTGACCTTGAGCTCTTGATCCTTCTGCTTCCACCTCCCAAGTATTGGGAATCACAAGCATGGGCCGCTATATCTTGTTAATGGGTGCTGGAGATTGAACTTAGGACATGGTGTATGGTAGGCAAGCACTCTACCAACTGAGCTACATCCTCAGCTCCAGGTTATATAATGTTTGGGTCGGTGGTTGATTTGTTTACCCTAAAAATGTATGTTGAGGGGCTGAAGAGATGTCTCACTGGTTAAGAGCACTGGCTGCTCTTTCAGGGGATCTGAATTTAGTTCCCAGCATCCACATGGTGGCTAATAACTGTCCATAACTCTAGTTCCAGGGGCTCTAATACCCTCCTCTGACCTCCTCACGCATTGTATGACACAGATGCACTTACACACATGCAGGCAATATACTCATACACGTAAAATCAGAATAAAAATATTTTTATTTTTAAAAGTATGTTGGAATTTCTAACCCTGATCCCTAGGAGTGTGAATTTATTTGGAAAGAGGGTGTTTGCAAGTATAATTAACTTAAGAGGAAAACATACTAGATTAGAGGGTGTCCTTGGGTGTTCACAATGTCTAGGTTTCTTAGGAGAGAAAGATGTCATGTGAGATCAAAGGCATAGAAGAAAATGGCCATGTTGCTTAGAGATCAGATCTAAGCCAAAGAGCATCAAAGGCTAGAAAAAGCAAGGACGGATGGAGGGAGCCTAGCCCTGTGTACACCTCAGTTTCAGAATTCCAGCATCCAGGTTTATGAGACACTAAACATCTATTACTTTAAGCCACAAGTGTGTGGTATTTTTAACAAAGCCCTAGAAATGAAAACAACTGGTTTTATTACTTTGGGGACACCCTTCAAAGAATGCAGGTGATTTGATAAGGAATCGTGAATTTCAAAATGGTACTGGGCCTGGTGATGCACACCTGTAATCTTGGAACTCAGGAAGCTAAGGCAGAAGGATTGCAAGTTCAAGGCCAGTCTAGACCATGTAGCAAGATGCTGTCTCAAGAACAAGCAACAAGGACTGGGTTTGTGAGCTCACTTGGTAGAGTTCCTGTCTAGCAAGCACAAAGCCCTGGGTTCAGTCCCCAGCTCTGCATAAAACTGGATGTGATGGTGCATATCTATAATTCTAATACTTGGGAGCTGGAGGCAAGAGGATCAGAAGTTCAAGGACACCTTAGACTACATCGGGAGTTTGAAGCCAGCCTTGGCTGTGTGAGATCCTGCCTCAAAATAAAATAAAATATGGACTGGAGAGATGACTCGGTGGTTAAAAGCAGTTGCTGTTTTTGCAGAGGACTGAGGTTTGATTCCCAGCATCTACGTGGCAGCTCACAATTGTCTATAACTCCAATCCCAGCAGAACCAACACCTTCTTTTGTCCTGAGGGCACCAGGCACTTACATAGTATACATACATACATGCAGACACATAAAATAAAAAAATACACAAAATTTCAAAATAAAACCAACAAAACAAAAAAATTAACATAGATGAGAATTTCAAAATGGTGATTGCAGATTAATAAAGGAAGCTGAGGGTCCTTCTGCTCTTCTAGGCACTGTGCTGGGCGCTGCAGCTGGTCTTGGGTGCAGGGGTCTTAACTGGCTGGACCCCAGTGTTTGTAGGAAATGGTTGCAATGGGTATTAGGAACATGGTGATCGACCACCAACCTAAAGACAGCTTGTTCCTTTTTTCAACAAGAGGCTTCATGTGTCATACAACAAACAGAAGCACAAGACCTCTTGTCAGGACACTGAACCTAGTGACTTTTTCAGAAAGCCAGTGTCACCTGAATCTTTGATCCTGTTTTTTAAAAAAATAGACTGTTTTTATTGGTGTGGTTATTAAGAGTCTGTCCTGGCTGCTCCTGGGTTCCTGGGAAGCTTCCCAGTCAGGCTCCAGTGAATATTAATTATTGAAATGAAATGGACATTTAGCCCAAGAAAGTGCTCACTGCAGAGAACTCTCAAGGGGCAGGTTGTTGACTGCCTATTCCCTAAATGACCTCTTGGTCAAATGACCCATTTGCCTAATGACTGCTCAGCCCAACAACTCGTTTACTAAAAACTAATTTCCTAAAAAATCAGTTTGTGAATATCCTGCTTAGCAGAGACTGAGCCAGGGTCGTAGCCCATGCCTGTAACCCCAGCACTCGGGAGGCCAAGGGAGAAGGATCTAGAGTTCAAAGGCAGCCCGGGCTCAAATGCTGAACCTTGTCTCAACACAAGAGACATACCATAGGTGACAAATGGCTGCATTTTACTGAGACTATTTCTGCTAGCACTGAACACTGCCCACCTGTTAAACTCTGGTGCTGTGAGAGAACCAGAAGAAGCAGTTTGTCTATGTGTTGATGGATTGTGTCTGACTCATGTTCATAACAAGTATCCTTCACCACATCTGACATATGGTATTTCTGACATCATCTCAATTTTCTTGTACTGAGAAAACACAAACCACCTTGTTTCTGTCTCACAACTGGCATCTCTTTTTTTAGCATTTTCATTCAGAAACTTATTTATCGTATACTTTAAAAATTTTTAAATGTTACATTTATTTATTTCTCTCTGTGTGTGTGTGTGTGTGTGTGTGTGTGTGTGTGTGTGTGTGTGTGACAATGCATGTGTGGAACTGGTTTTCTCCTACTATGTAGGACTTGGGGATTGAATCAAATTGATGCAAGTACCCTTATTTGTTGTGCCATCTTGCCAACCCAATTTATTTTTGAGACAAGGCCTTCCGGTAGCCCCACATGTCTTTGAACTCCCTATGGGGGTCAGGATGGCCTCAATCTCACAGAGATCTGCCTGCCTTTGCCTCCAAAGTATTAAGGTTAAAGGCATGTGCCATCATGCCCAGCAGTATTTTATTTTATTTAATAAAGTTTTTTAAAAATATGTGTTTTACCTTCATGATGTTGAGTGTATCACATGCATGAAGTGCCCACAGAGGCTAGAAGAGGGCATCAGATCCCCTGGAACTGGAGTTACAGACAACTGTTAGCTACCATGTCGGTGCTTGGCATTGAATCCAGGTCCTCTGCAAAAGCAGCCATTGCTCTTAATCATTGAGCCATCTCTCCAACCCCAGCAATTTGTTTTTGTTGTTGTTGTCCTTGTTTTGTTCTGTTTTTGTTTTTTTGAGAAAGGGTCCCTGTAGCTCTAGGTGGCCTGAAACTTACTATGTAGCCCAGGCTAGCCTCTATCTCACAGAGATTTGTCTGCTTCTAACTCTTGAGTGCTGGGATTAAAGGTGTGTGCCACCATGTCTAGCTCTTTTATTTGGGATGGGACCAATGGGGATCAATGGGATGATTTTGAGGGTGAATCTTTTGGTGATTTGAACAGAATGATCTACCATGCAGTCTTGGGGTTGAGCCTGGATGTTACAACTTAAGTCTCAAGTCCCTGCTCTCTGGGATTTATCTTCATTTCAATGGAGGGAATATGGACAGGATGGGAATGTGGCCCTGTTAGTAGGATGCTTGCCTAGCATCCCTAAAGCCCTGGATTGGATCCCCAGCACTAAATAACTAGGCAAAGGGCCTCCACCAAAAGGGGGTTAGTAGGCACGAATTCAAAACACAAAGACACCCAGGAGCTGAGTGAGAGGCATGTTCAAGGAAGTGCAGGGGTTTTATGAGTTTGGTTAGCTGACCCCCTATGGGGTGGTTCCCAACTGCAGCCAATAGTATTCTTCTCTGGATGTATCACCTCAGTGCAGGCTCTCTCTAGGGTGGAAGCTGGTGTCAACACCTGCTGGAGCAGAGCACCACATGCACAGCAGCCACTCCCTTAATCCGCATATCAGGTGACCTGCTAAGGCCCACACTGCATTATGCCATTCATACACAGGAGCCACTCTCTTAATCCGCATAGCAGGTGACCTGGCTGAGGCCCACACTGCCCTACACAGTCCCTCTTTCTAACTTTGTTTTATTTTGTTGAGACAAGCTCTATATAGCCCTAGCTGGCCTTGGACTTAAAAAGATTGTCTTTCCTTTGTGTGAACCACCATCTCATTTCATCATGACCCTGTATGTGGCTCTCCCCTGCCCCAGCAGAAGCAGGACATGTGGTTTATATGGGCAGTTGCCCCAGAAGTGTTGTTAGGGGACACGGAACGGAAGGCATCCTGTCACAGGAGGACAGGGTCAGTACTGCCAAATCCTGGTGGCTAGGTCCTGCTGGAAACCTTTGTTGGAGACTGGAGAGAATCCCTCCATAGCATTCAAGAGCTAGGGAACTGGTGCCTGTGTCAACCAGCCCCATGCATCCCTGGGCTACTGGGGTCACTTGGGAGCAAAGGCTCCTCTCTGATCTCTTGTCATGATGGAAGACCCCTCCAAGACAGAAGCACAAACTGGTGAAGTCCCTGGAGCCCTCAGGGACTGTGGTGTGCTGTAGTGATATGTGTCAGCACTGGGAGAGACTTTACTAGAAGGTCAGCATTGCAAGAGAGCCCAGTAAGGTTCCGATGGCTGTGGGTGCACTGCCCAAGGCTCTCTACAAGTCTGACGTGGAAGTGAAATCCATGCATGTCCATGCATGTGTGTGTGTGTGTGTGTGTGTGTGTGTGTGTGTGTGTGTGTGTGGTGTCTGTGTGTCTCTGTGTGTTTCCATGGCTTGTATTGAATTCTCAAAGAAATCCATGGAGAAAAAGTCTGAAATCCAGAAAACAGCTCAAGGGTTTCAGACTACTTCCTAGGACACACATTTGTAGATCCAGCAGGAAAGTGGACCGACTTGGGAGAAGTCAGCCCTAGCTGCCTCTGCCTCCTGGCCTCCACCCACACCTCCCTAGATACTGGCTCCTGCCTTGGAGGCTCCACAGGAATCCCACAGTGGCTGCTTCTGCTGAGACAGTCCCCAGGGTCCCAGAGGTAGCACCTAGGGGCAGCCTCTGGGCCAAAGGGAGCCTGGGGCAGATTTTACCCTCTCTGATCCGGGACCCTGGAGGCCTTGGAGGAGGAGTGAGGGCTGAGGCAGACGTCAATAGGGCCCACAGCTCAGACTGGAACCCAGCTCAGGCCCCCTCAGGAGTTGTCTTCCCCTGTTCTTTCTCAACACCCACAGCATCCACAAGTCAGCTGGTTCTGCCTCAGAACTCAGTCATCCATGGCTCTAGAGAGAGCTGTGGAAGAGTCACAGGGAATGACTGACTGAGCAAATGAATGAATGAAGCAAGTGAATGAGTGCATACATAAATGAATGAGCAAATGAATGAATGAAGCAAGTGAATGAGTGCATACGTAAATGAATGAATAAGCAAATGAGTGAATGAAGCAAGTGAATGAGTGCATACGTAAATGAATGAGTGAGCAAATGAATGATAAAGTGAGGGAATGGATGAGTGAATAAATGACTAACAAGTGAATCAATGAATCGGTGAATAAAGAGATTGATGAATGAGTGATGAATGAATGAATGAAGTAAATGAGTGAATGAATGCATGCACTAAAAACAGGTGAGGGATGTCTTCCTTGATTGGATGTAGAGGGAGGGCTGAGTTCTAGACAGGTGACCTGCAAGCCATCACACAGAGGAGCCATGCCTCCTCTGCTCTCCAGGGTGACAGCCTCTGGCCTTCAGCTCCACGAGCTCCACGCAGCACCCAGGACCCCTGCTCTTGGCCCTAAGGGAAAGGCAGACTGGCCGCTGGCCGTGCCTGGCCCCCTTCCAGGGCAGTAAGAAACCTCAGAAACAGTGGCTGAGAAATTCTCCAGTCGTTTTGGTTTGGGTTTTGATTTTTTTGAGATAGGTCTTGCTATGCAGCACAGACTGGCCTCAAACTCATAGAGATCCTCCTGCCTCAGTCTCCCAGGTGCCGAGATTACAGCTATGCCCTAGCTCACCTGGCTGCAGCTAAGAGATTCTGACATAAGCCCAAGGTACCCACTAGGGTTCTAGAAAGTCGACAGCAGACAGATATCCAAATGCAAAATGTTTAATGCTTCTGTTAAATAAAGAATCGAGCAAGGACCAACACCGTGTTTCACATGCCAAAACCAGTGTCAGTGAAAAGAATTATGGGATTTTCGTTGTACAATTAGTTTTAAGCCAGAGGAGGGAATTTCCAGAGATTTCAGAGTAGAAAAACAAGAACCACCACATCAAACTCCCTTCATTTCAGCAGCCAGACAAATGTTCTCTCCCTGAGGGAAATAGCACTTATTGAGCAGCTTCTGTATGTGGAGACCTTTCCAGCCATTCTCACTTGCCCCACTGCATCCTGCTGAGGTAGGCTGTCCCCATTTTACAGATGAGGAAACTGAGGCACAGAGCAGTCACCTGCTCCAGGTTTCACAGCTAGTGAAAGTAAGGCTGAGATTTCAATACTCCCTCACCTCTGGCCCCTAAACAATACAGTCATTTTACTGTGAGATACTCAGTCCCAGATACAACACCATGTGGCAAACAGCCGTGGGGAAGTGGGGATAAGGAAAGGCTGCAAGTTTGGGAGCCTCTAGCATGGGATAGTCTGCGCTCATGTGTGCCTGTGTACACACGTTTATGTGTGTGGAGGCCAGAGGTTGACACCAGGTGTCTTCCCAAATTGTTCTCCATTTTTCAGTCAATTATGTGTATGAGTGTTTTGCCTGCATGCATGTAAGTATACCACATGCGTGCAATGCCTGCAGCATCCAGAAGAGAGTATTGTCCTCTAGAGCTAGAGTTAAGGACAGTTGTGAATCTCTTATGTAGGTGCTGGGAACCGAACCCCATTCCTCTACAAGAGTAGCCAATGCTTCTAACCACTGAGCAATCTCTCCAGCCCTCCATTTATTCTTTTGAGACAGGGTCTCTTACTGAGCCTGGAGTTTACAAATTATGCTAGACTAACAGATCAGTGAACTCCAGGTAGATCCTCCTCCCCAGTCCTGGCATTACAAGAGCACACTGCTGCAGCCAGCTTTTTATTTGGGGGGAGGGGTTCAGATGGAATCTCTCTGTAGCCCCAGCTGGCCTGGATCTTGAAATATAGAACGGGCTGGATTCAGTCTCAGAGATCTGCCTGCCTCTGCCTCCTAAGTACTGGGATTAAAGGCATGTACCACCACAATCAGCTGGCAGTCCGCTTTTTACATGGCTCTAACCTCAGGACTTCATGCTTATATAGCAGGCACTGCACCCACTGTGCCATCTCCCCAGCCCCCCAGGCTACTTTCATTACTGGTGATGCTTCATCATGGGCTCCAGAGACCCTTCCATGAGAGGGAGCTGTGACTCAGCTCTCCTTCTCCACAGAGACTTCCTGTCCCCATCCCTGTTGCTCTTGGGGTACCTGTCACAGAACCCCTAATTTGGGCAAGGAACATTTGTGACAAGCAGGATCAGACAGAATCTTCTGGAAGTTTGGAGATGGGGACTGGTCTTTCTCTTAGACACTGGGAACCCCATAGGTACAGATGGACACACACACACACACACACACACACACACACACACACACACATGCTGCTGCAGGGAGCAGTCCTAAGAATGTGGGTGAGGCTCTCCAGCTCTAAATTTGAAGCTGAGGCAGGCATGAATGAAGTCTGAGTTTTCTCATCTGACCCCAGCTCACCGAGTCAGCTCCAAGGTGACAATCCTGAAGTCTGGAAACCCACTTTTCTGACTGGTAACATTGCTAAAAATAACCCCAACTCTAAGCAAGGTTGACAGAGAAGTGCTTTGAGGAGCCTCTGGGCCAGACTGGAGCTGCTGTGGGCAGAACTTATGAGAAACCGAGGACAGCTGTGTGAGCTGGTTTGGTGCTGGCTGGGCGGGGTGAAGACTGAAGTGGGCTAGGAAAACCAAGGACCTGGCTTCTGTGTTCTATACCCCAGCTTTCAAGCCACTGTCTTAGGCAAGAAGGAGGAGGAGGGGGAGGGGGAGGGGGAGGGGGAGGGGGAGGGGGAGGGGGAGGAGGAGGAGGAAGAGGAGAAGGGGAACTGGCTGCAAGCCAGAATCAGTGACTTATGCCCTGCTATGGTTTTTGAATCCAGGAAATGAAACAGGTCCTTACACCTCAAGAAGAAGACTCCGGAGTCTCCCATGGAGTCTCTGGGGAAAGGCAAATCAACTGGTTCCTGAGTCAGATCTGCTCCAGGACAGAGACATTTATCTCCCCACCTGGGTGAGAGGGAGAGGTGGGGGGTGGGGAGATAATATCCCAGCACTTTGCTGAGACCCTGGATCTAACCTTACCTGAAGCACATGCTTCTAGACTGACCAAAAATAGCCATCCTTTTGTGTATAAGCCCACGAGAGGGAAGGGTTTTGGCTCACAACCAAAAGAGCCGTAAGTAGAAGCCCCAGGAAGGAAAGGGAGCTCTAGAGGAGAATGGGGCAGATAGAACCACCCCATTGCTTCCTGGGACTTGGCAAATACTCTGGACTTCTGCGGGTTCCTCAAGTCAGAGGTGGCCAAAGTTAGACCTTCCATGGGGTGGAAGATGGATCTGGAGCCGAGGGCAGGCTGTTCACTGCAGGAATCAGATCCTTGATTCCCACTGAGGCTTGCTGCACAGTGCTGGGCCACAGGAAACCAAACAATCAGATACTAAAGTGACTGCTCAGTATTCCTGCAGCGCTCTGTACCCTTTCTAGATCACATGATTGACTCCAGAGATGTGCCTGCAATCCAGACTGGCCAATCACTACACAGCATCTTATCCCTAAATCACAGTGATTGGTCTAGATTGGATACATGCCCCTGCTGGCCAATCAGTTGTTCTCAACTTCCAGCAGCTGCACCTGGCTCAGGAATAGGCCCAGGCCCCCAAGTAGGCTAAGGAGGTGGACTAGAGCTTTTGGGAACTTTTGGGACATCTTAAGGGACAGGGGACAGGGCAGGACAGGATGGAGGAGCGCACCAAACAGTGATGAGTCCCTTGGGTAAAGAAGGTCTCCCTGAGGAGAGAGCGAGCCTAGAATGAAGCACAGCAAGTGGGGTGGGGGGGACCTAGCCTCGGTTCCATCCCTAGACCCCAGATTCAGGAGACAGGAGGTGGAGCATCGCTAGGCCTCAGCCTTTCCTAACAGAAAGTCAAAAGTGTCTGTCCTTGTCCCCTCTAGGGTGGCAAGGGAGGGGCCCCTCTGTGCACAGGCTGAGAGCTGGGTCCTGCAGTGGGCTCCCTGCACCCTAGCTGTTGTAGCATCTGCAGCTAGTGTGGGCCCAGAGGTCTTATCCTGAACACTGCCAGAAGCATGTGGACTGCTGGCAGGCCTCCTGACAGCTATCTGGACACCATGGAGCCACTGTGGGACTGGCCAGAGGAGGAGGAGGAGGTGATGGCACTGAGCTGGGAGAAGCGGCTGCTGCAGGATTCCAGGCTGGACATGGAGCCCCTGGGAAGGAAGGACGCACACGCCTTAAGTTAACTCCCCGTGTGCACAAGCTGTAGATACTGCAAATGAGGCCCCAGGGCTTCTTCTTTGAGGCTGTTAACCACCTGGGGCCACTCAAGTACACAGGGAAAATCCTGTGATGCATCCTGAGCAAGGACAAGCCACCCATTTCTCTGCATTCAGATCCCCAGAACCAGTCTAACCTGCTACAGTCACCAGGGGTCCAGCATGATGCAGAAAACGCACAACCTGGGGACACCCCAGCCCCAGATTCTTTCTCTTGTTCTCTGCAATCAAAACCAGATGTGGTAGCACAAGACAGCAGTCCTCAGGAGGCTGAGGCAGGAGGACTCTGAGTTCCAGGCCCACCTGGGCTACCAAGATGCACTTTCTTTCTAATTAACCCCACTCCAGACTTGAGGTCAGAAATGACCAGAACTTCCTTTTTCCTCTGATTTTCTAAGACAGCATCTTATGTAGTCAAGGCTGGCTTCAAACATGGAATCTTCCTGCCTCAGCCTCCTGAGTTGTGGGCAGACAAGCCTGTGCCACCACGTGCAGCTACATCCATTCCTTAAAAACTAAAATGAAATGAAAGGCACTGGGCATGTAGTCCGGTTGGCAGAGTGCTTGCCTAATGTGCATGAAGCCACGGGTTCCATACCAGGCACTACGTAAACCAGGTACATACCTATAACCCTAGATTTGGGGGGAGGGGGGCAAGAAGATCAGAGGTTCAAGGTCATCCTCAGCTATGTAATGAGTCCATCCTGGGCTACCTGGCACACTGACTCAAAAATAATGAAATGAAATGGGGTGCAGGGGGGCTTGAAGAACTTGATTCTTCCACCTCCATATCCCTGCTTCATTTTGGAGTGCCTACTGTCTGCCATGATGACTGGCATGCTGTTCCCAGACATTCCTCCCTCACACCCTCCCAAGGCAGGAGCTCCCTGGGCTTTCATTTAGCAGATGGGCTTCTTGAATCTCAGAGAGGTAAAGCGACTTGTCTGAGATCACACAGGCAATCAGAAAGTTCTGGAGGTCTTAGCAATCTGTTAATAGTAAAACACGGTTCTAGAATATTCTTAAGTATTTGCAAACCCTTCATAACAAGAGTGAGGTTTAAGGCTCAATAGTTGAGCCTCTTTCTCATGCTAAAGGGCTCTCGAGTGTCTGGAGAGTGCTATGGATGTCACTCTGGCCCCACTGAATAAACTGACCCAGCAGAAGGGCAGGAGGGCAGAACCCCAGCTGCTGCATAGTCAACCGGAACTCACAGAAGCAGCGATGCTGTGGGTTTTGTTGGAGTCCCAGGCCTCCCCTACCTGAAGTCCTCGGATGCCAGCACCTCACAATAGTATAGCAGTTTGCACTTGGGCCCCGGGCTGTGCAGAGCCGTCAGAACATCATCCATGCCTGGGAGGCTGCAGGCCACACTCTCAGGAGGGCTGTGAATTTGCCACTGGAGCAGGTAGGTGCCAGGCCACCGTGTCACGTGCGAACCCTGAAATACAGAAACTGCCCTGAGACTAGATCCTCCTGAGGATATAATGTGGGGCGGCTGGGTCCCCCTGGGGACAGGATGAAGGATGAATCTTAGTGGGTTTCCTGTATCCAGGCTTGGAAAATGAGTATCTTCCCCTTGGACTCCCTCTTCAGTCCCTCAGAAAACCCTCTGAAAGGACCTTCCAAAGCTTCCTTGCAGTGACCACTATGTCCTGGGGGCCAGAGTTTCCCGTTTAACTTGAGAGAGTAGGAACCAGGGTGTGGGGCATGGGATAGAAGGGGGGTGTGGGGTGCTTTTCGTGGGTGTTTGGGAGAGTTTGTTGAAGGGTAGAAGAGTACTAAGCCGGGGTGGATAGGTGGGGCAGCTCTGAGGAAGCATGGGGTGGTCAGTGGGCTCATGGGGGGTGGCTGTTATGTGCCACTTGCTCTACAGAACCTCCAGTGAGATTCCTGATGGTCTCAGAGCAGATTCTGCACTTACTCTGTGTACATGCACCTGTGTGTGTGTGTGTGTGTGTGTGTGTGTGTGTGTGTGTGTGTGTGTGCGCGCGCGCGCGCGCGCCCGCGCATACATATGGAGGCAGAGGACAACCTTGTCTGTCATTTCTCAGGCTTAGTCCACCTTGGATTTGAGGGGTTTATTGATTTGAGAGATTTCTGTTTTCTGGCTGTCCGTCGAGCCCCAGGGGCTGCCTATCTCTACCTCCCAGAGAAAGGATTACAAGCATGTGCCACTATGCCTAGCTTTAAAAAAAAAAAAAAAATGAGTTCTGAGGATCGCATTCAGGTCCTCATGTTTACACAGCAAGTACTTTACAAACTGAGCTATCTGTTCTTTCCTGTTTAGGCTCTTTTATGATTCCCCTTCTCCAGTGGGAAGACCCCCAGTCTTCCTCCATCTCCTAAGCTGCCTCTCAGCTGAGCTCCCTGTTCACCCTCCATATCCATCCCTCCGTCTGTGGTAGGGAATGCCTACTACAGACATGACAGGTCTCTCCTGCCCCTGAGGAGCATGTCCATCCTGTCCACAGCTGTCGCCTCAGAGGCCTGGATCACAGGAATGCCCAATACTATGTACTGAGTGAGCAGTCAAAGCCTGCACCTGCGAACCTGGATGCTCTGCCCTTCCCTGCAGATGAGGGGCGCCTCCACACGGCTGTAATCCACACCCAGGATCCAACTCTTGTCAATCAGCTGCCCACTGGCCCTGACCCCAGCACTAGGCTCCCGGAGACTCAGCTTGGGGGTCTGCTTTGTGTGATACAGACTGAACACCATATCTCCTCGAAGGATGTCGAAGTCCCAGGTGATGACCGACTCCCCTTCTGGAATCTCCATGGCAACCTACATCAGCGGTATAGACAAGATTAGAGTCCCAGAGTCAGGATGCTCCTCCCTGGCCTGCCCTATAGTCTCTCTAATGGGGGCAGAGTGGGTTGATAAGACTTCTAATGCCCTTTCCTCCCAGACTCACTCTGAGCCAATGGATGCCACCACCTCTCTCTGAAAAGCCTAGACCATGGGGAGGAGGGGTGGACAGTATTCATATGCCTGGAGTGTAGGAGTGTAGGCCTCTTGCCCTTGGGAAGGACCATTCTACAACCATCCCATGTCCACAGCTTTCTGGATGGAACTGAGGCTGAGTGACTGGAGCTGCCGCCCACGGCCACACCCACAACCTCCCAGGCCAGGTGGCACCTCATGGGGGGTCCCACGGAGCACACTTGCTGAGTGGTAAGTCTCACTCCACTGCCGCAGCTGGTCAGCTTGCTCCTGCTCCTCCTCCGTTAGATACAGGGACTTGGGAACCAGCCCTCCTTCTGGAACATTACACTGGGGAGGTGTTTAAGACAAAAAGGGTGGCAAGGTCAGAATCACCATGGCCCAGCTGGCCTAATACATAGTCTGTGGGCCCTAAAGCAGCTTAGAATAGTGACTTCTACTGATCTAGGCAGTGACAGCCCCTAAAGCCCCCAGAATCAACAACACAGTAAGATATATTCTCCCCATTTCATGGGAAGAAGCTCAGAGAAGTCAGACTACTTTTCCAAGATCACATAGAAGAAACTAGCTGACCAGGGCACAAAACTATATTCAGGTCAGGTATGGTGATGTATGCCTGTAACCCCAGCGCTACAGAGGCTGAGGAAGGAAGAATCCTGAGTTCTAGGTCAGCCTGGGTTAAACAGCAAGACCCTGTCTCAAAACCAAATGGGCTAGTGAGATGGCTCAGTGGATAAAGGACTTGCAGTCAGTCACGATGACCTGAACCCACCCTGAACACGATCCCTTGAACCCACACGGTAAAAGAAAAAGCCCGACTCCCATAGGGAGTCTAACTGCCACACAAAGACCATGATGTGTGTATCTACACACACACACACACGTAACATACATATATATTTGCTGCACTCCCACGCTCCTAGTCCCTTTCATAGCGTCTGACCAGATGCAGTGGTCTCTTCTGTGATACACACAAAGGGGCCGCACCCTTCTCTAGCAGTGGGTGGTGGGGATGCCAGTTCCGGGGTCTTGGGCCCTGGGGCATTAGAAGTCAACCCCCTGCAGTATGGAGCACAGAGGGAGGAGGTGAATGTGGTTGCTTAACAGCACCTTAGGTGGGAAGGCAGAATAGCTAAGCCCCTGCCTGGACTGAGTTTGGTTATATTCTCTCATTTGCTAGGTTTCTTTTTAGCTCTTTGGGGTTTTTGTGGCTGTTATTAGTTGTTTTGTGGGTTTTGTTTGTTTGTTATTGTTTTGACAGAGTCTGTCTATGTAGCCAGGTTGGTCTTGAACTCATTGTCCTTCAGTTTCCTGAATACTGGGATTTCTGATGTACTATTATGACTGGGTAGCTTACTACTTTTTTTTTTTCACTTTATTTTTATTTTATGTGTATTCATGTACTGCATGCATGTATGCAAGTGCACACATGTCATTCAATGCCTGAGGAGGACAGAAGAAAAGATGGCATCGGATCCCCTAGTACTGGAGTTACAGACAGTTGTTAGCTGCCATGTGGGTGCTGGGATTCAAATCCAAGTCTTTCTGCAAGAAGAGCCAGTGCTCTTAACCGCTGAGCCATCTCTCCAGGTCCCACTTACTACTGTTAAAAAAATTTTTACTTAATTACTTATTTTATGTGTGTGAGCACATGTGAAGTGGTGTCAGGTGTTCCCTCTGTCATTCTCCACATAATCCTTTTTTTTTTTTTTTTTTTTTAAAGACACAGTTTCACTGTGTATCCCTGGCTGGCCTAGAACTCAATATGTAGATATTAGACCGAGCTGGCCTCAATCTCACAGAGATTCATCCATCTCCGCTTCTGAGATTAAAGTTGTGTATCATGTCTGGTACTACCTATTCCTTTCTGAGGCAGGGTCTCTCCTTCAACCTAAGGCTCATGTTTTCTTGGCTAGGCTGGAAGCCACAAGCCCTATCAATCCTCTTGTCCCTGCCCCCTCAAAGCTGGGGTTACAGGAGACTGCAGAGAACACTCAGCTCCTTTAAGGGGGTATTGGGATCCTAACTTCAGTCCTCACTGTTCAGCAATCACTCTTAACCACTGAGACATACATTCCAGCCTTGAGACCCTGCCAGTCTGAAGGAGCTTCTACAACCAGCCTGTCCCCACTTAAATATGCTGTGCTCTCCCCACATGAAAACAAAGCACCCAAAGGCTCTGTTCATCAGCCTCCCAACCTCAGGAGTTCCAGCTCCCAGGCTCCTGCCTCTCCCTTCCAGGACAGAGGTCGCCTCACCACACTCTCTCCTCCCAGGAAGTCTGGTATCACATCCTTGTCCAGGTAGTCTACCAGGCCACCCGGACCCTGGTAATTACTGCCACTGTAGATGAGGAACTTCCGCCTGGTGTTCTCATTGATGAAGGGACTGATCTGGGGGGAAGGGAGGCAAGGGATGCGTTGTTTATTAAGATAGGGTTCATACAGTAGAGGTCATTTTATTTAATGACATTGTTTTATTTTAGTTCTAGTTTGTTTTTGTTTTTGTTTTTTCAGAAGAGTCTCACTCTGGCTCAAGCTGGCATCGAACTCATGATCCTCCTGCTTCATCCTCCCGAGTGCTGGAACTATAATCATGCACCACCAGGCCTGACTCAGAATTGATCTTTTATTTTTATTTATTTGGTTTTTATTTTTATATGAATGAGTATTTTCCCTGCATTTATGTAAGTGAACCTGTGTGTGCAATGCCCACAGAGGCCAGAAGAGGGCATCAAACCCCCTGGAACTGGAGTTAGGGACTATTGTTAGCTACCATGTGGGTGCTGAGAACCAAACCCAGTTCCTCTGCAAAAGTAGCCAGTACCCTTAGCCACTGAGTCATCTCTTCAGCCCCCAGAATTGATATTTTTAAAACATTTTTAAACATTTATTTATTTATTTGGAGGAGACACGTGTGTGCAGTTCAGAGGACTACAGTAGTCACTTCTCTCCTCCTACCACCTGAGTCCTGGGAACTGAACTGAGGTTGTCAGCCTTTCCCACTGAGCAACCATGCTGGCCCTGAACTTAAATCTTTAAAGTGCCTGATTAAGACTAGAAAGATGACTCATTCAGTAAAGTGCTTACTGTGTAAGCATGAGGACCTGAGTTCAGATCCCCAGAACCCAGGTTAGGTGTGATGGTGTGTGCTTATAATTCCAACATGAGTTGGGGGCACTCCAGGGGGGAGTGGGCAATCGTGCACAGGACTCAGAGACAGGGGGATTCCTAGGGCTGGAAAGTCAGCTAGCCAGTGAGCTCTAGATTAATCGAGAGACTCTCTCTTAGAAAATAAGGTGGAGGATTCTTGAGGTTGACCTCTGATCTCTGCACACACCATGCACACTTGCACACACATGTGCACTCACATGAAAACACACACCCACACAAAATAAAGTAGGAGGGTGCAGGATCCCCAGGCCTTTGGTACACTGATAACATGCAATCCCTACCTTAATCAGGCACATTTCTGTTACCCTGGAAAAGACATCCCACCCCCACCTCCCACCCCTACCAGTGGTCACTCTCTTCCCTGTCCTGCCTCATCCCATGGCGACTGTGGATCTTGTCTCCACAGGTCCGCCCGTTTCTGCATCATTTGTGTGAAGGCTCTTGCCCCCTGCCTGGCCTTGCTTCCGCTCCTGCCCTCCTCACCAGCGTCCAGAGCACCGGGAAGACTCGGGGTGCGCGCACGATGAGCAGCCGGCCCAGGGTCTCGGGGTAGTTGTCCTCCACCACCTCAATCATCCGCAGCAGAGCTTTCACCCCCGGCCGCCACAGGTGCCGCATGTTGAGGCCGTCCAGGTCTAGCAGGCAGGTCCAAGAGCTGCACAGGACACGGAACCCCGGGCTCCACCTGACTCTGCCACCTCCCGAGCCTCCTGCGCCCTCCCGGGGACCTGGGGCAGGGCAGGGAGCAGAGACGCAGGACAGTTCCAAAACCCCGTGGGACACTCGGCTCGGGAACGGAAATACGGGGGCAGTGGAAGGGGAACAGCGGGTCTCTGGCTGGGCTGTGACAGCAAGCACCGGTCGCAGTGGAGCTGAGGCTGCGGGCTGGCCTGAGAAAGCAGAGGGGAGGAGCCTGTGGAGCTGGAGGTGGAGCCAGCGCAAACTGCCTCTGCCCCTAAGTCTGAAAAACAACCCAAGTTCCAGTTTCCCCACCAGTAAAAATCAGGACAGAGTCCCTGCCTCACGAGATCACTGGAAAAATCCGAGGACAGCACTGCGCTACCGTGCCCAGCCAACCCCCTGGCTATGCACAGTAAGCATAAGCTGCCTTTTGGGGGGTCGGGGGGTGAGAAGGTTTGTCCAGAGCCTGGGTTCTTGCCTGATGGGACGGCCAAACTGCCTCGTGTTTCCTTCACATCTCTTCTGTCCTTCCTCGTTGACAGAAAGAACCTGGAAGGCAGGCACAGAACTGAGAACAGCTGGCTGTACTGTTCCGGTATATCCTGGGCACACGCCCCTGCCACGCCCGCCCCCTCCGCCCCCAGCCCCCCAGCTCCCCACCCCCACCCCCTGCCCAGGGCTCCAGTGAAGGACCCACTCACATGCTGCATCAACGCCTCCTCGCCCACCGCCTTCATCAGGCCTTTGGTATCCATCTGGCCCAGGCGCAGGATGTAGAGAGGGCGGCCATCTTTGGGACCCAGCAAAAAGAGGGCCATCATTTAGTAGGGTGTTGACAACAGGAGAGGATCAAAGTCATGTGCAGGAACATGACCTCCCAGAGGAGCAGAGGCCATGCTGGTGGTTCACCAAGGCCCAGGGTGCCAGTGTGTGTTTCCCTGGCCTGCTTCTGAAAGGGGCTGGACGTCACCCCATATGAAAACCAAACACATAGACACATTCAGACTTAGTGAGACTCTGTCTCAAAACATAAAGAGAGGCGGAGATACAGCTCAAGGGCTGAGCACCCATTAAGTCTGTAGGAGGCTCTGGGCTCCAGCCCCACTATCACAAGGGAGGGTTCTGAGACAGTGTCTCACTAATTTGCCCATGCCAGCCTTGAACACACTCTGCTGTCAAAGTATGTTTTGAACTTGAGATCCTCCTGCCTCAGCTTCCCAAGTAGCTGAAATGCAGGCCTGCACTACCAGGCCTAGCACTGCTGGCCATTGTAAGCTACAAAAACACAAAAATGTCACAAAATAAAGTTGACAAAAAGGACACTTGTGTGCAGAGTGAGGCTAAAGCAGGAAACACGGCTAACATACAGCATGGCCTTGGTGGAACTCAACAGGGAGCCTGCATGCCAGATGACTCTGTGTGTGTGTGTTTGCATGCACTTGTTCTTGTGTGTGCTGTCTGTGGGGGGTATGTGTGTGGGAGGACGTGGAAGTCAAAGATCAACATCAGGTGTCCTCCTCCACCACTCACCACTGTACTTTTGAGATAGGGTCCACTACCACTTTGGCTAGACAGGCTGGCAAGGGAGTCACAAGGACCCTCCTATCTCCCCTCTTCAGTACTGGGATCACACACACATGCTGCCACACCCCTTTTGTGTGGGTGCAGGGGTCAAACTCAGGTCTCCATGTCCAGCACTTTACTGACTGAGCCATCTCCCCCATCGTTCCTCAGATAACTGAGAAATGTCACCACTCCATATATGTCCTTGAATTATCTTGATGATAAATATAGAACCCATGAATTAAGAATATCAACTGCATGTTAGAGAAACCAACTACCAGAGCTGGAGAGATGGCTCAGCAGTTGAGAGCACTGGCTGCTCTTGCACAGGACCTGGGTTCAGTTCCCAGCACCCACATGGGAGCTATCAATCATTCTAACTCCAATTCCAGGGCATCTGATGCCCTCTTCTGGCCTCTGCTACCACTGCATGACACAGGTGCACTTACATACATGTAGGTAAAACACTCATACACATACAAATAAAAAAGAAATAAAATATTTTTTAAAAATTTGTAAAAAGAAACTGCCCAACACATCCTTCAGGAAAGTTGAACACAGTGCCTTACCAATATGATTTTACACAAAGGACCTTAAATGCACAGCAATCACTGGTGTCAATGGCTGTATAATTTCTTAAATCTTGAAAGGTTACCTAAGTGGGAAGAGTCATGTCCTCAAAACCCATGTCACCAGAACACTCTGATGGAACCTAAACTAGAAGTGGAGTCTACAGGTGCATCAGTTAAGGACAAAGTGACATCAGACTGGTTATAGGTTGGTCTCTTAATGATCATGAATCCCTGTGAGACGAAAGACAGAGAGACACCCATGGGGATGGCCACTTGCAGAGGGGCAGAAATTAAGGCAATGCAGTCACAGAGCCAGGAGCCCTGGAGCCACCAGAAGCTGGAAGAGGCGGTGTGGACCCTCACTCCCCCACAAGAACTTCCGGAGTATAGCCCTACATGCTCTCTTGAGAGGGCTCTCTCTTTCTCAATCTTTCTATTTTTCTCTCTCTCTTTTTTGAGACAGGGTCTCTAGCTCAGGCTGGCCTCAAACTCACTATGTAGCTGAGGATAGCCTTGAACTTCTGATCCCCTGCCCTCTACCTCCTGAATGCTGGGATTACAAGTGTGCATCACCATGCCAGGTTTATGCAGTGCTGGGGATCAAACCCAAGACTTTGTGCATGCTAGGCAGCATTTTCTACTAACTGAACCTTATCCCCAGCCTTGCTGACTCCTGAATCACAGACTTTCAGGCTCATGAATAGTTGTTTATTGTTTTAAGCCCCCAGGTTAATGTGGCTACTGAGTAAATGCTCACAGCATTGACAAGGCTGCGTATATCATGTCGATCAAACCCAGCCCTGGGGCAAAAACATCTTCCCACAGTCCAAAGTCTATACTGGTTCTACCTTCTTCACAGCTGGGTGACACTTCACAGGCATCTCCAGATGCTCCAGAGAGCCCAAAAGGAATCTAAGATGTCAGCCTAGAGTGCATCATTTAGAAGAAAGCCCTTGGCATTCACACATGGCACAGGTGTGGGACACACCTATGTCCTGGTAGTGCCAGCCTCCTGCATAGAACTCCTGCAGGGGGGCTGGGGGCCGCCAGGTCTGCAGAAGAAGATCCACCTGATGCTGCTTCCGCCAGCTCAGGGACTGGCACAGCATCTCCCGGGCCTTGTCCAGGTGGAAGTCTCGAGCCCGCAAGAACCGGAGGATGTGTTCATCTTTGGGAATCTGAGAAACAGAGAAGGAAGAAGCACATAGAATATTTCCAACCCTGTAGATAAAGTAACAGAACTGAGCCTCTATCTCATCTGGAAAACAGCTGGGGAACGTGCCAGGAGCAGAGAGAAGCAAATAAAAGGGCTGTGCTTGAAGAGCTGTGGGCTGTGGCTGCCTAACTTTCCTCTCTGCTTGGAAATGGCATCTTTCTCTGGGGTAAGTGCACCTCCTCCCTCCTCCTTCCCCAATGAACCATTCCTGTGAAACCAGCCCCAGTAAAAGCTGCCCTTTCTGGACTGCTCACTTGCAGCCAGACACCATCCCAAGAATCTGATGTGGATCAGCCTTCGTGACCCATGCTATATAGATAATGTTCCCATTTTACAGTTATAGAAATGGAAGCAGGCAGGTTAGATCACAGCCCAACACTAAGTAACTTCCTTGCCTGGCCTCTCAGGGCTGGGAAAGGAAGGGTAAGCAGCTCTTGCATAAGTTCTAATTCAACAGAGCTAAAAGGTTCTGCTTGGAATGTAGGTGCCTGATCCAGATCCCCATAACAGGAGCTAAAACTTATAGGCAAAACCCATAGACATTAACATTTGCCCTCATAAAGTCATAAGTCCCTTAAAAAAGGACAGTATCCATGGTCAAATGACCATGGAACTTTGCAGCCATGATTCTCAACTAAGCATGACTGTGCCCCTTCCTGACCCCAGAGGACAAATGCCAGTGTTCAGGTGGGAAGGAAGTCACTAGAATCTACTGATTAGAGGCTAGGGGCAATATTAGGCATCCTGAAATACACAGGACAGACACCAATTCCAAAGAACTTCCCAGCCCCAAATGTCATGCCAGCTTGTGTAGTAGATACAGAAGCCAAATGTAATACAGATGAAGGGAAATGTAAGCGTTCGGTACCCCTGATGGGGATAGTTTAGTTTCCTCCCTACCGCCCAGGCTTACCCCTGTCATTGGAGTGCATGCCCTGAACCCACCTTGCCTTTGTGGGTCTCCTGTAACCAGTGGCGAAGCTGGACCAGGCAGCTCTCCTGCACGGGGGTGAGATGGCCCAGGCACCTCTCAATGTAGTCTGCATCCAGCTTGTCCCCTGAGGAAGAAAAAAAGCAGATATGCTATCTTCTCATTGTTGTGTGTTCGTTTGGTTTGGGTTGGTTTTCACTCTTGATCTTTCTTCCTCTACTTTCCAAGTGCTAGGTTACAGGCAGGCTCCACCACGCCTGTGGACACGGATCTTTTGCAGGTGGCCGACACTTTGTGTGGCCCTCATTCCTTGACAGCTGTCTCAACCCCAGAATATTGTTCCAAGACAGGCTGTGGTTCCCTCCCCTAGACAACAACCACAAGGACTCCAAATTCATCTTTCCACCAGTTTCCAAGATGGTTTGAAAACTCGTGCTGAGCAAACATGGATGTCACCATGAGAGGTGATGTTCCTCCAGTCTGGAGATGACTCCTGCCCTTCAGAGAGTTTCAACAGATCCTTGAAAACTCACCAGCACTTATTTTGGGGGGTGGGAAGAGAGATGGCTTAGTGGTTAAGAGCACTGGCTGCTCTTGAGGAAGACCTGGGTTTGATTCCCAGCTGGGTGCTAACATAGTGGCTAACAACAATCTGTAACCAGTTCCAGAGGATATGACGCCTTCTTCTGACCTCCGAGGGCACTGCATGGCACGGGTGCACTTACACACATGCAGGCAATACACTCATACACATAAAATAAAATTAAAATAACAAATAAAAACCTTTTAAACATTGTGAGCACTTTCTATGTCAATAAATGATTGAACTGTAGCTAGGCGCGATGGTGCATATCTGTAAACCCAGCACTTGGAAGGTGGAGACAGAAGAATCATGAGACCTTACCTCAAAAGAAAAGCAAAACTAGGAAGCCAACAAGACGGTTCATTGTTTGCCACCAACCCTAACAACGCAAGTTGGATCTACTCACAAAACAAGACACACAAATGAATAAATAAAATGCGATAAAAATATTTAAAAGAAATATGTTCTAAGGAGCTGGGCACGGTGGTATGTAATTCCCAAACTCAAAGTGTTTTAAGTTCAAAGATAGCCTCGGCTAACACAGAGAGAGACCCTATGTCAAACAAACAATATATGTATACCTACACATATATGCAGTCATACTATATGATTTTTATGAAGTTCTAAAATGGGCTAAATTAGCCAGTTTCGTGGTAGTGTACACTTGTAAATTCAGCACCTGGGAAGCAGGTAAGTCAGAAGTTGAAGGTAAGGGCTGGAGAGAAGTTTTAGCAGTTAAGAGCTCATACTACTCTTACACCGGATGTGAGTTCAGTTCCCGGCACCTACACAGGTTGGTTCACAACCACCTGTAACTTCAGTTCCAGGGCATTCAATGCCCTCTTCTGGCTTCCATAGAAGTCTGCACTCGTGCTCTAACTGCCATATAGACACACATACACATAATTAAAAATAAAAATGAAATTTTAAAAATTCAGAGTCAGTCTCAGCTGCATATCAAATTCAAAGCTGACCTGGGCTGTATGGGACTCTGTCTCAAAAACAACAGTAACAATAATAAAACAACATTAATAGGTAAGTTACAGAGCAGCTACATGGTTAAACAAAGCACTGAGATGCACACAGTATTCATGCAGTGTCAGTGAGAAATAGTAAAGTTCACACAGAATACGGTACATGCTCCCATTTGTTCAGCATGTTCTACATGTGTGTATGCATGTGCCCATGTGTGAGTGTATATACATCTCACATACCACATGCCCTTAGGTAACTCCATGAAACACAAAACTCTTGTAGCCTCGAGAGAGAGGAAGGACCTTATTTCACACTTTTCTTTTGTGTGTGTCTGTGTATGTGTGTATGCATTTTCACTTGTACATGTGTGTGGAGGCCAAGCTGGGATATTGTTCCTTGGGCACCATCTGCCTTGGGATTTTTTAAAACAGTCTCTCAATGACTTGGGAGTCTCCAGTTATGTTAGACTGGCTGGCCCATGAGCTCCAGGGATCCTCCTGTCTACTTTCCCAGCGCTGGGATTACAGATTGTGCCCCATACCTGCTGGCTCTACCTGAGTTCTGGGCATGGAACTCACACTTTACAAAAAAGCAGTTTGCCGACTGACTGAGCCATCTCCCAGCCTGTGCTCCCCACTTTTCATCTTCCAAGTCATTTAGATTGCTTTTCTAGCATGATCCTGCATTACTCACACAATTAAAAATAGTCATAAAACCACCAGAGGTCAACCGTAGGTCTAGATATAGACCAGCTCTGAGCTCAGACCAGAATGGAGGGAGGGAGAAGCCAAGCTGAGGGAGAAGGCTTAGTGGAAGTCGGGCTGTGCCCAGTCCTAGGGACCTGCAGCAACTCTTCCCCCCTCCCAGGGAGCGAGGAGGTGCGACAGGCTTCTTAGAGCCACATGTGAAGGTGCAGACAGCTGCTGGCCCTGCTGCAGCCACCTACCATCAGCAATGGTCATCTCTGGGTCTGGGCCTGGGGCATTGCTGGGGCCAGCTGTTTCTAGGGAACCAGGGCAGTGTTGTACAGAGTAGCTGCAGTTGTCTTCCTCCTGGACATGGGCAGGTGTCCATCGGGAAATGCAGGAGATTCCCTGGGAGATGAGCTCATTCAGGTAGTACTCGATCACTTCCTTCCCCTGGAAGCAATAGACCCAAGAAATGTCACCAAGCAAGCCCACTGAAAGGTCACTGCACAGCCCAGAGGAGCCCCATCTGGCTCAGATCTCAGCCCTGACATATATCTACTGCACAGTTAAACATGACCAGGAAACATGGAGATGAGCCAAGACTTAGCATAGAACAAATAATGCACCTAGCTTGCTTTTTGCATTGATGATGCATTGGATAAAACAAATCACCCAAAGTAGCTTCCTGTATTCATCAGGTGAACAGTCCTCTACCCCATGTGGGGATTGAGGTTAATGAAACAAGCAGGGACTTTGTGGAGTCAAAGATGGACCCCAAGGTCTCAAGCATGCTAGGCAGGAGTCTACCACACAGCCACACCCCTAGCCGGTCACTGTGTTTTACCAGTGAACCACACTCTCTAAGCTTCAGTGAAACTTTTCTTTTCCTGGTGCTGGGGACTGAATCAGGACCTGGCACAGGCTGGGCGAGTGCTCTGACCTACACCTCCATCTCTGTTTTTACTTTCTATTTTAAGTCAAGGGCTCACTGAGTTGCCCAGGCTGACCTTGAACTCACTACCCAGACTGGCCTTGAATTTGTTGCAACATCGTGGAGTGCTGGTCCAACGATGTGGTGCTGCCACCACAGGCCACTTCTTCCCACTCATGACCTCATTGGTATGGTCATGACCCCAGTATGCATTTTGGAAATGAGAAGAGTGGGACCTGGGAAAGTCAAGGGTCTTGCACAGGGCTTGTGGGTGGATCTTCCTCCCGTGATGTGCACCTCCTCACCCTCTTGACGTTGGCAGTGTACTGTTTCATAGCAATCTTCTCCAAAGCACTTTCAAAGCCAAAGAAGGACCGGACATCCAGGGAGGCCGACTGTTCAAAGCAAGTCCAGTCTTCATTCTCAGGGTGGACCTGGGAGAAGGGCAGCGGCCATACCAGGGTCTGACACGGGGGACGCCGTGTCCCCTCCAGAAGTTCTTCTACTGACCAGAGGCTGAGAAGGACAGCATGCCCCAGCTGGGACCACCTAGGAAGTGCCCACCCAGAGAACAATGCAAAGTCCAACTGCAAGTAGTAGCAAGCTTGCTTACACCTTTTTGTAATCGCAGCACTTGGGAGGCTGAGGCAGAAAGACCGAGTCTAAAGCCAGCCTGGGCTACACAGTGAGACTTTGCTCCCCCACCCCCTGAAAAAAAAATGGGGAAAAAGACAAAAAGCAAATAAAGGGCTTGTGTGCAATTCTCAAAAAAAAAAAAAAAAAAAAAAAAAAAAGACATTTAAAAAACAACACACAGCCAGGTGTGGGGTAGCACACACTGTTAATCCCTGCACTTAGAAGGGAGAGACTGGTGGATCTCTGTGAGATTGAAGCCAGCCTGGGCTACATAGGGAGTTCCAGGCCAGCTAGGGCTACAGGAGACCCTGTCTCAAAAAGGAAAAAAAGTATACACATATAAAATTATATGTAAGTAATGTTCAGTATGCTATAGTATTTATATTATATAAATGATCCATCATGATCTATCAATATGTTTAGATATATTTAAACCATTATTTATTATACATTTATATATAAAGACATTATATAGTCTTATAGGTTCTTAAATATTTTTATATATCAGCAATATAAAAGTATCAGCTGGATATAGTGACACAGCTCTGAGAGGCTGAGGCTGAGGCAGGAAAGTTCCAGGCCAGCCTGGGCTACATAATGGTACCCTGTCCCAAAAAACCATGCAGGGGTGGGGTGGGGAGAAGAGCCCGAGGGGCCAGAAGGATGTGTATCTGACAGCCTGATAGGGACCAGGAGGGAGCAGACAGGAGGGATGGGATGGGAGGACCCAGTCCTGGGCTCCCTATCAGGGTCACTAGGAGGCCTCACTGTGTAGCTGCAGGTCTCCTTGACCACCACGCGGCTCGAGAAGGTCTCGTTGTGCGCGTCGATAAGCAGCGTCCTCTCTCTCCAGTTCAGCACATTTCTCTGCACAAACACTACGTGGTCTACGCCAGCGATCTGCGGGGGAGGGGCCCAGGGTCGGGGGTCTGTGAAGGGAGAGGCGCCAGCCCGTCGGGCACCCAGCCCAGCACGGGTCACCCGGCCTGAGCGCCAGGTTCCCACTCCTGCCATCGCTAAACCCGAGGTCACTCACTGCAAGCTGGGATTTTGGGGTCCAGCTCCCACCACTCGGCAGCCCGGCCTGCGTCACCCCGGAGCCGGGTCCTTGCTCCCCCATCACCCTCCACCACCCAACCCAACAAGAATCATCCTGTCTGAGACCGCAGGTCCCTGCTCCGGCTTCCATCCAGCCCGGTTAGGGTCACTCCCAGCCCAGAACCCAGTCAGCCGGATTTGCTCCTTTCCTCATCCTGGATGGCACTGCCGCCCACCCACCCACCTCCACCGTCTCCACTATCCAGCCTCGGTTCAAACCTCAGACCTGCACCCCACTCTGCATCCCTGGGTCGTCACCTCCCTCTGGTCCGCAGACCCCCACCAGCCCCAGCCCTCCCAGATGCCAAGGCCGAGGCTCCCTCATCCCACGGCACCTGTCCAGGTGCCCACCTTGAACCTCGGGTCCCGCGCCCACCTTCCGCAGCAGCCGCGGAGCGTCCACTCGCAGCCGGCAGCTCCGCTCCACCGTGTGCACCGCGCCGTCTGCGCTGCGCCACTCGTGCAGGACCTCGCTGCCCAAGAAGACCGGGATCAGCGGGCAGGTGGGGAAGCGCTTCTCATAGGCCTGAGGGCAGAGTGACCGCGAGCATGGGCCATTGCGACCCTGGAGCACCCACGCAGGGGAAGGCCCCCTTCCAGAGAGGAACTGTCCGGAGACAAGCACGCAGCAACACCCTCATCTTGACCCCTTTTTGGAGCAGCAATCCACAGGTCCCCCACAGGGGGATTATATTGCACCTTCAGAAAGAATGGCGTCTTCTGGGACATTTTAACGGACGGACGGATGGATGGATGGATGGATGCATGCATTTATTTATTTATTTATTTATTTGGTATTAGGTTGAGTAATGCCAAATAAATGTCAAGTAAGCACTCTAACCACTGAGTGACATCTCCAGACATGTTTTTACTTTTTCTTTTCAGTCAGGGTCTCCCTAAGTTGTCTAACTTGGCCTTGAATTCCCTCCATAGCCCAAGTCAAGACTTGAACTTGACATCATTCTGGCTCAGCCTACCCAGTAGCTGGAATGACAGGCCTATGCCACCAAGCCCAGCTTCTGGGAACATGAAAAGGAAATTTTTATGAGAAAAAAAAAAAAAAAACGGTTGATAAAATGCAGCAATCCTTCCTAATAAAGACACACTCAACAAACTAGCAGTCACACAGGGAAATCCCATAGGAACTTCACTCTTTGTCCCTAAAATCAGAAATAAGATGTGAGTGTCAGTTTTCCTGTCATCTATCTAAAATTACAGTGCAGTTGCTGGCTGTGGAAGGCATTCAGTTGTCGGGGGGGAGGGGCAGTAAAAATGATTCCTACTTATAGGAAACTGATCTTATATAGAGGAGATCATAAATATCTCTCATCTGTCTCTATATACTTTCTCTTTCACACACATATACACACACACAATCAACACTAATAAGTAAGTTCAGTATGGTTGCAAGGACAACAGATCAATATATTAATACAAAATCGGCCTGGGGGTGTATCTCAGTGGCAGAGTGCGTGGAGTTGACCCTGGGGTCCACCTCCAGTCCCACAGAACAAAAGTCACAGGAAAAAATGCTTCCTTAGTTATGTGTACCAAAAGAAAAAATGAATCATACATATCAGATTTTAAGATTGGAGGCTTTAAAAGACACTATCAAAAAAAAAATGAAATGGAATATGCCAGAAAGACAGTTCTGTCCACCATTAAGAGTATTTGCTGCTCTTGTGAAGACCTGGGTGTGGTTTCCAGCACCTATGTAAGGCAACTCACATCCACCTGTAATTCCAGCTCCTGGAGATCCAACACCCTCTCTGGCCTCCAAGGCCACCATAGACTTCATACACACACACACACACACACACACACACACACACACACAAATAAAAATAAATCCTGGAAAGAAAGAAAGCGAAAATGGGGGCAGGCAAGATTGCTCAGCAGGTTAAAGCATTTGCCACCAAACCTGAAGACCTGAGTTCAATTCCCAGAACCCATATGGTAGAAGGAAAGAACTGATTCCCACAAGTTGTTCTCTGACCAACACATACATGCCTACACACACATCACATCACACACACAGACAAGAAACAAGAAAAAAATAAAATAAGGAAAGAAAAGAAAAGATTCATCTTAAAAAGAGAGAGAGATAAAATGAGCCAGGAATAGTGGACAACTATAATCCCAGCACGCGGGAGGTGGAGCTAGGAAGTCACAAGTTTGAGGCCAGCCTGGTTTATGTGGGATTCAGTATACAGATAAGACCATTTCTCAGACAAAAAAAAAAAAAAGGCCAAGTGCTCACCTATAATCCCAACATTTGGGAAGTGAAGACAGGAGGACTGGCTACTTAGCACGTGAAAGGCCAGCCTGGGATAGATGATACTGTGTCTCAAAAAATAAATAAACAATAGATAAACATATATCTTATGCATGTAAATGTATGAATGCGTAAATTCAATGATAAATATTACTAGCATGTATACAGAACATGTGTATATGTCTATAACTATATACTTGTATATACAGATGCATAAGATGCTCCACATATAAATATGTAAGTGCTTTAAATATGGCATTCATTTTACATATGAATATATTTATCCTACGGTTTGGTGGGATGGAACCCATGGCCTCATACAAGCTAAGCTAAACATGCACTCTACTGGTGAGCTCCCACTCCCACTTCAAGGTTTATTGATGTTTGGGGGATTTTTTTTTTCGAGAGAGGGTCTCATGTATCCCAGGCTGACTTTGAACACATTATATATTAGAAAATGACCTTGAGGTTCTGATCCTCCTGTGTGACAGGTGTGCACCACCACACACAGCTAGTGTGGTATATTTTCAGTGTGTGTATGTTTATCATCATCCCATGATATGCTTACACGTGCCATGATGAGTGGGTTCACAGCAGACTTGAGTGTCAGACTGGGTGCTTATTCTACTATTTATGAAACTGTGCAACCTTAGGCAGGGTGCCCAGCCTCTCTGTGCCAACTGCAAGAGGTCATCATGAGAACTGAGTGAGGCGGCAAACAGACACGCCATCCTGAATATACATGAGGTCTTCTCACCCTGAGCAAGGCACCCTAGGACATCTAGGTTTCTGGGATGGAGTGTATTTGCCCTGGCAGGAAGGAAGATATTCTAAAGAGACTTTTGAGTTTCTTCCTGTGACTCTCAGACTCCAAGAAACTGGAATTGGCCCCAGAGTCTCATGCTGGGAGAAGAAAAAGTCTGGTGCCAGCTAGGAGTAACTTGTCTCCCAGGAAGATTCCACACAGTTCTGATAAGTTGTCAGACTACTTTGCAAAAGAGGCTAGAGGCCAACCAATGTTGGGTCAGTGGTGAGTGGGACTCCACTGTGGGCGAGTCTCCATCTCCAGCATGGCTGTTGTGCTCCCAGCTGTCCCAGGGAATGGAGGACGATCAGACAGGTCCTCAGGTGCTCAAAGTGCAGCGGGAGGAATTTCTGGGAAACTGTGTCAGTGGGTAGTTCATTTATTGAAACCAAGACAGAGGTTTATATAGGGAGGCCTTTTTGACAGTTACAGAAGTGGGAAAGTTAAAGGTGGGGTCTTTAGATAAAGTCAGAAAGGTTGTAGGGCTGATGTAGAAATTAGGAACAAGGAAACAAAACCCAAAAACCTGGTTCTGGTCTGGGGTGATCTTTGTGCAGGGAAAAGATGAAGCAACTGCTGAGGCCTGCAGTGACTTCCTGGGACCTAGGTTATCACAGCAGGCAGAGCAGGCCAGATTCCTCCCATCCCTTCAGGGTATCTGGGGTTGCTTGGCTTGCTCAATACCTTTTGCAATAGACCAGACCCCACACTCCACCTTGACCAGCACAGCTTAGCTATGCATAGCTCATACCCTCTATTAAACCTAGCTGCATGCTCCTTGTGTCCGCTATTTAAACTTTAACCTCTAACAGGACCCTGAAGATGGACTTGAGGGGTCACTGCACTTTATTTGTCCCTCTTCCCAATTTGGCCACATTGAATACATCTCCTTTCTCAGCTTTTTGCTGTGACTTGTCTGTTTAATTGGTCTGTTGAGGACGGGAAGCTGAGCCTGGCTCCGATCCTACCCAGGCTCCGATCCTAACTGCTCAGCAACATGAGGGGCTGATGATGGAAACCCTGAGAACTGAGTCGTCCGCCCCTCCCCCCATGGACTTCTCCCAGGGGCAGACATTTCCCCTCTAAGGGGGGCTGCAGAGCAGATTGGGAAGGGCCAATATGGCCCTGGGAACCCACCTGCTCCCAGTTGCTCTAGGCAAGTCCTTTCCTTTCTCTAGGCCTGGGAAATGGACTCATTGCTGAGTGGTCAATGGCAGAGTACACAGCACAGTGAGATCCCAGGATGGGAGAACAGAGGAGCCAACTTAGGCTCTACTTCCTGCTGGGTAACTAACTATTTGAGTGCTCTCCTCCCATAGAACAGCTGTGTCGGCTAGCAAGAGTCCATCAGGCTTGTGGGCTACTGAGAGAACCCCTCACAGGGGGACGTAATGGGGTTGGACTCTCACCTGTGATTCCAACCACCCCACCCGGTCCCTCGTAAGATGATCTGCCTTGCTTGCACATGGCCACGGGGGTCTCAAGGTGCTAGTACATACAGTATGCTCTATGGGGAAGTCATCATGCGTGCTGGGTGAAGACTCGCCAGTACAGTATCTTTGGGGTCACACACACTCCTATATGCAATCCTCAACAAACTCATAGGTTCCCCATGTGGAACTTTGGTGGAATCATACTTTGGTTTGCCTTTGGGCAAGCCACTTGCTCTCCCTGAGCCTCTCTAGAATGAGGTGAAGTTCCTGTGTCACAGGGGCTGGTGAGGATGTCGCAATACAGAATCTACACTGCCACTATGATGAGTCAGGGCTATGACTGCACTGTGTTCTCCAGCTGTGTTCTCCAACTGTGAACTGTCATTCCACCTCTCTCTCTCTCTCTCTCTCTCTCTCTCTCTCTCTCTCTCTCTCTCTCTCACACACACACACCTTGTCTGTCTGGAAGGATCCAGGCCTTCTTCCTGGGAAACCCTCCTGCTCCTCCGCTACACAGCTACCTCCTCTCCTATCCACCATCCTTTCAGCCCATTCATTTCCTTAACAATCTTATCAACTGACTTGTTTGCTTGTGTGGTGTGTGCTGTGTGGGGTCTGATCACAGCCTGTTTTCTCACAGCAGACCTCAGCAGCACATCATAGCCCTAACACTGTGAAACGTCCCCAAGGAGGACAGACCACAGGCTCAGTACCCACAGCCCATGGCAGACAGTCCAGAGATGTTTTGCTTTCAACCTGCAGTCCCTGATAGCAGGCTTGGGGGACACTGACTAGAAGTAGGTGGGTTCCCCAACTGTGAAAGAGAGGGGCGCATCTTTACCCAACCACAAGCTGCCAGAGGTCCCCAGGCTGCAGCGCCCTGTGGAAGCCACCCTAAGCCACTTGCCAGGGCTGAGGATGGCAGTTGCTGCTGCTTCCAACCTGCAGAGTGCTGAGCTTGTCCTTTGTACTCACAAGGCATGATAGCATGAAGCTCGCAGACCCCCAACATCTCCAGGAAGTTCCTCCTTTGCAGCTGTGCTGGAGGAGGCTGGGGAAGGCAGAGACTGACCCAGACGCAGGTCTGAGTCACCCTGTCCTGCCTCTTGTAATACTCATCTCTCACAGTCGGGAAAACTGGCCATCGGCTCCCACTGCACGAACAAGAAAGGCCACTCCTTCCTATACCTCAAGGACTAGGAGAGCCTCTACCTTCTCCCAGTGGAATATTCTAGCATATGGCCACTGCCCAGGAAATCCTGCTTGAGTTCCCTGTAGTGAGACCTGAGCAGTTGTGTACACATTCAGCTGTCCGCCTGATCATCCCTGTAGCCACAGAAGCAGTGAGTGATACGTCAGTCTCTTTGGTTAGCATGGAACATTCCAGAACACTGCATACACTTACACCCTCCAACAATTCAAGGAAGTGGTTTGTATTTGTATTGACATGGAGAAACCAAAGTTCAGAGAGGCTGAGCCACTTCTTGCCCACAGTCACATAACTTGTAAGGATAGAAGCTGGCATCTGAACCTCTAGCAGCCAGAGTATAGGTTCTTGGTTTTTCGCATTGTGATGCCCTTCAAACCACATGGTGTCTCTCTCTCTCTCTCTCTCTCTCACACACACACACACACACACACACACACACACTCACACGAAGCCTGGCTCATATTCTCAGCTCATGCTCAGCCCAGCCCAGACACTCCTCTCTCCCCTGTTTCTTGGATAATTCTGCAGTTGTTTGGGAGTGTGTCTGTCCCCCCAACTCTACCCTACTCAGTGAGCATCTCTGAGGGTTCACCACATTCACCCCACAGGCCCTTCCTGTGTCAGGAGAACGTAGACTGACTGACTGAAGTTCAAATATCCGCTGATGAGTGGGGTCTTTACCTAGACGGTACTAGGGAGCCAAAGAGGCAATTGAGCTCTGTTCCCAGCAGGACTGACAAAAGGCTTTCCCAGGTCCTGGGCACCACTCACAACATACCAAGTGCACCCACCCCATGGAGGTGCTGAAAAGACTGGAGACAGGAAGAGGGCTTTTGGTAGAGATTTCAGTAGACACATTCTTCTTGTGGGGCAGTGGGTAGGGTCGCACATATCCGTGTGTAGACAAGGATGGCCTTGAACTCCTGATCCCCCTGCCTCCTCCACCTTCCACATGCCGGGATTACAGGTGCGCACCACCACGTCTGCTTTATGTAAGTCGAATCCAGGGCCTTGTGCGTGCGAGGCAAGCACTCTACCAAATGAGCCACATCCCCAACCCACACAGTTATTTTTAAACTGAGGGTTTTGTTTTATATTCTGGAATCATTACACTAATGTTCTTTCCCAGCTACAGATGGGAAAGCTACACAGCCTTGAGAACCTGGGAGCACAGTGCCCTGTGCCAGGAGAGACACCAGCTTAGATTCTGAGAGGGAAGAGCCCCTTTGCAAGTGACAGGGTCTCCCCGCATGGAGCGGTTTACAGGACCTGCTTGTGTCAGAAACTGCTCACACAACCACTTCTGTCCCTGCCAAGGGCTTCAGCTGCTGACTTATGTCCTCATACATGGCCTGGCCACCTACTAAGTAGACCTGAGCCTGTGACAACCAAGTAGGTGTGTGGCATGGTCCCAGAACGATCCAGTTACAGGCCCCTGCCAGGTACCCAGGAAGGACAGCCAGGCTTGTCTGCTCAGATGGGGAGTAGATCCAAGGTGCAGAGTCTGTCCCTGCAGGGCCATCCCAGGGCAGACAGACCCACTGGCTGCATTCTCTGGAGCCCACATTCCACATAAGCCATACTGCACCCTTAGCGTGTGGGCCTGCGCAGTTTTGCATTCTTCCCCAGATTGCAGGACTTTGACACAAGTTCTCCCTCGATGTGGCTTGTATCACTAACATCCCCTAATAGTCATGCATTAAGGGTTCCACCCCTGTTGGGACACTACTGGAGACTGTGAAGCTTGTAAGACAGTGCATGCCTGTAGTCATAGCACTCAGAAGAAGGAGTCAAGGTTATTCTCAACTACATAGTGAGTTCCAGGCCAGCCTGGGCTACATGAGGCCCTATCTTCCTTTGTCAAAAATAGATAGGGGCTAGGAAGGTAGAGCAGCAGTTAAGAGGACCCAAGTTTGTTTCCCAGCACCCATGTTGAATAGCTCACAACCACCTTTAACCAGTAACTCCAGCTCCAGATGTGACACCTGGCCTCTGTGGGTACTCACGTGCATTTGCACACACACACACACACACACACACACACACACACACACACAAATAAATAAAACTTAAAATATATACATACGTAAATAAATGTCTACACGGCAGTTCACAGGGATTTGAGCAGATATTTGGACTCAGCTCTACTCCCAGAAGCCAACAGGTTAAGAACAACTCAAGCCTCTGTTACTGATGAATGTGTTAGCAGAGCATGTCTCTCCAGTCAATGACAAATTACTCAGCCATTAAAAAATGAAGTTCAGTGCTAGCAAAGGCAGCTCACCAGGTAACATTTCCTCCAGCCTGACAACCTGAGTTCAGTTCAGTCCTTGGGATTCTCATGATGGAAGGAGAGATGCAACTCCCACAAGTTGTCCTCTGACCTCTACACTCACGTCGTGACATTCACACATGATGTTCAAATGTGCACGCATACAAAGTGTAGACACATGCTAACAACCTGGATGGGCTCTGTGAAATAAACCCGAAACACAAGGGAAGATACTGTAAAGTGCCTTCTCTAGGAGACTCGTAAACGACCAAATTCAGAGACAAAGTAGCGAGGAGAGCACGTGGAGCTGAGGGGAGTCGCAGGAGAGACGTGCTCTGCGTGTTGTCTCAGTTAGGTGGTGAAGGGGTGGGTGGAGCGCCGAGCATCCCTAAAGTCACTAACAGTAAACAGAAAACAGTTACCATGGCAGGCTTTTTTGCTGTTGTTTGTTTTGTGGTACTTGAGGAAGGAACCCAGAGCCTCCAGTGTGCTCAGCTCTGCCACGGAGCCTCGGCCCAGTCCCCAGTGGTAAGCTCCAGGTCGAGAGGAAAAGGCAGACCAAGCAGGCTCTCCTGCCTGCGCTACCCCGCAGTTGGAATGGCATCTTAGCTCTGTTTGTTTATTATAGTCTCCCAGGGGCTGTCTCTGTGTCTGTGCTGTTCACCACTCCCTGGTGTCCTGTTCAACACTGGGGACACAGAAGACACTCCACAAAGATAGAGGGAAGGACGGAGGGGGGAGGGAGAGGGAAAGGACAGGTCCTTGGTCTTGACAGGAGTGGGCTGTGTTGACACCTGCAGCTCAAAGGGCATTTTGTATCTGGTTATTGCTGTTTACACTCCACCTGCAGAGCACCGAGCTCTGGAAGGTTCTTTCTGGGCAAAGGAAGCATGTCCAAGTATGCACCCCTCTGTTGTCATACCAAGGTGCAATCAGCCAAGAATGGAGCAGAGGGGAGTCTGTTGCCTCTTTCTGACAGGTTCTCAGTCCAGGAGAGCACCCGGAGCTGAGGGACCAGTGGGGGAGATGTGTGGCATTGGTAGTTTCAGTAGGATGGTAAGGGGGTGGCTGGAGGTGCCCAACACTGTGGTCGCACCTAAAGCCACTGACAGTAAACTGGAAATAGACCCCATGGTGGTTCCCAGTTGGCTACAGGACATCCCATCATAAGACCTCTCCCCACCTGGACAATGAGTCAGCCCAGGCTACCTGTCCCCAGTGTCTGCATACAGCTTGCTATAGAGTCTCAACACAGATTGGGCGTGGGGACCAGGGACTTTGAGGATCAGCAACCACCCCAATCCAGTAACTCAGGGGGGCACATGGGTCAGCAAAGCCAGGCCAGAGAGTTGACATTGTGAATTTCCAAGTGTCTCAGAAATGCCTTGAGACCTTGTGATGGAGCTTGATGAGAACTAGAATCACCACAGAAACAGGCCTCTGGGTGCATTCTTGAGGGTGTTTCCAGAGAGGTTTAACTGAGGAGGTTTAACTGCTCTGAACTGTGTTCCCAGACCGAACAGAAAGGAGCAAGCTTGCTGAGCACCACCATTCATCTCTCTCTGCTTCCTGATTGTGCACGCAATGTGACCAGCTGCCTCATACTCCTGCTGCCACAACTTCCCCATCCTGATGGTCTGGACTCTCAACCTGAGAGCCAAGATAAACTCATCCTTCCTCGAGTTGCTTTTAAAAAAATTATTTACTTATTTATTTTTATTTTATGCATACAAGTGTTTTGCCTGCCTGTGTGTAAGTGCACCTGTGTCATGCAATGCCCACGGAGGCCAGAAGAGGGAGTCAGATCCCCTGAAACTGGAGTTATGGATGGTTGTTAGCCACAATGTGGGTGCTGGGATACGAACTCAGGTCTTCTGCAAGAGCAGCCCGTGCTCTTAACTGCTGAGCCATCTCTCCAGCCCCTTGAGTTGCTTTTGTTGGGTATTTTGTCATGCCATTGACACATGACAAACCTCCACCACTTCTCCTTCTGGCTTCCTCCTGGCCTCCCTCTCTGATTCACTCTCCACAGAGCCGATGAGAATCTTTCTAAATCCCAGCCCTGACCCTGGGACACCTGCTAGCCACCTGGCTCTGTCGGGGTCCAGCTGAGCCTCATTCATTTCTCCTGAAAGAAAGGCCTTTGTGTGCACTGTCCTATTCCCCTGGTGACTCTCAGCCTGGCTGTCTTGAATCACCTTCCAACGGCACCAATGGCCCTGTTCCACAGTCCTTAATGACTCAACATCAAAAGAACCAGATGAGGGCTGGGGGCACAGCTCAGTGGTCAGAGTGCTAGCCAAGAATGCATGGAGCCCTTTGTTGGATCCCCAGTTCTACATAAACAGGGCATGGTGGTTCATAATGGTAATCCCAACAGTCAGGAGACAGAGGTAGGAGGACTGTCACAAGCTCAAGACCAACCTGGCTTCAGGCCAGCTAAGGGCTACAGAGCAATACTGACTCTTTTGTTTTGTTGTTGTTATTTGTTTTGAATCAGGGTCTCCCTGTAGCTTCAGCTGCCCTGGCCTGGAACTCAGTGTATAGACCAGGCTATCCTTGAACTCACAGAGATCTTCCTGCCTCAGCCTCCCATGTGCTACCACACCCAGCTAAGACTGTCCATAGATAGATGATAGATAGATAGATAGATAGATAGACAGACAGACAGACAGATAGGGAATGGGGAGACAGTTCAGTGGGTAAAAATCTTCAACAACCAGCATTGGGGTGACGGGGCAGAAACAGGAGGCTCATTGGGGCTGCTGGCTGCCAACCTGACTCCAAGTTCAGTGAGAGAGCCTGTCTCATATGCAATACACACACACACACACACACACACACACACACACACACACACACACACACAAGGAAGGAAAGGAGGGAGGAAAAAGAAGAAAGGAAGGAGTAGATCATAAAACGAGAACATCACCACCTTCCAGAACTTTCTTTAATAAAAAAAGACCCTTACAAACAAGTAGATAAGTCAACAAAAGAGCAGTGAATTTCAGAATGCTAGCCGTGCATGCAGGAGCTAATGAATGCACAGAGGGATGACCCAGGGCCTTCTCCTGTTCCCTTCAAGGCTCTGAAATCAGAAGAACCTCTGCTGGGCAGCGGGATAGTGACTCTCCAGCCCAAATCAGAGCTCATCACCACAGCAGAAATGCTCCCTTTCATCAGTTAGCAACCAGATCAAATGGTGCCCCAGGGAACTCATTTAATCCCATTCAAATAAGGTCCCGGCTGCTTTATTCAAAGGATACCCTTAACAACCAGTCTGCTGTTAACTGCTTTTGGCCCTGGCTGCAAGAGTATCTGGCTCCTTATTAATGATCCACTTGCTCAATTACATGCTGTGTATCAAAACGGCACAGCCAGAGCTTTAAATATTTTACCACTAAATTGCAGGAGGCTGGAACACAACCCAGGGAAAACCTACTTCGTAGGAAATCCTGCTCCAGGTCTTCTTTCTTTGAAACCATGGGGCTTTGGGGACGCCCCTCCCCACCACCAGGTCCCCTGAGACAGACGCAAGACAAAAAGGGTGAGGTTATTTCTGCAGTGAGCATCCCTAAACTCCAGCTGAAGCTCTGCTGTATGCCCAGGGTTACCGAGGCAGGAAAAAATGACAACAAAAGTTCAAGAGGCACGGGAAGGAAGGAAGCCCCTCAGCCTGGGGACTGGGTTTTGTTTCCTGTTGGCTGGGTCAAGAAACTTCAGTACAACAGACAATGCCTACAGAGAGAGTCTTCCTAAAAACACCTCAAAGAAGAATGTTAAAAGCAACAAGCGAGGAGCAGGGATGTGGCTCCATTGGTAGAGCATGATACCTTGGGTTTGATTCCAGTACCACATTTAAAAACTATGACGTTCAGGTTCGGTGAGAGACCCTGTCTCAGAAAGTAAAGGTGGGTGTCCTCCATCCCACTCCTCCTTATTCCCTTTGAATAGGGTCTGTCCCTGAACCTGGAGCCAGGCTGCCTGAAAATTCCTCTCCCTGAACCTGGAGCCAGGCTGCCTGAAGATTTTCCATTTTTCTTCTGTTTAAAACGATATCAAATCATTATATTATAGTGTTATTTAAATTTTCAATTTTATTGTTATACATAAAATAGAGTTTAATTAAAAAAAAAAAAGGTGGGTAGTGACTGGAGAGAGATACCTGACATCTGCCTCTGGCATCCTCAAGCATGTGCACACACATGTGCATACATTCACAGTACCAAGTACATACAACACACTCGCAAAAAAAAAAAAACTTTTTATTCTTGTTTTCCACCCCTTTGGAGGGTATCACTATGTAGCCAAGGCTAGTCTTGAACATGCTTCAGCTTGCCCAGTGCATGACCTACCACGTCTCACTTAAGAAAAATTATGCATGTGGGAGAAGAGTACCTGTGCCCACACATGCAAGTGTAGAGACGAGAGGTCGATGTTAGCTGCCTTCTTCTATCACTCTCCACCTTTTTTTATTTATTTTTTTATATATCTGAGTGTATTGTCTGCATGTATGTAGGTGTACCCATGTCATACAGTGCCCTTAGAGGACAGAAGAGGGTGTCAGATTCCCTGAAACTGGAATTACAAATAGTTGTTAGCTGCTATGCGGGTGCTAGGATTTGAACCTGGGTCCTGTGGAAGAACAGCAAGTGCTTCTAACCACTGAGCCCTCTCTCCAGCCCCTCTCAACCTTATTTTTGAAGGAAGATCACTCACTAAACCTGGATTTCACTGTTTCCATTAGGCTGATTGACCAGCAAGCCCCTGGGATCTGCCTGTCTCTGCATATCCCCTCCCCAGGATTACAGGTGTATGCTGCTGTGGCCAGCTTTTACATGGGTGCTGGAGGCCCCATCTCAGGTCCTCACACTTACACAACAAACCGTTTACCAATAACCTATCTCCTCAGTCAAAATCTTTTAAAAGAGTTTCTACACTTAAGAATCTGAAGCAAGATTGCCAAGAGTTCCAGGTCAGCCTGAGCTATAGAATGAGACCCTGTCTTGGGAAATAAAAATAATTACTTGGGCCAGTGAGATGGCTCAGTAGGTAAAGGTGTCTGTTACCCACAAAGCCTGATAACTTGAATTCAGTTCCTGGAATTCACATGGTAGAAGAACAGAACTGACGCCCACAAGTTGACCTCTGACCTCTACATGTGTGGACAGATGGTGCATACTCACACACAAAAAATTTAATGTAATAAAAAGTTAAAAATCGCTAGGCATGATGGCACACACTTTTAATCCCAGCACTCAGAAGGCAGAGTAGTCTACATAGCAAGTTCCAGGTCAGCTGGGGTGGTAGGGAGACCCTGTGTCAAAAAGACCAAAATTAAATAGATAAACAAAAATAAAAATCACTCAGTAAATCAGGAAAGTTCTAGAAAATTCCCAGAGTTTCTGCTGTTGGGTTTTTGAAGCATCAGAGAGCACCTAGATCCTCCAGACACTTGTTAAACAGAAACCAGCAGGCCAGTCCCTCCTTGGAAAGCTGAAAGCAACCAAGTTCACCCCAGTGCTGTAGCCTGGAACCCACGCTGAGGGTCAGGGTCCGCTGAGGAACAAAGACAGATGTGAAGGGCAGAAAAATCCCTTTGTTCTTCCAGGACCACAAGTTCTGGGCAGTTATACAGCTACTCTACAGGACAATAGCGTTTTGTCAACAGTCCGAAAAGTAGCTTTGTCTATCCTGAGGTTGTGGCTTGGGATCTGGTCATAGACGTGATGGAAGAGGCCAGGAGGCGGCTGTAACTAACCCTCTAAAAAAACCTTTGAAAATGACTTATCAATGCAAGTACTGATAATTACTATTTGAAAACCTTCTTTTCTTTTTTTTTTTTTTTGGGGGGGGTCGGGTGGGAATTGAAGCAGAGCTTAAGACAGGGTTCCATGTATCCCAGATTAGCCTTCAACTATGCAGCTGAAAAATGATCTTGGACCCCTGATCCTTTTGTCTCTACCATTCCCACACCCAGAGTCAGTATTCTAGATGTGTGCCACCACACCTGGCTGTAAATATTTTTGACAAATTTATACCTTCAGAAGGTTGTTTTCCATCCTGTGGATATGTGTAGCCATGGCTTCCTGGACTGTCTCAGAGGGGAGGACAGGCTCTTTCCTCCATTTAATGAATGAATGAGTGTCTGAGCTTGGGAGATGTGAACTGCCAGGATCAATAGACCACCAGTGAGGACTTACAGACATCTACCATTTCTTCCCTTAAAGATTTTCAAATTTTTAAATTACATTTGTTTACTGGGGGGAATACACATAACGGTCAGAGTACCACCAAAGGTCTATTCTCTCCTTCCATTCTTGGGTCCTAGGAAGCACTCAGGTTGTTGAAGGTAGGCACCTTGATCTCTAAGCTCTCTCACTAGCCCTCTCTCCTTTAAGACTGAGTCCCATGTAGCTTAGCCTGGTCTTGAGCTCACCATGTAGCTAAGAACAACCTTGAACTTCTGATCCTCCTGCCTCTAAACTCTCCAGTGCTAGAATTATAGGCACACATCACCACACCCAGTTTATGAGGTGCTGGGGACCGAACCCAGGACTTCTGTGCATCCTAGGCAAGCACTCCACTAGTTGAGACTCACCCTCAGCCCTTATCTAGCGTTGGTACAGACACACACAAGCACTTTTAACGACACCAACAACCTTATGCTAGCCATGTAACCATCCCATTTCACAAATGAAGAAATAGGCTCAGAGAAATTAGTGACCTTCCAAAGACACACAGCCAGAGTTTGGCTCTCAGCAGCCAGGAACCCAGAACTCCAGCTTCTGACTCGAGCCAGAGAAGCAGAATCTCAGTCTCAGCCCCATGATAAAGAATGGAAACCCAGAAGTCTAGGAAGACAACAATAACAAAAACAGTAACAGAGCTCACCACACAATTCCTCTCTGACAGAGCCTGCTCCAGCAATGCACAGCCTATGGCTCAATTTGGAAAACCAGGGATCTCCATTTCAGACGGGGAACAGAGGCTCAGAAATGAAGCCACTGACTCCAAGGCTACCCAACTTTCTAACTGTGGAGCTGGGGCACCAACCCAAGCCTGCCCCTGCCTCCTTACCATCCTAGGAATCAGCCATTTGTCAGGACAACTTCCATCCAGGATGCCTTTTCATCCTCTATCAGACTAGATGTGTGTGGACTCATAAAGTAGGATGGGACAGGACGCACACAGAGAGCCACCAACTGACATGGATCCTTAGAAAGAAGGCTTGGGTTAGTCGTCTCGTTGGAACACAGCAGACAGGGGAGATGCTGATGTTTTGGACACTAACCGAGGTGTCCAACCTTTGGGCAGTATGATGTTGTTGTTTACAATGCTCTGGGTCACACTCATAGCTGTCTTAGGACAGATGCAGCCAATGGGCCACAGGGTGAACATGCTGCAAGACCTTTCAATGTAATTATTTATAAGTCCTTACCGTGTGTGTGTGTGTGTGTGTGTGTGTGTGTGTGTGTGTTGCTAGAGATAGAACCCAGAGCCTTCTGTGTGCTAGGCAAGTGCTTGCCACTGAGCCACTGAGCTACACCTCCAACCCTAAACCTTGTATAATAACAGATTATACTATATGTCATGGACACCTGCCGTGTGCCAGGCATGTAATTTCAGGCACACCAGTTTCCCCCGCTACTCCCTACCGCTACTGCATAGCAATGCCCCCATTTCTCCAAGCAAGGAAAGATGCTCCAAGGGGCAGAATGATGGAGCCCAGAAGGAATCTCAGGTCTGTCTGTCTCCAACACCTGCCCCACAGTATAAAGACCACTGGTCCAGGAGGCCAAGAACCTGGAGTCAGTTCCAGGTGCCCAACTGCCTTGCTGCAAGGAACTCACATGTGCACAGCCTGGGACATACCTGTGCCCAGGCACTTCCCACATGCTCTCTCTTCTCCTGTCCCCAAGTTCCTTGAAGGGGAGTGGAGGAGCTATCCACAGTGATGTCATGGTGAATGCCTAGGCTCTGGAATTCCCTTTGCGTGAGTCTCTGTGACTCCACCCTCCCTAGGTATGGAACTTGGGCCCATCTATCACCTGTCCAAGCCTCAGTTTACTGGAGGTAAAAGGGAAAGATGATTATATGACCCAGTACTGTAGATGCTTGGGAGATGGCAGCTATCCCAGTCATAATCTTATTTGCTGTCATTATTCTTGTGACACAAAAGGACACCATTGGTCCAGTCTCTGACACTTTTGTTTCTGACAATAATATAATTGAGAGTCAGGTTTCAAAAAGGGGAACACTAAAAGACCTTATGTTCTGTTTTTGGATTTGTTTGGTACAGGATCTCATGTAGCCTAGGCTGACCTGGAATTCTCCATGTAGCCAAGAGACCTTGAATTTCTGATCCTCCTGCCTCCACATCCTGAGTACTGAGATTACAGGTATGCATCACCATACCTAATTTATGTAGTGCCAACCAGGCCAGTAGTTTACCAACTGAGCTATTCCTTGGCCCCCATTTTTGTTTCTGAGGCAGGTTCTTGCTGTGTGGCCCAGGCTGACTTCAAACTCCTGCTCCTTCACCTCACAAATGCTGAAATTTTAGGCATGTACCAGCATGGTGGACCTTATATTCCAGCTGCTAGGCAGGGATTCCAAGAGTTCAGTGAAAAGTGTCAGGGGCTGGCCAGGCACAGGGATCACAGTGGTTAGGAGTCAGGGCAGCTGAGAAGTTCAACAACTGTTTCCCATTTCATGCTCTGAGAGGCCCCCTCTCCCTCCTTCCTACCATATCTGACCTCTCTCTGGTCACAAGAAGGGCCTACGAGGCAGGAGTCACTCACCACCATGACCAGCTCGAATGGATACTTGTACACGCGGACAGGAGACTGGTATTTCTGTACCATGTTCAAACTCGGATGCCACCAAGATGTTGTGAGCACTGAACCTGGGAGTAGAATGACTGTTGAGGTGGTCGCTCCTTCCACACGAAGCAGAAACACTGCCCACAGGTGTTAAGCAGCCCCAGCCCTCTGTGACCCCAGCCACACTTTTTCCCAGCCCTGAAAGCAAAAAGCTCATGTGATCTCCAAATAATCCAGGCCAGGTAGCTGTCCAAGACCCACCAATCCAGCTCACAGTCACCCCTGTAAAAGCAAGCACTCTGGGGCCCTCCCCATCCCCAGTCCTTCACACAGGAGCAATTCAGAAGCACCTCTAGATGCCATCCACTTTCTCATGCACACATTTTCAATTCTACATCCCCACCACGAATCTCCTGCCCTTAACCTTGCACTACCTTTCCATTTTTCTCTAAGACACACTGACACACACATGCAGCACACAACTTTGCACACCCACTCAGCTCTTCGGAGCAAACACCTACCCAACTCCATATGCACACACACTGTTCCCCTGGTACACATAGGCACACGCACACAGTGCACACCCACACGCATGCACGCGCGGGTCCCCGGAAGGCCTGCTTACCCTTGTCCTCAGAACTGTTGGGGACACAGCACATGAACAGTGCCCTGGGCTTGACGTGAGAGCTGAGCTTGTCGCGGTCCCCAGCAGTTGCCTCGTCCGAAGCGCAGCGCCTTGGGGCGGAGCTTGACAGCCTCAGCCTGCCCTAGGGCGCCAGTCCCACGCACTAGGGCTGGCCAGGAGGGGCGGGGCCTGAGCCGGGACAGCGAGACCCGCCTGGCCTGGAGCGTTCCAGGACCCGGGACAGCGGAGATCCTGGCCTGGCCCCGCCCCTGCAAGTCTTACCTTGCTGGTCGGTCCTGCCCCAGCCTGGCCCCTCTGCAGCCTGACTCCGCTCCCAATATTCGCCCCGCCCTTCTTTTTGCATGCTCCTTGCTCGATCACGCCCTCAACCTGGTCCTTGCTCCCGATTGGCCACGCCTCCGAAAAGCCCCTCCCCCACTCCCTCCCCCGCCCATAAGGTGCCTAGACTCTGGACAGGCCCGGACTCCAAGGCTACGTTGGCTCCCAGAAGATACCTAGCGTCCCTTCAGGCTGGGTTCCTTCTGGGCACCTGACCTTGCCAATTAGTACAGTGAGCACTTTCCCTGACTCAGGAGTAACCTGGTCCTCAACCTGAATGTTACTTATTTTGCTTGTTTTGAAGTGAAATCTCATACTGTAGGCCAGGCTGGCCTGGAACTTGCGGTAACTCCCGTCTCAGCCTCTCGGGTGCTGGGATCACTGGTGTGCGCCTCCACATCAGGCATGCACTTGGCTTGAACTCCACTCCCACTCCTGCCACATCTCAGAGGCCGTGGTAGCCCTGCCCCGGAACCCTTCTTCTGGCATCGTTTATTCACTCTGCACAGCTTTACAGAGCATCCAATAAGTGTCAGACCCTCAGGCATTATACAAATAACACAAATATTAATTGATAGTTTAGGGATAGTGAAAAGTGCCAAGGAGACGGAGACAGTCAGGAAAGGGGTGCATCGGGACTACTCTGGGAAGGAGGCATTTGTCCACCCTCCTCATTTCAGCAACATCCAAACCCTGCTAGTCCTCCCAGGGGCCCCTGGGACCAGCCCTCCTCCTATAAGTCCTCCCTTCTTCCAATCCATCATTTGACTTGCAAGAGTAAAGGAGCTGGCCTTGGTATCGTTGCCATTCGTTCGTCGTGGCTCCCTTATTCACATGACCAGGTAGCAGCAAGTCTTACCAGAGACCTAGTAAATACCAGAGCTGTCCGGGTTATCAAGTACAGAAATAGGATTTGAAGTTCCAAAATCTACCACAAGGAGGCAGCAAAGGATAATCCAAGGCTTCCGGAGTGGCCACAGGCGACTGTCTTGGGGGATCAGCAACACACACAGTGACCATGACACCACACACTGGTGTTCCCAGCACCACAATTAAATCACCACGTCATCTGCTTCAAACCTCGAGGGAAGATGTGACTGCACTGGTGGGGGGCTGGGGGGCGAGCAGTGGCATAGTGGGCTCAGGGACCTGGAGGGAAGTTTGGACTGAGCTTCCTCCTGCTCCCGCCCAGGGAAGCAAATTAGTATCGCCACCTCCTCCCAAACGCCTCCTTTTCTTAACTTCCGCTCCGCTAATTATCTCCACACCTTCCTGAGAACTCGCCTGTACTTCCTGTTCCAGACACCTTCTAAAGATTTACAAACATCAGTGCACTTAATCCTCTAAACAGCCCCTGTAGCGATGAAAGTGTTTGGAGCCGCGTGGGGGTGGTGCAGGCAGAACATCGTGGATGTATTAACTGCCACCGAGTCGTATATGCTGAGATTGCTAATTTTATGTGCTGGAAATTTCACTTGTTAAAATAAGAGCTATGGGGATTGGCTTGTAATTCAGTTAGCAGTGTTTGTTAGTATGTCTGAAGCTCTGCGTTACATTCTCAGCACCAGATAAACCCTGCATGGTGTTGCACATCTGTAAGCCCAGTGCTCTGAGGTGGAGGGAGGAGGCTCAGAAGTTAGAGGTCGTTTTTGGCTACATAGCCAGTTTGAGGCCAGCATGGTCTACGACGAGACCCTGCCTTAAAAAATAAAAAATAAGAGCTGGAGAGACGGCTCAACAGTTAAGAGCACTGGCTGCTCTTGCAGAGGACCCAGGTTCAGTTCCCAGCACCCACATGGCAGCTAACACTCCGGTAACTCCGGTTCCAGGGGATCTGACACCCTCTTCTGGCTTCCACGGGTGTTGCATGACACAGATACACTTATATACACGCAGGCAAAACACGCATACACATAAATAAAAATAAACCAATCAAAAATAAATCAATGGGAGCTGGAGAAAGGACCCAGCGCTTTCATCAGGAGACTCACAAGCACATGTAACTCCAGTTTCAGGGAATCTGACAATCTGATATCCTCTTCTGGTCTCCACACAGATGGCATACACTCACAGGGACACATACAACATATATATATATATATACATATATATATATATATAATTAAAATATATAAAATAAACAAATACAAATAGCAAATCAATAACTCAGGGCTGGGGAGGTGGCTCAGTGAGTAACAGCACTTGCCAAACAAAGGTGAGTTCTGGAGTTCAGATCCCCAGCACCCATGTAAATGCCACAAAGATGTGTCGGCCTACCTGTAATCCTAGCTCTCATGCAGCAGATGAAGACGAGGGCTCCCCAGAGCAAGCTCACCGGTAGAATCAGCAAGCTCTAGGTTCTGCAATATATAAAGTGGAGAGCAATCATGGAAGACACCTGATATCAACTTCTGACCTCCACACATACATGCACATATGAGCATGTGCATCCACACACAAACACATATACACAGTAAAATAAAATACATATAACTTGAAAGTTCCTATTGTAACCGTCTCTCAGAATATGATGCAGCAGCTCTCAGAGCATTCACAAGGCTGTGCAATACTTACCCACTTACCGGTGTATTACTTCTCTACATTGCCATCCTGAAGGACACCCACACCCATGAAGTGATCTCTCCTGCCCCAGCAACCACCCCTCTGCTGTTCCTGGGGGACATCCCATCTGCCCTCAGATGTACTGAACTGTGTTTGTTCTCCCTGACTCTCAGTACACAGCCTGGAGGCCTCCTCACTGGGGACCCTCCAGGGCCATCAGAGGCAGGGCTGTACCCTGCACAACTCACACAGTGCTCCTGGTCATTTTGCAGCCTTTAGAAAAGCTGACCCAGGACTGTGCACTCAGGGCCCGCCCACTCTGATTCCCAACCTGTTCCCAAGTCTGCTCATTTACATAAAGGCTTTAGGCCTCCAATTTGGCCAAAGGTCATATCTAAAGGAACATAGAGGATAGGGCGGAGAGGAAGATCCTCCACCTGGGGCGGGGCGAAGGGGGACTCGGGGCTGGGGCGGGGCCAAGTGGCTCAGCCAGCAGTGTGGTGCTGGTGTAGGTCCACTGCATGCTCCCAGCTGGGTGGCCATCCTGTCCACTCTTTCATTTTATTTCATTTTAAAATTCACTTTTATTTTTAATTATGTGTGTTTATCTGTGTATGGGTATGTGCAAATAAGAATTGAGAAGCCAGAAGCGTTGACTCACCTGGAGCTGGAGTTACAATTGATTGTGAATTGCCATGGTGCTGGGAACTGAACCCCAAGCATCTGCAAGAACAGCAGACGCAAGAACAACTCTTGACAGTTGAGCCTTCTCTCCAGCACTTTCTTTCTTCCTTCCTTCTTCCTTTCATTTCTTTCTCTCTCTCTCTTTTTCTTTTTGACACAGTCTTAACTGGCTTGCTGTGTAGTCCAGTCTGGCCTTGAACTCACCATCCTCCCATCTCAGCCTCCTGAGTGCTGGGATTACAGATATGAGCTAACACAGCAGCTGGTCAATATTCTTGCTTGTGTTGTTTTGGTCTGGTTTATGTAGTGCTGGAGGTGGACCCCAGGGCCTTGAGGATGCTGGGCAAGTGCTCTGTCACTGAGCCACGTCCTGCCCTCCTTTCTGTGGCTGATTCATACTCCAGTGGGTGGGCCACATTTCGCTCATCTGTGGAGAGGCATCTGGGCTGTCAACACAGCTTTCACAGGCGACTAAAAAGTGTGTGGCTAATGGAGATATAACCCAGACAGTGTCCTCCAGGGAAGAGCTGGACCTGGAGAGTAAAGCAGAGAGCTGGCTCTCATGGCCACACATGGTGGCCTGCATGGTGGACTTATAAAGCTTCATGCATCTTAGAAGACAGCACAGCTCTGAATCTGGACCCATCCCCTCCAAGTCTCTTGGTTGTTTTGTGTTTGTTGACTTTGTTTAGCTATCTATCATCTATCTATCTATCTATTGAGTTAGGGTCTCACTCTGTAGCTCAGAATGTTCTAGAACTTTCTAGGTGGCCCAGTCTGGCCTGGAACCTGAAAAGATCCTCTAGCCTCAAATTCCTGTGTGCTAGGATCTCAAGTCACAACTCTCTGCTTTTGAGAGGCTCTATACTGGATCACAGGCTGTTGTAATAAGTAACAAAGTTGCATCTTGAAATGTCACACAAATTCCCATCTCACAACCCCTAGAGTGCAGGAGTATGAAATGTGCCTCACGGACTAGGGTGGGTATCAGTCAACCTATCTTTCCACAGACTCTGATAGGAGCGAGTTTCCAGCCTTATTGGGGCTCCAGACTATCTGCAGAGAGAGACCGTACATAGGGAGAGAGGAAAGGAACAAACTCCTTTAGAGTGTGGCCACGCTGAAGCAAAGGGGGTCTGGGCACTACCAAACACAGGAATGAGGTTCGGCCTGTTTTGGGGTTTCTGCCCCTTCTCTAGGGTCCTACAGTGAAGCATGGGGCCAGATGAGGGGGTGGGGGAACAGAGTCCTGCCACTCACATATTCATGCCTTGAGCCCCCCAGGAGAAGACAGGGACCCCCATCTCTCAAGATCATTTGGGGAGGGGCGGGGTCTGGGCATTAGCCTTCATTACAGTGTCCCATGTTACTAAGCAGAGATGTACAAGGCTTCAAAAATCCAAACCACACAATGGCAGAACTGTGTTCATGGGTGGTGTTCCCACTGAGAGAAGAGCCAGGAGCAGGTTCTGCTACAGGCCAGGCTGAGCACTCGATGGGGTAGGAAGAAGAGTGTAGACCTGGATAGGTGAGCCAGCAGAGACTGAGAAGGTGCAAAGGCCTGGAGGCAGGAGTGTGCTCACCGGGAGGCCATCGAGGGGGCGGAGCGAGGCAGAGGAGGAGAGCGGACTGGCTGTGCGTGCCTGATGGATCTTGGGGCTTTCTCTTCAGTCTTTAGCTGCTGTGCCCAGAATAGATTAGTGAGCAAGGAGGACGGAGGAGGGGATGTGGGGAGGAGGGAGATTGAAGGGTGGAGGAAGGAAGGAGGAGGGACCTCAGAACAGGGAGTTCAGAGAGAGGAGGAGGGCAGAGAAGGGAGCGGGTGGATGGCTTCTGCGGATGAAGGGGAGTCAAGGAGAACCTGCAGCCAGAGGAAAAGGTACATCCACACCTTCGTGGGCCCACCCTCATCCGGGCTGACAGGAACATGTGACGACACAGCAGGCACATGGCCTGCAGAGGTCAGCTGGGTCCTCACCCCTCCCTGTGGGACTCGGCCCGCAGGCTGGGTTGGACCACGGGGCACCATGGACCCAAAGTCCACAGTCTACCATGTCCACAGAGCAGACCCCAGGGTCCCCTAAGGTCTATGCCAGGGACTCCAGCCCACCACCCGGCTGACTCTCTTTAATTACTCTATGTAATGCACACCCAGCACACATAACTATGCAAATTTACACCCATAAATTGGATAGAAGCCCTCGACATGTTCACATAAGCAAAACAATCAAACCCAGCCACCTAGTTGGGCCTGGTGGCACAAGCCTGGAAGCTCAGCTGCTCTGGAGACTGAGAGAGGAGGACAGGAAGTTAAAGACCTGCCCAAGCAACTTAGACTCTACATCTACATTAAAAATACAGGAACTGAAGAGCTGGCTTGGCAGTTAAAAGCACTGTCTGTCTGTTCTTACAGAGGACCCCGCTTCTGGTCCCGGCACCCACAGGGTGGCTAACAACTGTCTGTAACTCCAGTTCCAGGGGATCCAATGCCCTTTTCTAGCTGAGTGGGACATTGCATGACATGGTAGAGAATACATTCATACACACAAAATAAAAATAATAATAAACAATGGGCGTGGTGGTGCACACTTTTAATGCCAGCATTCTATAAGCAGAGGCAGTCAGATCTCTGTGAGATTGAGGTCAGCCTGGTCTACAGAGTGATTTCTAGGCCAGCTGGGGTTATAGAGAAACCCTGTCTCAAAACAAACAAACAAAAATAGTAAATAAAACATTTTTTAAATTAAAATAAAAACAATTAAAAATACCAAAAGGGCTAGAGATGTAGCTCAGAAGGGTGCTCGTATGCCCGAGGCCCTAGGTTCAATCCTCAGAACTGAAAAGAATCGCAGCAGAGTGCAGCCAGCCACTCCCAAGAGCACCAAGTGAGCCCCTCTCCAGCTGGGGAAACTGTGCCTAGGGCTGCTGGGAGTCTCCCTAGAACTGCAGAGGCTGGGCCCTTTGTGAGGGACCAGGATGGCCAGTTTATAGTCTAGAGTTGGGTAGAGACCCTGAGGCTTGGAGAGGGAACTTTGTCCAGAGCTTCCACTGACTAATCAGTCCTGGGATTTCGGTTCAGAGGGGATTAATCCTGAGTCTGTAACCAAAGAATGGCCTGGGAGGGCAGCTGTTGGGGGCTTGGCTGCTGGGTTCCAGGCAGGAATGTTTGAACTCAGCAGAGAGAAGGGACAAAGGACGAAGCAGACCCAATGGGGGCAGGATGTGGTGTAGGGCAGCCATGGAGATACGGTAGTGTATTAATTACAGCATCTGCTAACAGTGAGCAACTTCCTTGTTTGCTGTTACTACACCCTGGGCCCCTTCCATGTGATGTTACAGACCCCACGTTCGTGCCTTCTGAGCACTTTCAGGCCGAAGATTGACAGTCCCTGACTAATGGGCACTTATTTCTTTTTCTTTTTTAACTTTTTATTTATTATTTTTATCTTATGTATGTGAGTGTATTGCCTGCACATGTGTAAGCACACCCGTGTTGTACAATGCTCTCAGAGATCAGAAGAGGGCACAGATCCACTGGAACTGGAATTACGAGGATACTGGGAACTGAACCTGGGTCCTCTGCAAGAGCAGCCAGTGCTCTTAACCACTGAGTCATCTCTCTAGTCCTTTGTTATTTCTCTTAATACTTTATTTTTTAAATTTTATGTGTATGTGTGTATTGTCTGGACATCTGTATGTGTATCAGATCCCCCTGGAACTGGAGTTACAGACGGTTGCTCAACTGGGAATCGAACCTGGGTCCTCTGCAAGAATAGATAGTGCTCCTATCTGCCAATCCATCTGTCCAGCCCCCTTAGGTTATTTCTTTTAAAAACAAACCTGTTGGGTGCTGGGGAGGTGACTCACTTGGTAAAGTGCTTGCCATGCAATCATGAGAACCTGTTGGAGATGGTGGCACACACTTGCATTTACAGTGCTAGGAAACAGAGACAGGTGGATCCATGGGGGCTCTCAGACTAGCCAGCCTGGTGCAAGAGATCCTGTCAGTAAAAAAAATTGTGGACAGTGCCTGAGGAATGGCACCTTAGGTGGCCCCCACATATTTCGGTGCACACATGTGTACCCAAACACACCAGAACATGTGAATATATATACATAGACACAGAAAAAGAACATGGCTGTCTGCTTTTCTGTCCCATACCCTTCCCAGTGGCAGGGGCCCTACACTCTGGAGCTGCCTTGTTTGCTGCTCTATCTCCTGGGCTGGGCATATAGCAGGTGTTGCATAAATGAAAGATTGCATAGGAGAGAGGCACTAGGGGCCAGAGGACCACTTCTTCCCCTGGCACTGGGTGAAAGGAACCTGGTTATGGAAATGCAGTGATGCAGGAGATCACAAGCTGCCTGCAACTGGGGGTCCCCTCTTCCTCTTGAGAGCTCTGACCACTCTCAGTCTCCAGCCTGACCACTTTCTAAAGGTGTCTCCAGTGCCCCACTCAATGGTGTCTTTGTGTGCACTGTCTCTTTGTCTACTTGGACACTCAGTTCTGGGGGCTTAAGGGAAGAGCCATCATTCACCTACCAAAGGTGACCCTGAAGTTGTTTTATCTCTTTTTCTGTCCCTGCTTCTCTGAAGCAAGCCCTCTGAGGGCTCCACCTGGATCTCATAGAGACCTGGAACTAAACTGAGAAAATGCTCAATAAATAGTGGATGACAGGTTGGGGATGAGGCTCAGTTGGTAGAGTGCTTGCCTAGCATGCACAGAGCCCTGGGGTCTGTCCCCAGTGCCACATAAACTAGGCATGGTGGTGCACACCTGTAATCCCAGCACTCAGAAGGCGGAGATAGAAAGATCAGAAATTCCAGTTCATTTACACAGGGAATTCAAGGCCAACCTGAGATACAGAGGAAGTTTGAGACCAGCCTGAGTTACATGAGATTCTGTCGTGAATAAATAAATACATAAATAAATAAATAGTATTGGATTAATGAGTAAATGAACAAATGAATTAATGCAGAAACCTCTTTTCACCATAGTTCTGACTCAGGAACCTATTAACTGGTGTCCTATTGGCCAGTGTCCCTCTAGGGACCTTCCCTGGGACACACAGTGTGCCCACCCTTTCATTCATTGATTTGTTTGTTCATTTGATGAGCATACCAAGCACCTACATTCTGATGCTGCCAGGAGTAGGTGTAAGGGTGCTGACTCAGTACATAGGGCTCAAGGCCTGAGTCCCAAGGGACTGCCCTGAGAGGCCCCTCAGGTTTTGGGAGTCCAGCATCTATGGCAATGGTCCATTCAGATTTCCATCATGGTTTCACAGCTGAATGCTCAGCTCAAGGCTCATCAGAATCTCTGAGATGTGATAGAAAGTGCATCCTCACAGCTAGCAAAACTGTGCCACCCCTAGTCATGTGCTGAGCAGGAGCTGCTGTCACCTATTGTTGCTTTACATCTGCTTTGAGTCTATGGAGTTGATATCAGAATGCTCCCATTTTGCAGATTTGGAAACTGAGGTTCAGAGAGCTGAAGATATTTGCTCAGGGTGATACCACCGGGAAATGGAGTCGCTGGGACTGGACATCTCAGCTCCCAAGCTCTTCTTACTTAACAGAGAGGGCAACTCGCCTCTCTAAAGTCACACAGCTAGAAATCCAGCTAAACCAGGTTTCAAACCCAGGGGGGCTTCAAGTTAATACCTGGTTTGAGTTCCTGCTCTGCCCCTCCTAGCCTGACTCATCCATCACTTGGGATTCTGGGCTCTGAAGGGAATGGGGTCCTGACCCCCTGACCTGGGCTGGACTCAGTGTCAGTCACACCCTAGACACTGGCCCAAGAATGCAGCCACACTGGTCCTGACAGAGGAGGCGGGCAGCAGGCAGGGAGGGAGCACGCAGGGCGGGCACAGGAGGTTGGGCAGCCTGTCCTGCTGGGATGCTGGGCCTGGCAGAGCCTGTTCAGCCCCACCCAGCTCCACTCTGCCCTGACAGGGTGACCTCCTTGTAGACCAGCCCTTGTGGCAGATGTGAGAGGCCTCCTGTGAGGTGTCTAAGCCGCATGGCCAACCTTCTGGCTGTGCCCAGGGCCACAGGGTTCAGAGAAATCACCATCAACCACAGTAGGAGCTGTCTCCATATTTTGACAACAAACATGATGTTACTGGTGCATACCTGTGTCTAGGGAAGGTCGGCAGGGGGGTCATGGGCGCCTATCTTCCTGGGGAGCCGCAAGGTGGGGCCTTCATCAGGCAGGGAGAGGTTGCCAGGGGCCCCAGTGGGTGAGGGCCTGAGGTGCATACTCTGAGAGTGACTCAGGAGCAGGAAGAGTCAATGAGTCACCCTGGACCCTCTCCTGTGATGGCTGCCAGGGCTCAGCCTCCCCTCTTCCCCAGGGGGAGGCTCCTGGGGGCCCCTGGCCAGGGGCAATATATGAGTCAGTCCATGTGAGCTGGAGGGCCAGCTTGACTTTCCATCCCGAGAATTGTTCTTCGAGAAAAGTAAATATGTGTTACACAACACAGGGTGAAGCCGGGCCAGTCCCCTCCTGTCCTCTGGGAGGATGGGGAGGAGAGAGGTCTCCATAGTCAGGGCCTTGAATAATCCCTATATATGGACTCTGTGGCATTTAATAGGTGAAGAGGTCAGGAGAGGTTAAGCCGCCTACTGAGGTCACAGCCAGGATTCAAACCCAGCTAGCTTTGAACTGTGTTTTCAGATTGCCCTCAAACCACCTGCTCAGTGTTCCATTAAAAAGCATTTCTGGGGATGAAGAGAGAGCTCAGTGGTTAAGAGTACTGACTGCTCTTCCAGAGGATCTGAGTTCAGTTCTCAACCCCCACATGGCAGCTAACAACCTTCCATAACTCCAGTTCCCAGAGATTTGATGTCGTCTCCTGGCCTCCATGGGCCTTGTATGCACATGATACATTTACATGCATGCAGACAAAACACTCATACTTGTAAAATAAACATAAATTAATTTTAAAACACATACACATAAAATAAAAATAAATGAATCCAAAAGAAAAGAAAACCATTTCCATCTGGCCAATTAGCTCAGGAGGTACGGTGTGGGACTCATACAAAGCAGTTTCCCAGGCCCTCTGGAGACCCATTCAGCCACAATCTCAGGGAGAGAGTCCTGAAATTAAACCTAGGGTCTCACCCATGCTAGGCAAGCACCGTACCATCAAGCTCCACCCCAGGCTCTCATTTTCCTTTTTTTTTTCTTTAAATATTTTATTTATTATTTTTATTTTACTTGTATGAGTGTATTACCTGCATGTGTGTAAGCGCAGCCATGTTGTAAAATGCCTACAGAGGTCAGAAGAGGGTGTCAGACCCCCTGGAACAGGAGTTACAGAAGGTTGTTAGCCATCATATGGGTGCTGGGAATCGAACACAGATTCTCTGCAAGAGTAGTCAGTACTGTTAACTGCTGAGCTGTTTCTCTAGACCCTCATTTTATTTTTTATTTATAGCCTGGGTCTCACTAAATTGTCCAGGCTAAACTTAAACCAACTCTGTAGCCCAGGCAGTTCTTGAACTTTTGATCCTCCTGTCTCAGCTTCCTGAATGACTGGATTTGTACCACCATGACCAAGAGGAATCTGCATTCGTAAGTGTTCCCCAGGTCAAGGTGGAGCCATACTAGAGATGAGAGAGAACTGGCTGTGAGAATGGACCTGGGCCTCCACCCTGGGAGGAGAAGACTCTGTGCTGGTCCTCTAAGCAGAGCCCTCTGCTGTGAAGGGAATGTTGTCCTTCCTGTTTCAAACTGGTTCCCAGTGGAATGCATGTCTCTCCAGCTGCTGAGCACAAACAAGACAGGTGTGGGTGACCCTTATGAAAACGGGGGCCTCCTTCCAGCTGCAGAAAAGGAAGGGGTGCAAGGGGCTGAGGGTCACTGGTTGCTGGGCACTGGATGGCCTCTTCCATGGGGTTTGTCCATCCTGGAACAAACACTCACCCAGCCCCAGCTACCGCCCCATTCCCGCCCCTGCTGCAGCAGAGGGATGAGTCACCTGGCAGAAGACAGCTTGGCAGGGTTAAACTAATCCCATCTGCCCAGCAGAGGATACATGGGTGAGGGTAGATCTCCTACCCCTCAAATGTTTGTGGAGCACACGTGCGCACTCACGTGTACACACACACACATACAGATTCAGGTGAATGCACACACAACTGAATCAGCCCCAAGCTGGGCCATTTCAGAACATAGATTCAGAAGGCTGGTGAGGGCCAAGTGGGATTCTTCCCTCACCCACTCCTGGGCCAGGCCCAGCTGAGTCAACAGGAGCCAGTCCAGTGGCCCAAGCCTGGGAGTGAGAGTTACATTGGGTGAAAGAGATAGCAGGGTCCAGAGTTTGGGCACTTGGAGCAGGTGGATGGGGCCACAGCCTAGCCAGGCACTGTGACTTTCAGGAGCAGGTTCCCTTCCCACAAGAAAAAGTCAAGATATCAGCTCCCTCCTGGGCACAGAGCCCTAGGGCTTCTCTCATAGGGGGAACTCAGGAGGACTGATCATCAGAGACCTTAAGTAAAATACTATCCCTATCTGTGCTGCATTAACACTCAGCAGGGCTCCAAGCCTGCTGGTCCCAAGTCCCCAGTCCACTGCCCTCCCCAAACCACTTTACTCCCCAACCCAGGAGTTGTGGGGAAAAAGGATTTATATATCTGGGGACATACAGAGTTTTGCCCCCATTCTGGGTTGTACTCCACATTCCACAAGCCCATGGCCTCTAGCCAGGGACACATTCCTGTCATTTGTTGAGCCCTCTCTAAATGTGGGCTGTGCCAGGGGCTTGCTTCAAAGGCTCTCACCCCACATAAATGACTCTTGCTTATACCCACTTCACAGATAAAGAAAACCGAGGCTCCAAGGGGCTAAAGCACATGCCCAGTGTTCCCCACAGCTAAAAAGAGACCGAATAGAGATTCAAACGCTGGTCTACCCCAGTTACTTGCCTTCCTCCCCCAGTGAAGAAGAGCCAGACCTCCCTGTTCTTCCTCAGGGGACGCAAAGCTAATAGTTTTTCATAGATCCTTCCAGACCCTTTTTTGTGTATACAAAAGCGTATTGTTCAGGTATCCCACCCACCAACACACAAGAGCTCGCGTTGCTTGCACTTGCCTCTGGCCTTTGTATTCTGTGTGAACTTACGCATGCCCCTTTGCCAGCGGCAGGTCTACCCCAGCTTGGATGCTTGGGTGACTTAACCAGCTCCCTTCTGCTGTCAGCCAGTTGTTTATATAGCTTCCATTAGCAACCATGTTGCCTTGAGAATCTGGATGCAGACTGCTGAACCCCTCTGCAGAAGCAATAGGAAGGGAGAGAACTTAGAAGAGGGCTGGAGCTGGGGCTCAGCTTGTAGAGCGCTTGCTCAGCACACTTGACACCTGGGCTTGATCCCCAGCATCACATAAAACCTGGTGTGGTGGTGCAGTCATAACCCCAGCACTTGGGAGATGGAGGCAAAAAGATGGGACGTTCAAGGTTGGCCTTGGCTACATAGTGACTTTGAGGCCAACCTGGAGTCCGTGAGTACACGAGACCCTACTCGGAAAAGAATATAAAAGTGAGAAGACGGGTAAGAGGAGCAGTGTGGTAGCTCCTGCCTGCGTGAGGACAGCCGTGTGGTTGGTAGTTCCTGCCTGTAATCCCAGCACCTGCTGTAAATTCAAGGCCACTCAGAGCTACTAGGAAGACACTGTCTCAAAAACAGAACAGATACACACTTTTAATCCCAGCACTCCGGAGGCAGAGGGAGGCACATCGCTGAGGGACCTCTGCCAGCCTGGTCTACATAGCAAGTTCCAGGTCACCTGCGGCTACAAAGAGATCGTCTCAAACAACAACAAAAATAGAACAGAAGCCAGCCAGATGGCTCAGTGGGTAATGTTCCCTGACAACCTGAGATGGGTCCCAGGGAGAAAGAGTTACAGTACAAATGTCTTCCTGGCAGTGGTAGAATGGGACAGAGCCAGGGTCACCAACAATCCCTCAGACCCTTCCCTGGGGCCTGGCCATAAGAGAAGGGGTCTGCATGGGCCAGTAAGCTCCACCTGGAGTCCAGGTAGCTGCAGGTCCCAGATGTCCCTGCCCCACACATGTGCTCTCTGAAACTCTGGCCCCTCTCTGACCCTTGCTCCCAAACCCAGAGGATGAGCTCAGGAGACAGGTCCCATTAGCACTGTCAGACTTAAGGAAAGCCACTTCAGAACTGAGGAGTGGGGCTCAAGCATGCCTGCTGGTGAGGAGCCTTGCCAGGGGCAGGCAGGAGAGCAAGGCAGAGCCAGGATGCCTGCCTGCTGCTCCTTTGGGAGTGGGGAGGAAGGGCGGTCTCCACCTCCTGGCTTCTTGGTGAGGCGGCAGGGAGATGTGTCAACACCAGATTCCTGGGTCTCCAGGGCCCAGAATCTGCATTTTACAAACCGCCCCTGAAAAACCCCCAGAGTCACACCTGGTTCTGTGCTTTGCTTTGTTTCCATTCATTTGTTGTTGTTCTTGTTTTTTAGATATCTTTGTTATTATTTTTATCATCATATATGGATGTATTGCCTGCATGTGTGTATGTGTACCCATGTTGTGCAATACCCGAGGAAGTCAGAAGAAGGTGTTGGATTCCCCTGGAACTGGAGTTATGGGTGGTTGTTCATTGTCGTGTGAGTGCTGGGAACCACACCTGGGTCCTCTGCAAGAACAGCTAGTGCTCTTAAATGCTGAGCCGTCTCTCCAGTCTCGGATTCCATTCATTTGTTTCGTCAGAGTCTCACTCCGAAGGCCAGGCTCACTCTGAACTGGTGAGCCCGTTCCTTAGCTTCCAGAGTACTGGCATTACGGACATGTGCCACCATACCTGGAACCACCTCCTGAGAGGTCTGTGATGGGACCCCAGGTTTCTTTGGGTGCTCTTTGCTTGTTTTGTTTTGCTGGAGATGGAACCCAGGGTCCTGAATGTACTAAACCAAGCAATTTGTCCCTGACCTATACCCCCCAGCCCTTGGGGTTTTGAGGAAAGATCTCTCTATGCAGCCCAGGCTGGACTTAAACTTGGGCTCCTCCTGCCTCAACCTCCCAAGTGCAGGAACTATAGGTGCAAGCCTCCTCACCAGACTTAACCTTCTTATTTTCAAAAAGAGATTTATTTTAGGTATGTGTGTCTGTGTGTCTGTTTGTCTGTGTGTTGGGGGGGCCTGGTAATGTGCATGTGAGTGTCTTTGGAGGCCAGGAGAGGGGTTAGATCCTTTGAAGCTACAGGTAGTTGTGAGCCATCTGACCTGGGTACTAGGAACTTGGGCTCTTTGGAAGAGCAGTACTTGCACTTAGCCCCTGAGCCATCTCTCCAGCCCCAACCTCTTTCTTTCATAAATAAGAACTAGGTGAGACAGGGGCTGACCTGGAGACTGACTGTGGAACTTGAATCCAAGACCCTTGAGATTGTGAAGTAGTCTGCTGCTCTTGTCCCCTCCGCTCCCCAAGACCTCATTATTCTCCATTTGAGCTCTAAAGTCCTTAGTCTTCCTAGACCCTGAACTCCTTCCCAGCTGGGCTCCTATCCCAGTCTTCCCAGGGCGGCACTGAGCCCTCTCATCCATCCCTCCCATTCTAGCTCCTGCCCAGGCTGTTTTCCATCCACCCATGTTACATCCTTCTGCACCCGCACCCTCTCTCACCCCAGGACATGCTGGCAGGATTGCGCAATGTGGCCATTCACCGCCAGAACTGAGCCGCTTTTATGACCCGCCACGGTCTCTATCATGAAGGACCCGTGGTTATGAAAGTTTCAACAGATATTTTGACCTCTCTGGCTGGCCTGGATGGTGGTAGTGGCCAAGCTTCCTGTTCATTTGGGCCAGGACACTGTGTGCCAAGGTCTTTGTGTGATTAGCTACAGGAATCTTCTATAACCACTCGGGATGTGAGTCGTTATCATCCTTGGATAAAGAAAGAAATTTTGGCAAAGGGACCTCATTTAAGAGTCTCCACTGACTAAACATAGCCACAGGATTTGAACTCAGGCCCGCTTTGTCCCCATTGTCAGTCATACTGTCCCTACCTGAATGCATTAACCGCCGGTGCGGAGCAGAACCCCTCCTCCGCCCCTTTTTCCCACCTTGGATGTCCCACAGGTCTAGGATGTTCCAACTGGGTGTCAACAAAAGTGAGGTGTCAGGATTGCCCAGATGAGCCCTTCAGCCAGGGGGCGCGCCGAGCCCGAGGTGCGCGACGGGAGCGGCCGCGCGCGCCGACACAGGTGGCCTCGGCGTCCCAGCGCTGCCGGCGGGCTGCGCAGCTTCCGGAGACCCGCGGGGCGGGGGGGGGGGGGGGGGGGGGTCCCGCGCGAACCCGGGGCGCGCGCCTGAAGCCACGCCCACCTAGGTAAGCACCACCTTCCCAGGGAGCGGCCCGGGAGCCAGAGGCGGGAGATCGCTCCGCCCTGCGCCAGTAGTGACCCGGCCGAGCGGCCCTCGCCACTCCGGGCTCCGTGCCACCGCCGCCGCCGTTCTCCCGCGCCCGTCGCCCACTTTCGGTGAGCGCCGGGCCCGACGCCGCGTCCCGAGTCTCCCAGCCCGGAGCGCCACCATGCACTCGCTCTTCAGGAAGAAAAACAAAGGCAAATACAGCCCGGCCGTACAGACCCGGAGGTGAGGGGGCGTCCTGGGCCGGGACGTAGGGAACCCAGAGCCGAGCCTGGAGTCAGAGACATGTGGGACGCCTGGCCGAGACCCCCCTGGAGCTGGGAAACGCCACCAAGTTGGATGGGACGGGCGCGGGACGCAGGGGACCCTGAGCCCCAGGATGCACCACTTTGGGGGTCTAGACGGGGGGGAACTGATCAGGGAGTACAAGGCGCTGACGGTATCGCAAAGCTGGGGTCGCTCTGGGTCAGGGATCCCTGTGGTGCTACGAAATGGCGTGTCCCGGGAGTGTGGTCACTCCAGGGGGCACTTTGGGAACCCCCGAAAGCGGGCTGGGTGTGGAGTGCTCCCGAGACGGCTCTGGAGAGCGCGCGGGTGCTGCCGGCGTCAGGGACGCGAAAAGTGAGGGCGCCGGGGGCGGGCCACCTGCCGTAACTCTTCCCAGCCACACCTGATCTCCGCACTGGAGCACTCCGAGGCGGCGGTGGGTGCAGGGTCGGCGGGGAGCCAGGCTCAGGCATCCCGCTGCGTCCCAGACTCCCGGCTCGGAGCGGCTGGGCGGCGTCGGGCCTCTTTCTGGCTGAACGATTTCTCAGGGGTGTGGCCCTCCGCGCTTCCCCACCCCCCAGCTCCGAAACTGGCGGTGTCTGCGAGTCCTGAGTTCCCAGGGAAGCCCGGGAAGCGAATGACATGTCTTGATGCGTCGGGACGGAGTGGCAGCCCACGTCCGTTTTGATAAGCCTAATGTATTCCTTCATTTAATAACCTGTTTGGGGGAGACTCGTGGAGATGCTGAGATTGAAGCAGGGGGCGGGACTCCCGCCTCTGCCTTGCCCCCCGCTAGGGAAAATGAGGGAGGTAGTCCTCCCCAGAGAATTTAAGGTAGATGAGGAGTCACGGGCGGCACAACCTACCTGGCTGGGAGGTTCCACACCATGCTGCTTCTCCCCCACTGGCCTTTGAGCAGTTCCTCTCCCCTCCCCAGACCCCCAACCAAGGCCAGAGGAGGAGCTCTGGGCCCAGAGCCCCACTTCCGTGCAGTCCAACCCAGACCCACCTGTCAGACAGGTGCCCCCAGGGCCTGGGCTCTGCAACCTGGAATGTGGCCCACATGTTCCAAAACGTTCAGAAACTGGCCTGCCGCTGGCAGCTGGGGCTGTTTGAAGTTCAGTCATTTCTTCCCTTTCTCTTTGGTACTCTCCCCTGACCTGCCCTCCCCTCATCAACCCTGTCCTTCACAACTCCAGAGATTGGGCAGGGCCCTGGATTCTGTTCCTCTGTGATTAGTCCAGCTGGCTGTCAGACCCAGTTGGGGTCTCATCCAATATCCATGCTGCTCTCTGGGGCATTGAGCAATCAGACACTCCATGCCAGCCCCACAGGATGGGTCGGGCCCCTGGGTCCCCAGCACATGGAGATTTCCACATTCCAGGAGCAGGGCCAGCTTCCCTCCGTGCAGCCCTCCAGCCCTGAAGGCCGGTGAAGCCAGGAGGCCCAGAGGGGAGGAAGGACTGCCATCCTTTCCAGCTGTGGGGACTCCAAGAGCTGAGGGTTAAGGACAGGGAGTCCTGCCTTCCTCCTGACTGGGGTGTCCCCATTATTTCCTTGGCTGACAGCCTTGACTGTAGACCTCAGCTTAGAGGTCTTACTCTAGGAAGAGTCAGCCATTCTCTCCCTAGGATCCTCTGAAGGATCCTCTGGGTTCCCATGGCCTTGAGTAGACATGAGATGCATTTCTTCCTGGTCTTTTAGCCCAGGGTGCCCTCTTCCCATTCCCCTTACTGAGGACTAACTCCTGACCCCTGGCCCAGTTGGGGTAGGGCAGCCCTGCACCCCTTCAATCACTCTTCCTCTCCCCAGCTCCTGCTCCTCCTCCTTTTGAGACAATCTTGTTATGTAGCCCAGGCTGACCTCCCTTGAGCATATTGTGGAGCTCAGCCTGGCCTTGAACTCGCAATCCTCCTGCCTCAGCCTCTGCAGTACAGGAATTATAAGGCTCTCTGAGCACTGGCTGGTGCCCAACCAGCTCCATAGCAAGCACTAGTGTGTGTGTGTGTGTGTGTGTGCATGTGCGCGTGCACGCGTATTGTTTCAAACTGGTGGTTGCAGGCTGTAGGGAGAAGCCCCCCAGATTGTCCTTTCATTCCGAGTTCTCTGCAGCTTCTCTGTTGCTGTCTAGGGGTGAGTAGGTATTAGTGAAAGGCAGCAGGTGGGTAGAAACTCGAGTCCTGGGAGCACAAGCCTTGCTCATCTCCCCAGTTTTGCCATATTGGTGGAAAAGCTTTGAGCCTGCTGAGGGTTATCAGATGCCTTTCCAACCCCAGGGGACCCAACAGCCCAGAGTCAAGCCCTTCACACCCAGGCAACCAGGGAGAGAGCCACCCTCCCTGTTTGTCTTCCTATTAACAGCTGGCATGGGGTGGGGGTGCTGGGCAGGGTGTGAACCCCACTGCTCCCGTCATCCTGGTTCCTAATGACAGGTGTGGGAGCTGCTGTTCACACCTGGGCTAATGACAGAGTCAGGCTTGGTGGCACAGTTTATCAAGGATTAAGTCTAGTCCAGCAGGGAGGGACTGAGAAGGACCTGCTTCCCACTGTATAAACCATGCCAGGTTTGAATCCTTAACTTCATTCACACTAGACAAACATTGCCATCTGAGCTCAGCCCCAGCTACCCAGCCCCTGCATTTGTTTGATGATTATAATCATGATGACTGTTTTCACTGATGCTCCCTATGGGTCTCAGCCCTTATCTGGGTTATTTTGCTTAATCCTCAGTCAACACTTCCAGACAGACACTAGGTTATTCCCCATTCCAGGTGAGAAAGTGGCTCGGGGAGGTGCAACTTTGGTGGACTAGGGTTTATACAGTGGTGCACGCCAGTAATCCCAGCAGAAGATCAGAAGTTCAAGGTCATCCTGTCTGCGTAGTTGGTTTGAGGCCAGCATGGGCTACATGAGACACTGTCTCAAAACAAATTTAAAAAAAATGTAGAGGTTATACTTATTACGTGCCCGAGAACAAGGCAGGATGACAGTCTGTACACAAGTCAGAAGATAACATTCCTAGTGGGTGGAGCAAAGGCGAGGGAGACCTTGACAACTCCCTGCACTCAGTGCTCGTGTCATATTGGGGCGATAAGATGGGGTTAAACTTAAACACAGGAATGGCTATGTGACTATTGGGATTATGGGCCCAGGAGGACAGAGCATGGCACTGGTCAGAGCAGGTTCCCAGCCCAGCCCACCCACCTCTGAGTGAGGCTGTCAGGTCACAGTGCGGTGGGAGAAGACTTCCTGGGGGAGGTGTCTGAGTGGAACACTTAAGGTTGGCTCGGGAATCAGGATGGATCTAATCTGTATTAGTTACTTGTTGCTGGGACAAAATACCTGATAGAAACTTAAGGAAGGAAGGGTTCTTTGGTTCACAGTTCTAGGTCCATCTGTCATGGAGGGGAAGTCATGGCGGCAGGAGCATGAGGAGGCTGGTCACACTGCCCCCTCAGCCAGGAAGCAGAGAGAGATAAAGGCAGTGCTCAGCTTGCTTTCTCCCTTTTATTCAGTCTGGACCCCGGCCCCTGCGATGGTGCTGTCTGTGTTTAGGGCGGGGCTTCCCACCTCAGTTAATCTAATCCAGAAACTCCCTCACAGGTGTACTCAGAAGTTTGTCTCCAAGATGATTCTAGATTCTGTCAAATTGCCATCATCAAGATTAACCAACACAAATGGCCCAGCCCTAATGGGGGTGGTTCCTATGGATGGGGCAACTGGCAGGGAGAAGTATGTCTTGGGACACCAGGCCTGAGTTCAAGCCTCAGCTGTGCCTCTCCTGACCCGTGTGATCTTGGGTCAGTTGCTTAATGACTCTGAGCCTCAGTTTCATCATCTGAGCAATGGGAGTGGTGGAAGCAACCCCCATCTAGCCAAGTTGCTGGATGGATGAGCAAAGTGATGTGTGTAATGGGACCAGGCTGGAGCAGACAGAGAGAGCAACTGTCACAGGCTGCTAAGAGGGAAATGACAGCTAAGGCCAGAAACCTGCCGGGTGGACAATTCAAGTAGATCATGCATGTACCTATTGATCAGTAATAGCCAGAAGGGGAAGGATTTAGAGGACGGCCTGTCAGCAAAGCCCATCCTCCTCCAGGCACCTGACTGGCAGAGTGTGCTGCCTGCCACTTTCTTTGCACCTGCCAAGTGCCTGGGATACTGTGACATGGCATTCTGACCGCAGTCCGAACATCAGGGGCTGTGTCCCAGAGGTGAACACTTGAGTGTCAAGTCACTACCCTGTGCTCACAAGTAGCCTATGCTGGGCACAGTGGACCCTAAGGAGGGAAGCCCAGCCTCATACCTGGGACTGGTGGCCAGCCCAGTTCAGGAACTCCCAGGCCAGATGGTAGAGAGTCCTAACTCTGGTTCGCACCTCACCCACCCCTACCCGCACCACCTCCCACCTTTTTTGTTGTTGTTGAGGGGAGGTATGTTGAAAAAGGACCTCAACTTTCTATGTAGCCCAGGTTAACCTCAAACTCACTATATATCCCAGACTGGCTTCAAACTCATTCTGTAGCCCAGACTGATCTTCAACTAGCTATGTAGCCCAGATCAACTTTGTGTTTGTTTGGGGTTTATTTATTTATTTATTTTTATTTTTACGATATTGTCTCACTGCATGTCCCTGACTGGCCTGAAGCTTTCTATGTAGTCCTGTTTGGGCTTGCGCTAACAGATATCTGCTTCCTAGGACTAAAGCCATGTCACCATGGTTCCCAGATTGGCTTTGAATTCATGTCCTCCTCCCACTTCAGCCTCTCAAGTGTTAGAATCGCCTGTGTGAGTCCCCTTACCCCGATCAGCCCAGCTCTCTCTGCAGGATAGGGAAGATGGAAAGATCCAGCACAGAACTGGGCTCAGCCTGTGGGAAGCACTGTTGATGATGAGGGGCCAGCATTGTCAGTGGCCAGTCTTGAGAGTCTAGGGGATGCGTAGCTCAGTTAACACCTTTTAGGTAATAGTGAACACACACAGTTGAGGGGATGGGGCACTCCCAGGGTGCTGCAATCCTCTGCAGGGTGCAGGACCTCACTAGCACTGTCTGTGTCCTCCTGCTGGCCTGCCCCAGCCTGCCCAAGCAGTGGAAGAAGGAACTGGCCCCAGGGCTTTGGTCTCTGGATTTAGAGTCTTGTCTCCTGGGCCTCCTGTTGTCTCTTTGTCCCTTACATGCTCTTCACTCCCTCTGCCCGCAGAGCTGGGAGTCCACAGGGCCCCTCAGGTCTCAGGTCTTTGTAGCTGCCCTTTTCCCAGTCCTTCTGCCCCAGCACATCCCTCTCCATGCCTCTGGCACAGCTTCATGTCATAACCCTGTCCCTGACTGTTTAACCTTACTCTTTGCTCTGAAGCCCTGGAAGCTGCCATTGTGTACAGTGTGAGTTCCTAGCCCATCTCCATGCTGCCCCGGGGCTTTTGCCCAGGTTGTGCCTCTTACCAGGGGTGTCCCCCCCTCACTTGCTCCCCATCCAAGTTCTCTTTGGTACCCAGGGGCACCCCCTCAAGCCTCTCTGCTGGGACACGCCCAGCCTTCTAGCACATTGCCTCACCTGTCAGTCTCAAGGCGCAGTAGCCCCCTGGGCTACGATGGGGACAACCATCAGATCTGAGGCTATATCAGTGGAGAAGGTAGGTAGGTGGGGGTAGGATTCTCTCTGGAAAGGGGAATGCTAGGACCTGAGCAGCCCGCATCCCCATCTAGTCTTTGTGCAAGACCAGAGTCAGGGAGTGGGGAGAGCAAATGGTGGGCAACCATGCAAGGTGCTAAGTACTGTTATACGAGGGGAATATGGGGACATCTAAGCAGAAACAACAGAGAGATGGGTGAATAGGGAATGCTTTGGAGGGGTGTGACAAGGCACACTGTCCTCGTGGAGTCATACAAAGCAGGCAGATCAAGTGGATGAAAGATGAAGAGGATGTAGGTAGGTTTTTTAAAATGCACATATAGGGCTTGAGAAATGGTGCAGTGGCTAAGGACACTGACTGCTCTTGCAGAAGACTGGGTTTGGTTTCAAATACCCACATGGTGGCTAACAACTATCCATAATTCCAGTTCCAGGAGGATCTGAAGCCCTCTCCTGGCCTCAGTGGGCATTGTATGCATGTGGTAGGATCTGAAGCCCTCTTCTGGCCTCAGTGGGCATTGTATGCATGTGGTGCAAATTACATACGTGGAGGCAAAACACTCATACACATAAAATAAAAACAGATCAATCAAAAAAATTTTAATACACCTATAACAGTTGGGTGTAATGGCTGTAACCCTAACACTGAGGAGGCTGAGGCAGGAGGATTTGTAAGTTCAGGACCAGTCTAGGCTACATAGTGAGACCCTGTCTCAAAGCAAAATGTAACACAACAGAAACAACAACTGCAGAAAAAAACAAAAACAAACACAAAAAACCCACAAAGCAATTCTATTGATCACTTTTGGGTGCAGACATATAGATATATAAAAAGTATAAAAGAAGCTTAGAAATACACCACGAGGTCTAAAATTGTATGTCCTGAGTGGACTTGGGGGTTAGGGGAGGTGCTGGGATAATCTCTTTCTTTTCTTTTTTTTCTTTTGTCTCCCTGTAGGCCAGCTGGCCTGGAACTCACTATGTAGACCAGGTTGGTCTCAGTCTCATAGAGCTCCACCTGCCTCTGCCTCCCGAGTGCTGAAATTAAAGACATGCACCTTTTTTTAAAAAAAAGAAAACGAAAGTGAATATGGCCTTGTGAAAAACATCAGCTAAGTCCTGGTGGCGGGGACAGGGGTGGCCACTTATTTTCAGTACTTTCTGCTTGCTCAACTGACTCATGACCACTAGTCTAAATCAGAGTGACATCCTAGTGCCCAGGTTGGCTTGAGCCCTGTGAATACTGTAGAAATCCTCAAGACCAGCCTTCGAGACCCAAATCTTCTGTGTGTTTGTATTGCGAGGCCAAGGCCCTGAGGCCAGGAGGTGGGTAGCCTTCCCTGGGGGAAACAGTTCAGGCCTTAAAAATAGAGCAGAGACTGCTATTCCAGCAACCCACTCAGTGTGGGACTCACTTGGCCAGGATTAATAGCGGGGTGTGGGGGAATTTACTGTCTAATTACCATAGATATTTCCAGTAGGGAGAGTATCAGTCAATTGACCAATCAGGTATTTATTGAGCACCACCTGTGTGTATGGCTTTCTTCCTTTTCCCATCCACTCAGCTTTCACGGCTGCTGTGGCTCTGTGGTTCATTTCCTCGTTCTCAGCTCTGGCTGTACTTCACACCTTGAGGAGGTCTACCAGGGTCAGACCAATTAAGTCAGACTTTTAGAGGCAGTTGCCTCTGTTCTTGGGCTGTGCAGTCAGGAGTGACTATAGTAGTTTTGTTGCTCTGTCTGGACCTTAGGGATGGATAGCTTGTATTTCTCCTTTGGATGACAGTTTCCTGGTATGTCGTCTTCTCTTCCTTTACACTCACCCTTCCTGTAACACTTAGTTTCAGGTATGTCTTAAAATGTCTTATAACCAGGGAGGAGTATTTTTTATCTTGTCCTCTGAGAATTTGTATCCTTTGATTGGAGAAGTTCTCTCTCTCTCTTTCTTTCTCTCTCCCCCCTCTCTCTAGATCTCACTCCCTTCCTCCCTCCCTCTGACTTTCTCCCCTCCCCCTCCGACTGAGTCTCAGCCCTCACTGAGGCTAACCTGGAACCCCTATAGTCAAGGATCACTTTGAACTCCTGATCCTCCTGCCTTTACCTCTTGAGTGCTAAGATCATGCCCACTTTACGAGCTACTGACAAATGAACCCAGGTTTTGTGCATACGCTCTATCAGCTGAACTACATCTCCAGCCCTTTAACTGAGAGTTTCATTCATTCATATTCATTATAACAACCAGTGTGTTTGGACCCACAACTCCACAGTACCTTGTTTTCAGTGTTGCTTTTTTTATTTCTTTGCTGTTTTCTGACTTTTTTTGGATTCAGCTATATTTTCATAATTAAAGCTAGATCAGGCTGGATGTGGTGGCACATGCCTTTAGTCCTAGCACTCAGGAGGCAGAGCTGGCGGAGCCAGTCTGGTCTACATAGTGAGTTACAGGCCAGCTAGGGCTACAGAGAGACCCTGTCTCAAAAAGACAAAAAAAAAAAAAAAAAAAAAAAAGCAAGTTAGATCATATCAACACCTGTAATCCAAGCACTCGGGACAATGAAATAAGGGGATTGCAAGTTCAAGTCCATGCTGGGCTACAGGGTAAGACCCTATTTCTCTAAACAAAGAAATAAACAAAAAAAAACTAAGCTGGATTATGAGACCTGATAAGGCTGAAAATACCTTAAGCCTAGGTGATCTGGAATCTTCCTAATTATAGTCATTGAGATGTTTTTCTTAACCCTCCCTATTAACCTATAAACTTTAGGACAATAAAGATTTACTCATCTTTTGGGTGGGCCCTTCTGCACCCCTTAATTCTAGGGCTTGCATAAGCTTAAGGCTCAGGATATAGGTGTTAAATGGACCAGCCATTTTGCAACACAGAAACAGGTCATGTCTCCAGGGGCTTATGGCAAAGGTCTTGTCTCCAGGGTCTATGACGGGGCAAGAAGTTGAGGAATAGGAGTGAACATATATTAGTTGTTTCTGAATGTCTAGGAAGTACCTTCTGGGGCTGCTACAGGGACCAGTATAGATATTTGCTGACCAATCTAGGTACATAGTGAGACCCTGTTTCGAAAAATATAAAATCAACCAACCAAACAAAAGAGCTATAGCATAAAAACCCACAAAGCAATTCCATTGACCCCTCTTGGCAGTAGATATGCTAAAGTTAAGTGTAAGAGAGCTCCTGAACATACCAACCTGCTCTGAAACTTGGACAGCACCCACCTCAACAGGTGTCCCAAGGGTCAGAGGGAGCCTGTATCAGGCATTGGGTAGGATGTGGTGTGGTTCGGGTTCACTGGATACTGGTTCTTTGCCTTGAAAGGCCTGTTCCCAGGGACAGGTGGGGGAGTCCCTTGTGGTCACATCTTAGAAGAGTGACTCAGCCTCAGTTTACCACCACTGACTGTTACTCAACCACTGGGATTAATTGTACTGATGAAGATGCCAGCAGGATGTCAAGTTCCACGTCACTCCTTGTAGTGATGCTTCACCTTGTTACCCTGTCCCCCTGTGTCTCTTGTCACTTTGTCTGGGGTGAGATGGGTTTGCTTTATAGGAATGGCCTATTGGGCTAGGGAAGTTGCTTTGTAGCCTGAACACTTGGATTCAAATCCTGATACTGGAGTTTCCTAGCTGTGGGACTTAACTCCTTTGAGCTTCAGTTAAACCCATCTGGAAAAAGTAGCCGTATGTATTGCTGATATATTATAAAATATCTGCTCAGTTCAACACCAGCTGATAGAGCCCTGGCCTATGCAAGGTTGGAATTAGGGGCTATAGAAGAGCAGGGTGTGGTGAATTCTAGTGCTCCGGAGGCTGAGGCAGGAGGATCGTGAGCCTAAACTACATAGTGAGACCCTATCTCAGAGAAACAAAAAGAGAGATGGATAGCTCAGTGAGTAAAGTGCTTGTCTCACAAGTATGAGGGTCTGAGCTTACTCCCTGAACCCACAGAACAAGCCACGTGATATGAAGCACTTGTAATTTCGGTGATAGGAAGATGGGAGGTGGAGACAGATCCCTGGAAGTTCGCTGGTCAGCTAGCCTGGAACATTTAGCCAAATCCCAGGCCATGAGAGACCCTGTTTCAAAAATAGGTAGAAGGCCACTGAGAAACAACACCCAAGGTTGTCTTCTGACCCCCTCATGCCCATGGACATGTATGCATACTTGCACCAATGTACAGGTCCATCCTCCCACCCACATGCACATATGTGTATACAGACACACAGAAAAATAGAAAAGTCATAGGAGCCCCCACCACAAAGAAATAATTTCCTGTTGTTCAGAAGTTATAATCTAACAGGTGTGTTAATTAAAAACAGCCCCTCATACACACATGCACATAAAATAAATTAAATGTTTTAAAAAGAGGGCCAGTGAAATGGCCCAGGAGTTAAAGTGCTTGCCACCAAGCCTGACGACCTGGAGTTTGATCCCCAGGACCACATGGTGGAAAGAGAGAACTGACTCTCTCAAGTTGTTTTTGACGCCTATGCATACCTACACTCATACACACACACACACACACACACTACAATGTATTTGAAAGAAAGGAAGGAAGGAAAGAAAGAAAGAAAGAAAGAAAGAAAGAAAGAAAGAAAGAAAGAAAGAAAGAAACTCATCTTTGATAACGCTACCCTGCCCAGGTCCCCTACGTTTTAATTGATGACACATGAAAGGCCTGAGTGGTGATGGCACTTAGGGGGTGCTCTGTGTTTAACTTTTAACACTCAGGTCATTTTTCTGAGTCTACTCTGTGTCAGGCAAGTGTTTTTAGAAGGCCAGCTGGGGGCTCTACCACACCCAAGTCAGACCTGAGTGCACTTGAGCCACAAAGCCACCCCTAGCTCCAAAGGCAGGTGGGCCCTGGGGTGACTGTGGCTAGTGGAGCCTCTGGGAAGGTGAAGGTTCCTAGGAAGGGGTGTGTGCTGCATTCCAGGCATTCCTACTCCTATGTTTCCCCACTCACCCCACACCCCACACCCACTGAGACCAAGTTAACCCCACATGGGAGGATCTGAGACTGGATCAAAGGCTGGTACATGGGGATTGACTCAGGCCTGGAGAACAAGGTGGCTGTCACAGGTAGGAAGTGCCCGCCCCTGAGGCTCCCATCTCTTCACAAGGAAAGACAGGGGGCAAAGGCATGTAAAGTGCTTGCCTCACAAGTATGAGGGTCTGAGCTTAATCCCTGAGCCCACAGAACAAGCCACGTGATATCAAGCGCTTGTAATTTCGGTGATAGGAAGATGGGAGGTGGAGACAGACAGATCCCTGGAAGTTCGCTGGTCAGCTAGCCTGGTGTATTTAGCCAAGTCTCAGGCCACGAGAGACCCTGTTTCAAAAAAGGCAGAAGGCCACTGAGAAACAACACCCAGGCAGGGACAGCTGGGATGGGGCAATGGCAGGGACAGAGATGTGGCTTCTCCAAAATTACTGGGCTGCATTTGCCTCTCAAGGTGGCTACTCAGAGAAAAGGCTGTTCTCCCACCCCAGGGACAAGCCAAGTATCCAACTCTGCCTGTAGCCTGGGGGCTGCCATGTTGCAGCTGGTATCTAGCTATAGCTTTTTGCCCTGGCCCTCTACACTCAGATACTGGCCTCTGCTCGTCAAGACTCGGGCCTTGGATCATTTGAGACAGGATTTGCCAAGGAACCAGAGGCAGGTGCTTGGCCATTCTGGGAAGCAGTGGCATGGAGCAAAGGGAACCAATACTGACCAGGTCCTGAGCACGGCAGACAGATGCTCCAAACACCACTCATGGGCCTCATTCCAATGGGACACAGACACCCCAGAATCTCCTGGAGTCAGGTCCCTTTATCTAGAATCCACTTGCTATGTGAGGTCTGTACCAGACTTGGGAGACTTTTTATGAAACAGAATGTAGGTCGGCCATCCTAGCTACTCCTAGGCTATGGGGAAACTGAGTCTGGGAGAGGCTGAGTAACTGATAGAGTAATAAGAACAGAGGCAGGAACTGAGGCCATCTGGCTAGTCCATGTGTTTAACTAGTCCATCAGCTCTGCTGATGAGTGGGTCCCTGCATACAAAATTACAGTTGTGGAGGGGCTCAGCAGGGTGGAAGTCACAGTCTCTAGAGACACCTGTGTTCCATCTTACCATACAGAGTGTCTGTGTTGGTGCACACAGAGGATACCCCATCTCCTGGTTCCTCTGGTGAGTGCCCTTGCTGGCCCCCTGACACAATCATGGGCTATCCCAGCTGTGGTGTGAAGTTACATAGCATAGATCTCAAATACCAGTTCTCCGCTTTGCAGGTTTGGTCCCCAGTGGAAAGCAGGCCGGGCTGTAGCTAGCTGTTGAGCCTCTAACAGCCAGCCACAGAGCTAGGACCCAAAACTGTGACTCCCTGCCCCACCCCCTCAGTTCCTCTGCTCCAGATACATCCTAGAGACACAAAGAGACACCTGTTCCTGCCTTGTCCCCAGGAAGCTCCTGTTTGGTCTTCATGTCCTCAGATCCAGCCCTGGGGCTCTGAGGAGGTAGGAGAGGCAGACTCCCAGCCAGGCCGGCCCGAATTTCCCTTCCCTATCTCAGGAGAAAGAAGAGAAGGCTGTGGTTACTCCCCGCACCCTGCCCCGAGCTTGTGTCACCCCAACCTACAGGTAGGCCTGGACAGAAAGAGCCATTTCTGGAGGCTACTGAGGCCTGGAGCCCCATTCAGGCCCTGCTCCTTTATATGCAGTGAGGTCTGAGCCATGGGCATGAAAAGGCATCTCTCAGGTCTCAGTATACCCCTCCAGCCTTTCATAGGAGGGGGCCTGATGAATCCATTCAGCCCCTCTTGGCTTTGCTGGGAATCCTGTAAATCTAGAAGGAATCCCAAAGCTTGAGGCTACATGAAACTTTGTTCTGACTTCTCCAGCTTCCCCTCCAGTGTCACTTTGTTGCCCCAGATCTCCTGTGGCACGGAGTTCCAGGGTCTCTTGCGTCTTCCTGTCGCCTTTGGAGGTAGTTCCTCTGTCTTTCCTTGTCTCTCATGGCTCAACCCAGCTAGGTAGGTGTTTTGTAGTGTGGTCTCAGTATAGGTTTGTCAGCTGGGTTATGAGGTGGTGGTCATGTGTCCCTGGGGAGGGGTCTCAGAAGTGTTATGGTTTATCATGTTTGGTGACGGGTGATGGGTACCAGGAGACATCCCATCTCAGTCTTCTGTACTGTGAATCTGGTTTGCAAGACCAGCATGGCAGCAAGTAACAGCTCTTAGAAGAGAGAGGGGTTCCTGCACAGAAGCCACAGTGTAGGAACAGGTTTAATGGAAGCCACAGTGAGACAGACTGCATTGAGCCATGTGAATCCAGAGTCATTGTTATTGCTGAGCCCTGCCAAGGTGCCAGGTCACCCACGGGCCTTCTGGGAGCATTTTTGGTGCCTCCTGTGTGATCAGACAGACAGTAGACTGTGGAGCATAAACAACCTCAAATCTGACCTTAGACATTGGTCTGAACCTTGAACCCCAGAAATGTCTTTGAAACTTAATTCAGGCATCAGACACAACTCATAATTCGGCAGTAGGATATACTGATCCCATGGAAGGCTTATAATATGAATCGTTAGCTGGGTGTAGTGGCGAAGGCCTGTCACCCCAGTTACTAGGGAGACTGAAACAGGAAGGTTGAAAGTTCAAGAGTTGGCCTGAGTGCTAAATGAGTTCAGGGCCAGCCTAGGCAACTTAGTGAGACCCTGTCTCTAGATAAGTAAAAAAAGGGCTGGGATACAGCTCAGGGGTAGAGCCCTAGCATGCAGGAGGCCCTGGGTTCAATCCCTAGTACAGCAAAAAGAGCAGTTACATGGTTGGTGTACCGGGCTCCAGACACTGGTCTTCCCCTTCACAGCTGTCCTCTGTGTGACCCTGGGCAGTGCCTTTACTTCAGAAGTGGCCTGGGTAATGAGCAGGGAGGGCTGATGACTTCTGAGACACGTTCAAATTATGATGACCACTGCCTTGATCATTCATGCCCCTACTGACCTTGGAGAAGGCAGGGCATGCCTTTCACCAGGGCACTCGATGGCTCTGTCCTATTCTGGGGCAGGTGGCTGGGAGCATCTCAGTTTCCCTGGTTTGGCCAGGTGGTCGCTGCCTGTGGGTGGGACAGGACTAGGATGAGGCTGACAGGAAGTGTTGTATCACAGCCTCCACTGAAGCCACTTCTTGTGGATGGCCAGTGTAGTTCATCAGTGAAGAAAAGGCTTAACCTGCCCAGCCTGTTCCCATGCCCCTCCCTGCGGGTCTCACCCCACATTCCTGCCCTGCTGGCACAGCTCTCCGCAGCTCTCACATGAATACATGTGGTTACCTCTCATGGCCAGACCCCAAGTTCAAATGGCACAGAATGTCCCAGTCTCAAATCCTAGCTCATAAAGCAGGGTGAATAATGTGACTTCTCTTAGAGGGCTGTAGGATCCCTGGGCAGTGCTATATATGCGAACCTGCTCGCCACTGGGCTGGGGACACTCAGTCTCTGGAAGTGCCCCCTAGCATCTCCCAGGTGGCTGGGGGTTGCCTGCTGCTGAGAAACAAACCACTAATCCCAGCACTCTAGGGGCTGAGCAGGGAAGAGTTCAAGGCTGAGGCTTTGAGACTAGTCATTGAGGCTAAGCACTGACCTGGTGGCTCTGCCTCAAGGGTTGTCAGGGCCACTGATAGCTTCCTTAGCCTCCCACTTCTGCTGCTTTGGCCAATACAGGCCAATTCACAGCAGGGTGTCTCCCAGGAAGTCCTCAAATGTACCCAACACCTACTTATATAGTTGGAGGAGGGGCATTTACACCAATCACAGCCATCTCTCTGCCAGGTCTGCAGTGTAAGCAGGGTTTCAGGTCAGCTGGGTCCCTTGCTTTAGGAGCCTGGGCAGTCTGCTTTGATCACTGAGTAGTTTTCTCTCAGTGTGTGTGGAGTGTTCCAGATGGGTGGTGCTGCCCTAAGGGCAGTCCCACTGTCTGTCTGACCGACAGTGCTTTTGTTAAGGTGGCCGGAACAACAAGTTAAAGTGTAACAGCTGCCAATTAGGGAGTCATATTGTCCCATCCCCTTCTTGGCTTATTTATAGGAAAATAAAACATCAGGCATGCTTACAACGTAAAGCTAACTTACCATTAACTCTAATAGTGACATTAACAGAGTCTAACAATGCTAAACACCTCCCCAGTCCCTCAGGGAGAGGTGGGTGTCCCTCACCACTCAGCCCCAGCCCTCAGGTGGAAGGATCCCCTCACCCCAGGGGTCTGAGGCCAGCCTGGGCAACAGAGAGACCCCATGTTCCTAACCATTGTTCACAGTGCAGGTGTGGAGCCCAGGACCTCATGCACTCTGTTAAGTAGTCTACCACTGAGTCACGCCCCCCGACTCAGTCTAATTTTTTATTATTTATTTGTGGCTGTTCTAGTTTGATTTCTGTCACTGTAATAAAACACCATGACCAAAAGCAACAGGGGAGAGGGAAAGGTTTGTCTGGACTGTACTTTCATGTAACAGTTCACTGAGGGAATTCGGGACAGGAACTCAAGGCAGGAACCTGCAGGCAGGATCTGAAGCAGAGACCATGCAAGAACACTGCTTACTGGCTTACTTCCCCTGGCATGTATAGCTACTTTCCTTCCCACCCAAGCCCACCTGCCCAGGGATGGCACTGCCCACAGTCAGCTGGGCCCTCCTACATCAGTTAGTAACTAAGAAAATGCCCCATGGGGCTGGAGAGATGGCTCAGCTGTTAAGATCATTGGCTGCTCACTGGGTGTGGTGGCACACACCTTTAATCCCAGCACTTGGGAGGCAGAGGCAGGCAGGTAGATCTCTGTAAGTTTTAGGCCAACCTGGTCTACATAGCCAGTTCCAGGTCAGCTGGGACTACAGGGAGACCCTACCTCAAAAAGACCAAAACAAACAAACAAAACAAAACAAACAAACAAAAACAAACAAGAATTGTATGGAAGGTATTCTCAGATGCACACAGCGTTGGCGCAAACAATTTTAAAACATTTTATTGCCCCCTGAAAGAACCACCCCTCACCATCCTCGGCCTTTCCTGCTCCTCTCCCTGCTCAGCCCCGGGCCTCCTCTAATCTGCTCTGTGCCCCTGCAGATTCGTTTGTTCCCCATGAATTCTGACAATCTCCACCAAAGCGCTCACACACTCTCTCCTTGGCCTCTTTCTCTGAGCATACTATGGGTGAGGTCCACCCTCATTGTAGCAGGTGTCAGAAAGTTACCTTGCTGTTTTGACTGAGTCATTTGGATGGATCACTTTTTGCCTGTCTTCTCAGTGCTCGATGGGCATTTGAGAAGTTTCAGCTTTTTGGCAGCTGTGAAACCTGTTGGGTGGGCGGATGCAGTATGTCTGTCTTGGGTTTAGACCCAGGAATGGGGAATCATTGGGTCACATGATAAGTCTATATTTAGCTACTTACTTGTTTGATTGATTGATTTTTATTTCATGTGTCTGAGTGCTTTGCCTGAATGTATGTAAGTACACCCGTGCGGTGCAGTACTCATGGAGACCAGAAGAGGCCGTAGGATGCCCTGGAGCTGGCATTATGGATCGTTATTAGCTGCCATGTGGGTACTGGGAACTGAACCTGGGTCCTCTCCAGTTCTCCTGACTGCTAGGCGTCTCTCTAGCAGTTTGTTGTTGTTTTTCCTCTTTTGAGGACAGGGTCTCAGGTTTGCCAGGCTGGCCTCAAGCATGACCTTGAACTTCTAATGCTCCTGCCCCTGTTTCCTGAGTACTGGAACTGCAGCCTGTGTGATCACGAACAGGTTTATGTCTTCAGCCTTTTGCAGAGCTGCCAGACTGTTTTCCACATCTCTGCACCATCTTGCAGTCTCACCAGCAGCTGGTGGAGCAGCGTGAATTCTCTAGGCTCTGGACAGCAGTTGTTACTGTCTTTTAAATTATTACAACCATTTGAAGTGGCAGTTTTGAGCACATGGCATTTTAGATCAGTTTATTAAGTGTGCTTGCAAGGTTGTCACAAGGAGACTCTGGGGCCAGACTAGGTTAGAGCCCTGGCTCTGCCATGTAATTACTGTGTGACTTGGGGGAGGTTACTTAACTTCTCTGGTTCTCATTTTCCATATCCATAAAGTCTGGATGATAATACGGTTGTTCACCCCACTAACAGGGCGTTCTAAGAAACTGAAGTCAGAGGTGAGTGGGAGAGGAACACGCGGAATCAGCACTGGTGCCCATTGTTATCATACTTGTTGCTCTGGGTTGGGTCATGTGACTTTCTCAGCATCTGAGTGGCATTTAGTGCCCAAGGGAAGAAGTGCAGCTCCCTGTTCACAGACTGTGTGACTCGAGGAGAGTGTTCGGACATCTCTGAGCCTTGTTTTCCTCATTTCCACACAAGCCTTCCAGGTATTGGCATGAGGACAATAGAAAGCTGAGGTCAGGCCAGTCAGATGAGCAGCATGCCTTTGGGCTTGTTCCCAGTCAACAGATGGAGAAACTGAGGCTCCAGGAGAGCAAAGTGCTGCCTGAGATTGTCCAATCTGGCCCCTCCTGGCTTCCCACCACACTGTCCTGCCAGGAGCCCAGTGTTCCTGGGCTGAGAATTGCTCCTGGCTCTGTGTCCTGTCTTGTGGGCTGGACTTGGCTGGGACAGTGGGCCTCATCAGTGAATTCCACAAGAGACCCTCTGTGCACCCAACCGGTGACAGGGATGGCCAGGGACATGGCTATATGCCCTGAGGGGAGGCTGGCAGGCTCCCCCCCCCCCGTCCTCTTGAGGACCTGGTGGTGGCCTGCAGGCAGGGGCTAATATATTGGGAGAGCATCCCAGCCTCTAGATGCTGTGGAGAGACTGCCAGTCAGCGGTGGATAGGCTGGGAGCAAGAAAGTCATTTCCTTGTTTTGCCCAGATGAGGAGCAGGGAACAGGGAAGGTGGAGGGTAGGTCCCAAGCCAGCTTCTCTGGAAGCTCGGTTCATCCCTCCAGACTTGGCTCCTCCATGAAAAACCCCCTACCCACTTTGGATCCCTTGACTCCTCCCCCAATAGCAGCTTTCTCTAGTGCAGTACTTCTCAGAGCCTTTACAGGGTCATCAACTTGTTTTGGGTGGGGGTGGGGATTTCCTAACTGCTTAGACTGACAGATGGTTAGTCCTGGAATGACTGACAGCATGTGGGTTCCTGGGCCTCACTTTAATGAAAGTGGCCTCCTCAATTGATTCTGCAGAAGTGGCAGTCTGGGTCGTCGCCCCTATGAGCCCCCAACCCTTGTACTCAGACCTGACACGGGTTCAGGAAATGGACAGACACACTCAGCTTTCATTTGCTGCTATTACTTCTGGCTCGTTCACCTTGGCAGTACCTGCTATGCTGGTTCTTAGCCACTGATGGGCATCCAGGTCCCCAGAAGAACCTGGAAAATCAATAGTAATCCTGTAAAGTTTCCTGTCTGGGCTCTGGAGACCTGGACTCAGAGGGTCAAGGCAGTGCTTGGGACCCTCACTTTTTCCTGTACTACGTGGATCTTCCTCTACCTGAGGGTCTAGAGTTTGTCCTACCCCAGAGAACACACCCAAGACCTGCCTTTACTGTAACCTCTCTTTACTGGAAACTTCCAGCCAAGACTTCAAATTCCCCCTCAATCTTCAGAACTCATTTGCATAGTGGAATGTTATTCAACTGTGGAAAGGAGTGGAGTTTTTACAAAGACCGTAGTGGGGATGAGCCTTGTAGATATTCTGCTAAGAGAAACCAGACATGAAGGACCTCAGATCATGGGGATTCCTCTTAAACTGTCCAGCACGAAATGTGCACAAAGGTAAATGGTTTAGTGGTTGCAAGGAGGGGAGGGACGAAGAGAGGGCGATGGGGAGTGACTGCCAACCAGTATGAGGTTTTGAGGGTGAGGAACACATTATTTGGTTAGATGGCTGGGGTGGATACAGAACTCTGAATACACGCAAACTCACTGTGTTTTCAATGGGTACATTTTATGGTATGTGAATGATGTCTCCAAGGATGTTGAACCCAGTAGCTGAGCCTGTTCTGTTATCAGACAGCTGGGTCCTGTTGCGTGGGGAGGGGAGGAGCTCGCCAGGGCAGGGCTTTGGCAGCATTTGTATCCTTGGTGTTTGACAGGGAGCACTGTGACAGCAGGCAGGAGCAGCAGGCAGCTGAAGTTCCTGCTCCTGTGCAGGCCTACGAGTGTTAAGCTCGTTCTTTTTTTAGACCATTCTAGGCATAGAAACCAGAGCCTCATCGATGATCAAGGAGGCCTTCTCGCACTTACCTATGCCCTCACTCCCCTTTTTACTTACTTTGAAGCAGGGTCTCATTAAGCTGCTCGGGCTAGCCTTGGATTCACTCTGAACCTCTGTCCGGCCTTGAACTTGTGATAATCCTGCCTCAGCTTCCTAAGCATCTGGGATGACAGGCCTGTGCCACCAGGTTCAGCTGTTTCAGCTCAGGCAGGCCTGGGCACCAAGACCCTCAGCTCCTCAAGTATACTGGCTGTCAGAAAGGCCTAGAAAGTCAGACGCCCTCAGCCCCTGACAGAGACCAGCAGGACAGCTTGCCATGGCCTCCCGTCACAGCCCCTATCAGTTATCATGGTTCCTTTGCCACTGTTGATTGCTATTCTCTCTCTTTTTTTTTTTCTGGTCATTTTGAGAAAGGGTCTTCCTGTAACCCCACTGGCCTGGAACTCTCTTTGTAGACTAGCTGGCCTCGATCTCACAGAAATCCACCTGCCTGTGTCTCCACAGTGCTGGCATCGACGGTGTGCACCAGCACACCTGACTTAATCTGCTGTCAGGGCTGCCGAGGTCCCGCGCTCTGTGTTTCTGCAGTGGTACCTAACCATGGGGAGACAGCATAGACCAGAGGCTCTCAGCCCCAAGTGAAGGAGCACCTACTTACTCGGGGGGAAGCAGGGGTTTGCACCAGTCGTAGCAGCCCCTCTGCTCGAACTCTAGGGGCAGTGCTTTCCTCTGACTTGGGTAGAAGTAGTTGTAGGATCACTGAGGTTTATGACAGCAAAAAAAAGTATGATACAAGCTGTTTCAAACGGCTCTGACTGGGGTGCGCCTTCTGGCACTGGGACAATCAGCTGTGGTTATTGTGTGGATTTTTCAAGGTATCTGTGGTTCAGAAGAGCCGGGACTGGCGTAAGGGCAGTCCTGCTGGTGGCTGGCTGCAGTCCTTTTGGTCCAGGCAGCAAGGGAGAGGCCAGCCGTCGCCCCATCCTCAGTGTCTTTGCTTATGTACAGGAACATGAACAGCCAACAGAACATGCCATTAGAACCTGAAGAGCTTATCATAAACACTAACAGTGATTTTAACAGGCTGTAGTAGTGCTTTAAGTCTACAGTGTTAACCTGCCTGGTGCCACAGGAGGAACCAGCTCCCCTCGTGTGTCTCAGCTCCAGTACTAGGAGGCTGAGGCAGGAAGAAGGCTTGTTAGGGGTGCAACCAACACAGAGACCAACTCTAGGGCAAAAACTAGAAATAAAAGTCTCATGTTTTGACAATATGTCAGAAGAGACTCTTTAGATCCTGTGACCAGAATAGGGGTGGTACCCCAGCCTCTGTCCCACACACTGTCTCTGGCTTTATCCTGTGGGGACATCCAAACTCCAAAAGACTGACTGGGTGGCAGGGCCCTGCTTGGGTCTGAGGCTGGGGACTGGGGCTTGCACTCAGCTCAGTGCTTGGTCGATCTCCCTGCTCGTCCTACCCACAGCATCTCCAACAAAGAACTCTCGGAGCTGATCGAGCAGCTGCAGAAGAATGCTGACCAGGTGGAGAGGAACATCGTGGATGCAGAAGCCAAGATGCAGAGTGTGAGTGACCCGTCCTCCTCGTCTGGGTGACCTCAGCCCCCCAGGGTCACATGGCTACATCTGGACACCTTTGTGGTTGTCCCACGTGTGAGGAGCAGAGCTCTTGGCATCTGGAGGGTGGGGACCAGACACCTGCTAAACACCCTGCGGTCCTCAGCCCAGCCAGCAAAGGTTGAGTCGGCCCAGTGCCTCCAAGGGGCTGTTTTCCTGCACTGGAGAAGAGTGGAGCAGGTGTGGGTAACCTAGTGCCACAGTGGAGGGCCCTTGGCCTCCAAAGCCTTTCCTCCCCTCCTCTCCCTTCCCCCCACCTTTCATTTTTCTCTCTCCTTCTTTCCCTTCCTTCTTCCTTCCCTCCCTCCCTCCTTTTCATCATTATTTATTTGTTGTATTGCCCAAAAGTTTCCCTGAATTTTCCACTTTTTTCACACTGAGGAGATTCATCAAACCTAACTACCTAAAGGGCAACATGTGGGACTCTGACATCTTCCGGAGGGTCGCGCCTCGCCCAGATGATTGCTCCTACTCCTCTCCTCCACCTCCTCCACTTACCTGCTTATCTCTGTGAGCCACACAATCCAGATATTCCTGTGAGCAGAGCTGTCTGTGTGCGACAACCGGAAGGAGGGTGCCCCTTTGTAGCTAGCTCCCTGACCCGGACTGCCGAGTCCCACCTCCGCGTCCCTGAGCACCCACCTGTCCACCAGTGTGCCTGTCACCTGTCAGTTCTGTCAGTCCCTCTGATCGCAAGGACCATTTTACCAAGTCGTTACTCACAGAAAGAACCCAGAAGTGACCCCATCTCTGAATTTACTTCTGTGAATTTGTGCTTTGGTGGGTAGTTCCCTAGACAGAATAGACAACGAACCTTCTAGAAAGCCTTTGGTGATGATCTCCTAGAGGGAATCCCTCTGCTGGCTCTTCTTGTGGTTCATCATGGCTGACTTGTTTTTGGTTTTTTTGAGACAGGATCTTCTTGTAGCCACAGCTGGCCTGGACTCACTATGTAGACCAGACTGGCCTTGAACTCACAGAGATCCGCCTGCCTGCCTCTGCCTCCTGAGTGCCGGGATTAAAGGTGTGTGCCACCATGCCCTGCTCATCATGTCTGACTTTAAGTCCTTGAATGCCTATATAGCACCTATCGCTCCTCCTCTGACCCCCCATCACTTTGGCTGACTTGAACGCCTATGCAGCATTCCCTACAGCCTCAACTGGAAGTATCCCCACAGCCCCAGATTCACCTTAGGAAACTCAGTAATGATTAAAAGACTTTCCCCTTTTGCAAAATTAATCTTTGACACTGCTGCTGCCCAGGGTGGCCTTGGTCAATCAGGGATGGGGAGAGGATAAAATTCCATCCAAGCCAAGTGTGGAAGTGTGTTGAGTCGCAGTCCATCAGCTGGACTCCCCCAGGGGCAGGCATGCCAGACCCACTGGCCCTTGACTCTGCAGCCTCAGCTCTAAACGCTGGGGGATCCGGGCACCCTTCCCACTTTGTCTCCCCAAGTAGCCAGAGATGACACCTCCTTCCACTGTATGCCCAGCGCCACGGCACCACTGTGCCACCCCTCCTTTTTTCTTTTGCCAGTTCTTTCTTTTTCTGCTTTTGTTTTTATTTTTCATTTTCAGTGCTCAGATGGAACCCCATGCCCCCTCTTTTTGTTTGTTTTGTTGTTTGTTGTTGTTGTTTGTTTGTTGAAAGAAGGTCTCGACTATTTCAGGCTGATCTTGAACTCACTATGTAGCTGAGTTTGGCCTTGAACTCCTGGTGCTCCTCCTCCAGCTCCTGAGTACTAGGATATCAGGCATGCCTGGTCCTCCTTTTCCTTCCTTCCTTTCTTCCTTCCTTTCTTCATCCCTTCTTCCCTCTTTTAAAAAATATTTTATTATTTTTATGTGTATTAGTGTATTGCCTGCATGTGTGTAAGTACACCTGTGCAATGCCCTCAGAGGTCAGAAGAGGGCATGGGATCCCCTGGAACTGGAGGTGCGGATGGTTGTTAGCCGCCATGTGGGTGCTGGGAACCAAACCTGGGTCCTCTACAAGATCACTGAGCCGTCTCTCCAGCCCTCTCTTTTTTAAAGATTTAATTATTTTTATTTTTAATTATGTGTGCATGTGAGTATGCATACGTGAGTGTACATGTGTGTGTATGTGTACATATGTGTACACGTGTGCCAGAAGAGGGCATGGGATCCTCTGCAGCAGCAGCATGCACTCTAACCACTGAGCTGTCTCTGTAGCCCCACCCCTCCCTTCTTTTTGAGAATCTTGCTATGTAGACCCGAGCTTGACCTTGAACTTGTACTGGTCCCTCTGCCTTAGCTTCCCATATGCTGGGGTTACCAGCATGCACCGCCACACCTGGTTCTTCCCACTTACTAATCTTTTTCACATTTATTTATTGTGTGTTTTCATGTACACACGCACGCACACGCACACACACACAGGCATGTGCCATAACACACATGTTGAGGTCAGAGGAACATTTTCGAGAGTCAGTTTTCTCCTTCTGCCATGGGAGTTCTTGGAATTGAACTCAAGTTGTAAGGATTGGTGGCAAGCACCTTCACCCACTGAGCCATCTCACTGGCCCTCTTTCTGCTTGTAAATAACTTTATTGGTGTCTGCTTTATAATCAAGTGTTTATCAAGTGTTCCTGTCTGGGTGTGCCATCCAGTGACTTTCAGGACTTTTGTCAAGCGGCACAGTGGCTCCCACAGATCAATATTCCTTCAATATTCCTGCCTGTGCCCCTCGCCAGCCCCCGTGCCAGGCAGCTACTCTCTGGCTTATTGCGCCTGGCTGCTCCCGTCTTGTTTTCTATCTGAGATTTGGTCACTGGTCTGCGTCTTTGGCTTACTCTCTTTTTTTTGTTGTGTTTTGTGGTGCTGGGATAGGATCTAGGGTCTTGCACCTGCTAAGCAAGTGCCCACGCACTGAGCTGCTTCCCAGCCCGGACTCTGCCCTTCTGAAGACAGGTTCCTTTGTTGTTCCCTGTATGGAGATGGGACCCCTAGTCTAGCAGCAGGAGGCCAGGCGGCCTGTGGATCCCCTAGTGTTAGCCTCTCCCACCTCTGTCCACTTACCTCCTCCCCTGGGGGACTCAGAAACTCGGAGGGATTCTTCCCCACAGACCAGCTTGGTGCTGAGACACAGCCAGGCTTCGAAGATGCTGAAAACAGATGGACTGTGTTCACAAACCTCTATCCTGACAGCCAACTAGCTGTTTTCTATAAACAATGATACAGGGTTCACGGGCAAGCTATCGACCTCACCTCCAAATTTCTACCCACTCTTCTCTTTCCCATCACGAGGGCCATCCAGTACAGTGAGCACGGCTTGGCTGTAGACCACCAGCTGTTTAGCTAACACCCTCAGTGCTGACAGCCCCCCACAGGGCTCCTAGAAACTTGTTCATCGGAGGCATAAATGGAGCTGAGTGATTGGCTCCTACGTTGAAGCCCTTCTGTGTTCTGGGTCTATACGGCACACAGATAGCTCTCACTCTGTTCTGGGTTTCCTCTCATCCCTGCCTTCAGCCAACCAGCTTCTCGTCATGCGTCAGTCATGTCTCACTCACTACCACCTCAGGGCCTTTTTCTAGGCTGTTCCCACTGCCTAGAACACACTTCACTTTCATCCTTTGTCTTAGTTTACTGCATCCCTGAAAACTGGAGGGACAGTGGATCCTCTTGCTCCCTCTCTGGTACCTTGTGAGGTTCTGTCACTGGCCTTTGCCTGCAGTCTCAGAGCCTGAGCTGAGAGCAGCAGATGGGCGGAGCCCTGTCTCTTCCAGGCACTGCTGGGAAGGACCATTCATTCATTCCTGTGTTTCAGCTGTATTTGCTTAGTTCCAGAGAAAATTCTGGAAAGGGCCAGAGCACCTGCTGGCCCGGTGCCTCCCATCCCCTGTCTCCATCTCACTACAGAGTTGCTAGGACTCCACCACTGTCCCTTCCTTTCTCTCACAGGACTTGGTCCGGCTGCAAGAGGGGCGGCCCCCTGAGCACAGGGACGTGACCTTGCAGAAGGTGTCAGACTCTGAGAAGTTACTGTACGTGCTGGAAGCAGATGCGGCCATCGCCAAGCACATGAAGCACCCACAGGGGGACATGATCACTGAGGAGTAGGTCCCAGGGGAGCCATGCTGAGCTGGGGGCTAGGCAGGAGGGTTGTGGCCCTCCAGTTCTTTGGAGTCCCAGGAGAGTAGATGGACCCATGGCATGTGTTCCAGGGCTTTATATTATCCTCAATGACAGGCCTGTAGCTGGGAAACTGAAGTTCAAGGAGTTTAGGACCTGATGGCTTTTGTCTCCAAGCTTGTGGCTCATGATGCAGCTCAACTTAGATGAACCAGCGCCCCACCCCACAGGGTCAGAGGTCTCTCCTGCCCTCTATCGCCTGTGCTCGTCCCTGTGTGCAACACCCCTTCCCATGCCCCTGCTGAACTGTGGGCTCTAGAGAACAGTGTTTTTACCCATTCCTTCCAAAACCTTCTGTAGTCATGGGCACATAGTAGGTCCTCAGGAAATGGTGGAGGAAGGAGAGCTGGAGGAAGCAGATAGGAGGAACAGTAGGATTCAGTGATGGTTTGGCAGGCGAGGTCACTGTCCCTTTCCTCCAGGCTACTGGACTAAAGTCCGAGCTGGGACCCAAGACTCCTCCGGAGGCTCACATAGTGGCTCCAAAAAGCCCCACTAACTGCCCTCTCTCCCCGCTCAGCATCCGGCAGCTAAAGGAGCGTGTGGCCAACCTGCGTGGGAAACACAAGCAGATGTACAGCCTGGCAGTGAAGGAGGCAGACCCAAAGGTCAACTGGGCCGCATTGGTGGAGGAGAAGCTGGTACGGCCCTGGGGCAGGGTCATCTCATAGCACTTCCATCCTCCTGGGAAGGGGGTACCATCAAGAAGTCTCCTGATAGTATGTCACTGAGAACAGAGAGGGACAGTGCCTAGCCTAGGCTCTCAGATCACTGAGATATGATCAGGGATGACATGTGTAAAGCAAGCACAAATGTAGTAGTCAAGATGCCTGCTGACACTCCAGAGGAAGTGAGGAAGGAAGGGAGCACTCCCCCCACCGGGGCAAAGAACCTAGGACCTGTAAGTTGGGGCTGGAGGATGCCCTCAGCCCACTGGTTCTTCCCGTTGTCTCCCTACCCACCCACCAGGACAAGCTGAGTAACCAGGTCTTTGGGACAGACTTGCCACTGGTGGACAGCCAGGTAGAACAACACAACATCTTCCACAATGAGGTCAAAGCCATTGGGCCCCATTTGGCCAAGGATGGGGACAAGGTATGTGGTGGTACCTCAGGGATAGGGGGTAGGAAAGCACACGTTCATGCCCTGGTCTAACCTCAGCCCTTGGCTCTGCCGACAGGAGCAGAACAGTGAACTCCAGGCCAAGTACCAGAAGCTGCTGGTGAGAGGCTCTGGGAGCGTGGAGCGGGGAACAGGAGAGGACTGGAGGCTTAGAGCCTGGGCGATGATAGAGGACAGAAGACTTGGGGCCTGGGGGAACGGGAGAGGATGGGAGGCTTGGGGACTGGGGACAGCTTGCTCCTCTGAAAGTGACATGAAAGCACAGCGTCACATGCCAGTTATACGATGCCGGGGATAAAACCCTGGGCTTTGAGCATGCCAAGTGAACACTCTACCAACTGGTTTGCATTTAGCCTACTCATTTATTTATTTATTTATTTATTTATTTATTTATTTATTTATTTATTTATTTATGTCTACGAGTGTATTGCCTGCATGTAGTTAGGTACACCATGTCATACAGTGTCTGAGGAGGTCGGAAGAGGGTGTTGGATTCCGCGGAACTGGAGTTACGGATGGTTGTTAGCCGCCATGTGGGGGCTGGGTATCAAACCAGGGTCCTCTGCAAGAACAACCAGTGCTCTTAACTGTTGAACCATCTCTCCAGACCACCCCCTTCATTTCTTTATGAAGCATCTACTGTGTGCCTAGTAGATGCCACACACTTCTAGAGCATGGTCCAGGCATGTGTACATGTATGCATATGTGCACGTATATGTATGTACATGTACACATATATACACCTGTATGTGTGCATGTATGTGTATGTGCATATGTCATCTGATGTGCATGCATGTATGCATATGTGTATGTATACACGCATATGCATATGTTACTTAAAGCTCTTATTCTACAAAATGCAAGCCTCCCAGTCTGTCTGCTCCTTTTAAGCTCTCAGTGGCTCCAGACGCTTCTTTGAGTACAACCATGAAGGGCTGAGATGCAGCTCAGTGGAGTGCTTGCCTCAAATGCACAAAGCGTCTCCACACCAAATAAAACCAGCTGTGGAAGTGCACACCTGTCTTCCTAGCACTTGAAAGGTGGAGGCAGGAGGGTTAGAAGTTCAAGGTTATTCTCAACTACATAGCAAGTTTAAGGCCAGCCTGGGCTACTGGAGACCCTAGCATTCATAAACAAAGAAACAAACAAAAATCACAATAAAAGTAAACCAAGAAGATAATGTTGGCATTTTTTGAGCACCAGCTGCATGCCAGTCTCTGCCCTATGCCTGAGTGCTTTACAGATGCCAAATGAAACTTCAGGGAGACCCAAGGGGATTTCTCTTTGCGCATGGCTATGTCCCCAGTGCCTACAGCCGCTCTTTGCACCTAGCAGGTGCCAAATAAACACTTGTTGAATGAATGTATTTCAGAGGCTCAGGTGCCTTGTCCAAGAGGGCCTGACTGGGACATGGCAGAGGAGGACAGAGGTGGCCAGGGCAGATCTGAGTGCTGTCCCTGCCCCGTCCTTAACTCACAGGCAGCATCACAGGCTCGGCAGCAGCACCTGAGCTCACTGCAGGATTACATGCAGCGTTGCACCAATGAGCTATACTGGCTGGACCAGCAGGCCAAGGGCCGCATGCAATACGACTGGAGCGACCGCAACCTTGACTACCACAGCCGCCGCCGTCAGTATGAGGTGGGCACCTGCCGAGCGCAGTCTTAAAGTGGGAGACAGAACTGCTCATCTGGGTGCTGACTCCATCCAATCCCTGTTGCAGAATTTCATCAACCGGAATCTGGAAGCCAAAGAAGAGAGAATCAACAAACTACACAGCGAAGGCGATCAGCTGCTGGCTGCTGAGCACCCAGGGAGGAACTCCATCGAGGTGCGTGTGCCCCAGGAGTGGGGCCCACTCTGGGGGGTGCCACTGGGTAGCTCTTCTGGAGCTGGCTCTGCCTTCCCCTTTACCTTGATCCTTTGCCATGTCCTGCTCCAGCCCGACTTCTGCTTAGGTTCTGCCTGGGTTTGTTTTCTGAAGCTACCATGTAGCCTGTCACACATGGGTGACTTGCAGGAGCACACAGACTCTCAGATCTGGAGATGAAGTGTGAGACCCATGTGTGGTCAGGACCCCTCTCCACAAGGCCCCGCAACTCTTCCACCTGCATCTGGTCCTGTTGTCTTCAGCCTCTCTCTTGCTGAAGCTACACCACTCCCATCTCTGCTGACACCTTCTCTTGGCTTCTACGTCTCTTTTTTTTTTCCTTCTTCTTTTTTTTTTTCGGTTTTGTTGAGACAGAGTCTCATAATATAGCCCAGGCTAGCCTCAAACTCTTGATCCTCCTGCCTCAGCCTCCTGAATGCTGGCCACCAAACCAGTCATGTTCCCTTCTTATAAGGACCTAATTCCATCACGAGTTCATCTAGAGATCTTTAGTCAACCTGGCTTTTACCTGTTTCCCAGCAAGGTCACATTCTGGTATCTAAATGAATGGGAGCCTAGAGGGGCACTCAGCCCCCGCCCCACTCATCTATCTGCAGAATCTTTATGGAATTTCTATTTTTACAGTGCTGGGGATAGAACCCGAGGCCTTGCATATACTAGGCAATCAGTCTTACCACTGACCTTCATCCCCAGCCCTTTGTGGGAACTATTTGCTTTTAAGACTGGGTTTCATGTACTCACTGTACTCACGAAGGTGACCATGAACTCACTGTGTAGATGAGAAGATGACCTTGAACTTCTGATTTTCCTCCCTCAGCCAGGACTACAAGTGTAACCACCACACCCAGTTTTATGCAGTGCTGGGATGGAACTCAGGGCTTCCTACAGGGTAGATAAGCACTTACTGAGCTACAACCTTCTTTGTGAGAATTTGTTAAAGGCACCATTTGGAGCAAACACAACCCCCAGCCTGGCTCCATGCATTGTACAACCTGCGCAGCTATACGTGACGGCCCTCCTTGGCACGCCGACATGCTCTCTCTGTCCTCTTCCCACCTGAACAGGAGCTGGCTTCTTCCCAGGTGGAGGGGTAGTGGGAGGAGCGTATCCCAGACAGAAGTGTCCCTTCCTCCTCTTCCCCACCTGGAGTCCCACCAGTCGCTCTGTTGGTATCCCAGACACCCAGACAACAGTGACTAGCCTCTCCTCTTCCTGGTAGGCACACATGGAGGCTGTGCATGCAGACTGGAAGGAGTACTTGAATCTGCTCATCTGTGAGGAGAGCCACCTGAAGTACATGGAGGACTACCACCAGGTACCTGCCTGGCCGGGCACCCCAGCCCTGCGGCACAGCATGAATGTTCAGTGCTCCTCAGCACTCGAGGGCCTTGTGCTGCTATTAAGGAACCTTGCAGACTGCCTTCCCCAGGGCAGAGCACCCACACTGCCCGTGGGATTCAACGTGTTCCAGACCTGCTGAACCCTTGTATGTCTTCATAGGAGACAAGCAGGGAGAGTGATTCAGCTGGTCAGTACAGAAGGACACAGGGATGGTGTAGAGTTCTTCCTTCCTTCCTTCCTTCCTTCCTTCCTTCCTTCCTTCCTTCCTTCCTTCCTTCATTTCTTTCCTTCCTTCCTTCCTTCCCTCCCTCCCTCCCTCTCTCCTTCACAGAGATTCACCTGCCTCTGACTCCCATGTGCTGGAATTAAAGGCATGCACCACCACGCCCAGCTCAACCTGTTAAGTTTTTAAATTTAGTAAGTTATATAGAACATAAATTCTGCCATTCTAGGCCCTCCCACTTTTTTGAAAACTCTTATTTTTCCATTTTTGCTATTTTGAGACAAAGTAACCCAAGTTCCCCTCAAACTTTCAATAATCCATCCGCCTCAGTCTCAAGAGTACTGATATTACACATGTACACCTCTGTGGCTGCCTTCCTCCTGGTTTTTGAGACGGAATAGGTGTGAGTATTGTATAAGGACTAGGCAGGCCTGGACCCTCTTCTTGGTCCTGCCTCAGCCTCCTGAGAAGCTGGGAATACAGGTGTGCACCGTCACGCCTTGCTCATTTCCATCACTTTAGGTTGTCATTTGTTACATCCATGATACAGAAACTCATCACCCAAGGTGAAGCTCAGTCCCCGGCACTCCCTCCACTCCACTCCCCCAGCCTGTGATGACCTCTGACCCACCTGTTGTCTCCAGATTTGCCTGTTTTAGAGGTTTCCTATCTTGAGTGGGCACATGCCCCATATTCTTGTGTGTCTGGCTTCTCTCACTGAGCGCAGCATCTTCTGGGCTCACCTCACTATAGTGTGTTCCTGCACTTCATTCCTTATGACTGACCAGCTGCCTCTTTTCCAGATGGATACAGCTGTCTATTCGTAGACACTGTGTTTCCAGGGGAATGTACATTTCTAATAAGAACTATGGGTGATTATTTTTAAATATGGGGTCCCTCTGCAGTACTGGGGGGTTGAACCCAGAGCTTCATACATGCCAACCAAGTTCTCTGCCTCTGAATTGTATCCCCAACTCTTTTTAATTTTTATCTGGAGACAGGATCTCACTAAGTTATTCAGGCTAAACTTGAAAAACTTACTCTGTAGCACAGGCAAGCCTTGAACTTATGATCCTCCTGTCTCAGCTAGCTCATCTGGGATGACAAGCTTTAACCACTGTGCCTGTCTGACTTGGGGTTTTGAGATGGAACTCAAGTGACACCACCTGACTCTTGCTCTAGTATCTGAGCCACTTAACAATTCACAGAAGTCCCAAAGTGCTTCTCATGGCAGAAGCCCAAACATTCTATCCAGGGGACAGCTAAAAATGAACTGGACTGAATAATGGGCAAGGGAACTTTCCAGAACAAGGGAAGACTGCTAACACTAGAATGAAAGTACAGTCGGGTGCCTCTTGACCCTGAGAGTAGCTTCTGAGAAATGCATCCTTGCGTGATTTTGCTACTGTGCAAACCTATGGAGTGGTGGCCCTATGTCACCTTTACAGCCCATGGTTGGTTGAGATGTTACCTGTGACTATTGTTAGGGTGTTCCTGGCACAGAAAGGAAAAGAATACCTGAACCGATTGGCCTCTAAAGAAAAACAATACAGAAGTGTGGTGTTGTGGATGGGTGGGAAGAGAGCCGACTTCTCCCTGAAGCCCTAGGACCTGGCTGCAGAACAGGGGCTATCAAGGCCTAAGCAGAAGGTGGTATCCTGGGTTCAGGGGAATGGAGCCTCAGGCCCATCCGGAGGTTACCATAAAGTCACAGTCAGAAGCTATTGTAGTGGCTTTTTATCTTTGATGGGCTCTTTGATCTCCCCTAGTTTCACAAAGATATGAAGGATGCCCAGGAGTTGCTTCGCAAGGTAGACTCAGACTTGAACCAGAAATACAGCCCTGATTTCAAGGACCGCTACCAGATCGAACTGCTGCTGCGGGAGCTGGATGTGAGTGACAGCACGGAAACTTTTCAGCTCAGGAAAGGAGGCCCCCACCTCTCTGGCCCTGGGCCTCGCAGACCTCATCTTCCAGCTGCACACAGTGGCTGGTCTGAGTAGGGGCCTATGCTTTTCATGCAGGACCAGGAGAAAGCTCTGGACAAGTATGAAGATGTGGTGCGGGGACTGCAGAGGCGGGGGCAGCAGGTAGTGCCACTCAAGTACCGCCGTGAGACACCGCTCAAGCCTATCCCTGTGGAGGCCCTCTGTGACTTTGAGGGTGACCAGGTCAGTCACTTGCTGGAGCCCTAGGCAGCCTGGGCCACACTGGGTCTTAGGGGTTACACTCCTGGACCCGGGGCCTCAAGCATTCATATTCATCTCTCATAGGTGCCACTCTCTGTCCACCCTTTCTCCTAGGGATATGCACCCCTATCTCCCCGCTCACTGTCCTGGCCTCATCCCATTAGCTCAGTCATCCCAGCCATACCAGAGTCATAGAGAAGCCTCTCATTGGCCCACTTTGTCATGTGAGCTGCTTCTAACCAGTCCCTCTGGCTGGGGAATGGCAAGCCTCAGGCATGAGTCTATCTGGAGACTGGAAATACTAAAAGACTAGGCCACATGGACTAAGAACGGGCAGGGATGGTTCCCCTAAGGGAACCAAAAGGCTGGGAATGTAGCTCAGTTGGTAGAGTGCTGGTCTAGCAGGTCCTGGAGTTTGATCCTCTACACTGCATAAACCAGGCATAGATGGTGGCAAATGCTTGTAATCTCAGCACTCTGGAGGGAGAAGCGGGATAAGAAGTTTAAGATTATCCTCAGCTACATACTGAGTTTGAGGCCAGCCTGGGCTACATGAGACCTTGTCTTAAAAACAAAACCAAAGTTGAAATCAAGACTGATGCTAAGCTGGCAGAACACAGTATTTCCTCAGTGCTGGCTTTTCCCAGCTCTGTGGTCAAATGTTTTTAGAAGGCCTAAGAGGTGAGCTAAGACTCCCAAGGTCTAAGAGGGCAGCTGGCTTCCAGGCCTGAGGTGGGTCTTGACTGTCTACCCTATTCTACCAGGGCCCAATCTCTCGGGGATACAGCTACACCCTGCAGAAGAACAACGGGGACAGCTGGGAACTGACAGACAGCTCTGGGAACAAGCTGACAGCCCCAGCTGTCTGCTTCATCATCCCCCCCACCGACCCCGAGGCCCTGGCTCTTGCTGACAGGTACAAGGACAAAGGAGGGAAGCAAGATGGACCCGTGCCTGGGCTCCTTGAGTTTCTCCTGTTCACAACCCTGGGCATCTTTATTTATTTGACGGTAGAGTATAACAGACTCTTCCCACCTGTCCTCCCTTGAAGGCTCCAGTTAGAGTGGGAGGGAGCTGTGGTTCAGGCTGGCTTACTGAGTTGGATGTCTGGCTGAGGGATGGTACAACAAGCACTTTCTTAGTACCTCAGGGCACAGCACCCTGCCTGATGTACCTCTTGCTGCTCTACTGATTCAAGCCCTCACTTTGCAGACTTGATGGGGTCTCCAACCCCTCCTCTCTGTTTCTATGCTTCTCTACTGCACTTAGCTAAGACAAGTGTGTCAGCCTTGTTGAGCCCAAGTCCCTTGGAGCCAGTACGTGGTGGAAAGTCATTCAGTCACCTGGGAACTCTGACAAATGAGTAGGCTCAAGGGATACTTTCTTCATCCAGTCCATGGACATTTATTGAGCACCTACTGTGTACTTCTCCTTGGAGGTCACATGTTAGAGAACACTAATGAGTAGATGGTTCTAGGTAGCAGGGCTTATGTTGAAGGGAAAGGAGAAAGGCAGAAGGGATTCTTCCCAACTTTTGTCACAATAGTTTCAAAGCCCTCTGAGGAACTGCTTGGCTCCAGTGGGTTATTGCCCAACCCAGGCTGGGGACCTGGGCCCTGCCTCCCTGGATGGAGAGTGGTATGCAGATGAGGTCCACATTGCATTCTTGCTCTCACAGCCTGGGCAGCCAGTACCGGAGTGTGCGGCAGAAGGCAGCCGGCAGCAAGCGTGCACTCCAGCAGCGGCATGAGGTGCTAAGGACAGAGAACCCAGGAGGTGGGTGCCAGGATCCAAGGACCAAGGCGGGGATAGGCCAGGCTCTGTGCCATGCATCAGTGACATTTATGTTAGAGGGCTAAGAGAGGGAAACCAGACCAGCCCAAGGTCCCAGCTGGCGGCCCAGACGTCGTCATCACTGAATGTCACCCCTGACTTGTTTTTCCTCCCTCAGATGCCTCTGACCTGCAGGGACGGCAGTTGCTGGCTAGCTTGGACAAAGTGGCCAGTGACTTGGACCGACAGGAGAAGGCCATCACGGGGATCCTACGGCCACCACTAGAGCAGGGACGGGCAGTGCAGGATAGTGCTGAGCGGGCCAAGGACCTCAAGGTATTGACAGCCCAGGGCAGGCTGTGCCTCTGGCTCTTTGGGGCCCCTGTTCAGAGGGTCTAGGCACATTCAGAGTAAGTGCTGGGTAGTTATGGAAGTGGCTGCTGGGCTAGGGAGTGATTCTTACCTCCAGGTTGTAGATCAAAGGCCAGGCCCTGAAGAGATTCCCAACTCTGATGCTCCAGACATGCCCCCAGATGTGATCCAGGTGCTTCCCCGAACAGCCCGTTGTGAGCTTGATGACAGAAACTGGGGCGATTACACATCCCTGCTTAGTGGGGCTGCAGGGAGGGAACACGGGCTGTGGGATTACAGGCTATTAAAACCAGGCCAGGGTTTCTAAAGTAAAGTTGGCCAGACCCCATTAGAGGCCACTGGAGCTACCAGGAGAGATGCAGGCTTGCACATTTATTACCACCTCATGTCCTTCGGTTTGACAACTCTCTGGGTAGGGTCTGTCATCCTATTTTAGAGAGAAGCATGAGTTTAGAGAAATTCGGTGGCCTCTGGTGCTGGGTATGGGCTGAGGAGCAGAGGCCCAGGGGCTCAGGCCACACTGTGTCCTTTGCCAAGCTTTGTGTACTCACTTAACATGTGTATCATAGTATCTACCTGTGGCAGTTTGCCAGAGAGTCCATGGAATCTCCTGTGAGGGGTATAAAGAGCAGTGCCTAGTAATGACCTGCTTCTTGTCTGAGTCACTGTCTTTCACAGTCCAGCTGGGCCAGGTGCTCATTAAAAACATAGACCCTAGGGCTGGGGAGGTAGCTCAGTTAATAAAGTGATTACCTTGCATGAGGCACATGCAAGAACAATGACCTGAATCCATACAGAAAGAGGGACAGAGATGGACAGCTTTGTAATCCCATTGCTGGGGCCAGGACAGAAGGATCCATAGGACTTGCAGGCTGGACAGACTGAACTAACTGGCAAGCTCCAGTTCCTAGTAAGAGACCTGTCTCAAAAAGGTGGGGCTGAAGAGATGGCTCAGTTTTTAAAATGCTTACTAAACAAACAGGAAGACCTGAGTTCAGATCACCAGCATCCACATTAAAAAAGCCAGGCATGGCTACCCCTGTCTGTAACCTAAGCATTAGGTAGGGCAGAGACAGGTGGCTCCCTGAAACATTCTGGTCACTCCCTCCAACCAATCTGAGTGCTGGGTTCAGTGAGAGACTCTGTCTTAAGAGATAAGGTGGAGAGCAATTGAGAAAGACCTAATACGCACATATATACACACCAGATAGAGGGCTCCTAAGAAATACCTGAGGAATACCTCTGGCTTCTCACATGTGTGCACACATACGTGCATGTGTACCCACTCACCCCGCCTCCCCCAGCACATAATACACACGCAGCAAAAACAAAACCAAAACCAAAATGCAGACTGCTGGGCTGGTGCCTGGGCACCAGATGGACATACCAGAAGGAGCAAGGCCTACTTAGTCACTCCTACTGTCCCAGGGCACATCCTTCAGGGAAAAGGGCTGCTAGACTGTGGCTGACCTAAAAGGTCCCGATCCCCACAGAACATTATGAGTGAGCTGCTACGGATTGAGCCGGAGAAGATGCAGAGCACGGCTGAATGCGAAGCCTTTATGCGAGCCCTCCCGGGCAGCGGCTCCACACCCTTGCTGAGGACTCGTGTAGAGGACACCAGCCAGAAATATGAGCGCCTGGTGCAGCTGTTGGACGCAGCTCAGGAGAAGTAGGTGGCGGGTGGGCAGCAGGGTGGTTGGTGTGGGGTCAAGGACCCACCCAATCCCTATACATACATGACGATGGCATGTGTTCTCAGGGTGGATGTGGCCAACCGCCTGGAGAAGAGTTTGCAGCAGGGCAGGGAACTGCTGGCCTTGCATGAGAACCGGCTGAGCCAGGATGACACGATGCCTGAGAGTGGTCACGTCCTAGACAGCAAGAAGCAGGAGCTGGAGGTGAACTTGAGGCCTGGGGGTTGGGGGAGACCCTTCTCTTGGCTCAAGGAGGAACTCAAGACATTCACCTCCACCCTGAGATGATGAGGGTAGGGCCCTGCACGTTTAGAGTGCTGAGTGTGCCAAGCTGGGGTTACAGACATAGGCAGTGGTACCAGTCTCGGATACTCCCAGTCTATCAGCCTGAGAAGTTTCAGTGCCAGCATTTGACCGTGGAGGGGCTGCAGAAACAGGTTTCTGGGTCTCCTGGGGAGCACATAGGGCAGCCTGGCCCATAGCTCCCAGGGTAGGGCCACAGACACTGTAATTGGTGGCTCAGGACACACGTTTGCCTGCCCTAGCACTGAGGCACTGTAGTCTGTAGCCTGCAGGGGCCCTTCATTGCCTTCTTGTGACCAGCTTTAGAGTCAAGGAGAAGGCTTGGTGATTGCCTTGTGGCTGGAGGGCACATATGCCATATATGAAATATGCCTCTTGAACAGTCTGTAGGTGATTTTTTGTTTGTTAGTTTGTTTTCTTGTAGCCTCAGCTGGCCTGGAACTCAATATGTAGACCAGGCTGGCCTTGAACTCACAGAGATCCACCAACCTCTGCCTTCCAAGTGCTGGGATTAAAGGCGTGTGCTATCATACTTGGCATAAGAGTTTTATTATAATGAAAGGGAACATTACAAAAGTGACCCAGATTTGGTGTGCTATTGTCCCTGCTCCTAGGCTTGACCCTCCTCCCAAAGCAGATGGCCCAGCAGTCTAGCAGATTTGCCTGGTTCCTAGGCGCTCTGGCCACACCACCAGTATCACTTCCTATCTGGCAGGTCATGGCTTCCGAGTTGCAGGCCCAGAAGTCCCTCCTGGGTGAGGTGGAACAGAACCTGCAGGCAGCCAAGCAGTGCTCGAGCTCGATGGCCAGCCGCTTCCAGGAGCACTGCCCTGATCTGGAGCGCCAGGAGGCTGAGGTGCACAAGCTGAGCCAGCGCTTCGACAACCTGAGTCAACAAGTGGAGTGCAGGTGAGGGGTGCCTCAGGCCGGTGACTGGGGTGGGGTGTCACCAGAGACCGTTTGCTACATTGTTTCTTCTCCTCCATTTCCTCTCCTCCATTTCCATGTGTATGGTATGCACGTTTGTATGTGTGTAGGGTACATGTGTGTGCACATAGAGGCCTGAAGTTGATGTCGGAAATCCTCCTTGATTGATCTTCCACCGCTTTCATTGAGGCAGGATCTCTGTCAAATGCAGTGGTCACTGATATGGCTAACCTTGCCGGCCAGTTTGCTCTAGGGATCTTGTCACCATCTTCTGCAGCTGGAATTACAGTTGGGTTGCCACACCCACCCAGCATTTATATGCATTCTGGAGATCTGAACTCTAGTTCTTTTTTTATTCAGCAAGTGCTTTAACCACTGAGTCATCTCCTCAGCTCTAGTTTCCTCTATTTTAAGAAAAAAAACCTTTTTTTTTTTAATGTGTAAGAGTGTATTACCTGCCTGTACACCTGTGTCATGTAATGCCCATGGAGGTCAGAAGAGAGCATTGGATCCCTTGGAACTGGAGTTACAGATGGTTGTTAGCTGCCATGTGGATGCTGAGAATCGAACCTGGGTCCTCTGCAAAAGCAACCAGTGCACTTAACCACTGAGCCATCTCTACAGCCCTGTTTTCTCTTTTGAACTAAGCAACAACACACAAAGTAAGAGACTAGTAATGACCAGCTCTCTGCTCCCACCTTCTATTGTATGTGGACAGGTGTGTGTGCTATGGCATACATGTGGAGGTCAGAAGACCACCTTGGGTGTTAGTCCTCACCTTCCACCTTGAGACAGGGTCTCAGTTCACTGCTGCCTAAGCCAGGCTGGCTCATAAACTTTCCAAGATTCCTGTCTCCTCTCGTGACCCCGTAGGAGTGCTGAGATTACAGATGCCTACACTACTATGTCTGGCTTAAATGTGGGGGTCTGGGATCTGAACTCGGTTCCTCAGGCTTACACTGAGTCAGGTCCTTCTACAAGTCGCACTCCCCTGGCAGGTGGGTGAGAGTGAGTGTCCCTGTGTGCTGCTCGCCTTTCTCCCCGTGCTCTGTCAGCCAGTGTGATCTCCCCACTTCTGCCTCATTTCTCCCTTAAATTGTGGGAAATTTATGGTCAAGTGGTAGGGTCTTGCAGGTGTTTTTAGATTTTTTTTTTTTTTTTTTGGTCAGCTTTTGATTTACCCATTCAAGTTCTCCACTCCATCCCCCTACCCCAGCCCCTAGACTGGCCTCAAATTCAGCATATAGCTGAGTCTGGCCTTGAACTCCCGATTCTCCTGCCTCTGCCTCTTGGGTGCAAGATCACAGGTATGAGCCAGCAGACCTTGACTGGGTCATGTGTTCTTAAATCACTATAAATGATCTGTCTCTCTCAAAGGATTTGTCTGCTCAGTTGAAGTTGTTGGGGTCTCTGACATAGTCATCACCACCATCTTCTTGGTGTCCTTACAGCATCTTTAGGATCTGAGGGGAAGTCCTTGCCCTTATGTCCTTCCTTCATTTTTCTCCTATTTGTACGTTTTTTTTCTTTCTAGTATGTTTGAGGTTGTTGGGTTTATAATGTCAAAGAACGCGCTTTGTGCTCCACTACCTTCTCTCCTGGCTTCTGCTTCCATGCTTCCCCGTCTGCAGCTCACCCTGGGTTTGATGTGTACTTTTCCTAAGGTGGAAGTTTAGTTTGAGGTGATTTTCTTTCCTCGTAACACTACGCAGTTCCCTCTAAACACTGCTTTTGCAGCAATGCTGACAATCTCATCTTGGGGGAGTTGGGAGGTTTTTCCAGCTTCCCCGGTAGCTTCTCTTTGCTCCTATGGTACACAGTAGACCCCTCTGCCAGTGAGGACACAGCTAACCCTCTCCTTAACCACCCTTCCTCTGGTGACTAAAGTTTAGAGCGTGTCCAGTTTGGTTACATTTGTTCTTCTTTAAAAATTCAGTAGGGCTGGTTCCTACTTCATCTTCAAATGTTAATCCCACATTGGGCTGCATATAGATTATAGGCCATCAGAAAAAAAACAAAACTATAGGGCTCGGAAGACCATTCAGTCAGCAGGGTTCTTGTCACACAAACACGAGGACTTGTTTGATCGCTAGGATGCACTCAAAAGCCAGGCACGGTAGCATGTACTTATAATCCCAATGTGGGGAGGTAGAGGCAGGTGAATTACTTGGAGTTCACTCGCCAGCCAGCCTAACCTACCCAGGAGACTCCAGGCCAATGAGACCCTGTCTTAGCAAAATGGGAGACACCTGGGGAATGACACTTGAGGTTGACCTCTGGCCTCCAGGTGTGTATGTACCCTGCCTCCTCCACAAACTCAAACCAAAACCAACTAAATCTGAAGGCTCAGTGGGGCTTCTGCCTGCTGTCCAGAGGCCAGAGTGGCTTTGCTCCCTTCAGGGCCCAGAGCCTACAGAGCGCCAATGCTGCCTATGATGAGTACCGCCGTGGTTACGAATACATGCTCCAGTTCTTGGACAATACCCCCAGCTATGAACCCCAGGAGACAGACAGCCTTGGCCAGGTGGAGACCAAGTTGAAGAACCAGAAGGTAAGATGGCTGCTTCCACTTCAGCAGGCATCATAATGCCCGGCAGGGTCAGAGGTCAAGCCCCTTTCAGTGGAGGGAGCCAAGTCTTTAGAAAGTGAAACAAGGCTGAGGACTGGCTGTGCCATCTTCCCTGGTCCACAGCTCCTAACACCACCTCACGGCAAGCACTGAGTGTCTCACTTACCGCTCCCTTCTCAAGGCCCAGCCTGAGGCTTGGCTCAGTAGATACCCATGTGGCTTGGGTATATGGTGCACCAAAACTCAAGAGAAACCCTATGGGTTTCCTGTCTCCTCAGTGCTGCAAGCAGTGCCTCAGGGCTGGGGATGAAGACCTCGGAAGTGCAGTGATTGGGTCTAGGGAGGCAGCTTAGTTATGAAAGTGGTTGCCGCACAAGCGTGAAGACCTGAATTCAATCCCCAGCACCTATCTAAAAAGCCTAGGTGTGGCTATGCATATCTGTAACCCTAGCATTGAGTGGGGGTGGGGGGTGGGAGGAGACAGGTGGATCCCTGGAGCTCATCAGCCAGCCAGCATAACCAAATTGATGAGCTCCAGGTTCAGTGAGAGGCCCTGTCTCAAAAAACAAGTTACTGAGAATAATAAAGACACCTTATGCCAACTTCTGGCTTCTGTATGTGTACACACACACACACACACACACACACACACACACACACACACACACAAGGAAATCCAGTGACTAACATTCAACTTGTCCTCCCAACCTGCTGGCCCTTCCTGGGCTTCAGTTTCCTCATCCTCAAACAAGTTCCTCACCTCTGACTCACAAGCTCACTGGAGGATTACATGAGCTAATCTGAGGAGGTTTGTCAAAGCAGTGCCTGGCATTTCAGAGCACGCAATAAACACCTGTTTCCTGGCACAGATAACCATCCTCTTGGCCCTTGTTCCAGGCCTTAATTTTAATACTGCCCTTTGTGGTGAACAAATGTACACAAGCAACAGTTCATTAAGCACTGAACTACAGCAGAATAACTTTAGACTCTAAGGATGTCAGCTACCCTAGAAATAGGATTGTTACTTCATTGTTTTGTGTTTCAGTTCTGGTTTTAAGCTCTCTTGTTTATATAGAACCTGCTTGATGAGATAGCAAGTAAGGAACAGGAGGTGCAGAAGGTCTATGAGGATTCCCAGCAATACCAGCAAGCTGTGAAGGTGAGCCATGACCCCTCTGTTGAGCACACAACACGGGCTTTTCTTCCACCAAAAGATGCAGGCAGAGATGCTCCTACAGGTTGCTGAGAAACAGGGAAGTAGCCATGAACAGGTCCAGCCCTTTGAGAAAACAATATAGTGCCGCAAACCCAATCGCAACAAAGAACTATACTCCTTGAAGTAGTAAATTCTTTGGGAGAGGGTTATCTTAAAGAAAAAACTAATAATCAGGTTAAAGAAAACTGTGTAACAGCCCTATTTACAACAGTCAGCAATGCCCTATACAGGAACAGCTACGTCAATGATCAGACATCTACTTGATGACAAAGTCATCAACTGGGAAATGGAAGGTCAGTGGCAGAATCAAGGAAAGGCTTAGGTGCATTGTTCACCGAGGAAGCACACACAGTATCTAGCTTCTGGGCCTGTTGGAATGCCTAGAAGGCTCCCTCGGTTAATGTCTCTGGAGTGGAGGGGACTTTGGGGGCACGTTTTCTTGACTGTATGTCACTAAGCGAGGCAATGTAAGGCTGTTGTCTGGGTGACTCTTGGGACTTCCTGGCAGCCAGCTCCAGGGCAGGTGTGAGGAGGACGTGTGCCATTATAAAACCAGCTCCTTGCCAAGGGCACTATGGGTCTTCTAGAGGAACATAAAAACAAAGCAACCTCTTCTTGGCTGCCCTTTCCTGCTTACAACTCTCTCTCTTGCCCAGGACTATGAGCTTGAAGCAGAGAAGCTAAGGTCCCTGCTGGACTTGGAGAATGGAAGGAACAGCCATGTGAGCAAGAGAGCCAGGCTGCAGTCTCCCGCTGCCAAGGTGAAGGAGGAGGTAAGCTCTGTGAGCAGACCGCCAGAAGCAAGAGCACTCCCGGGACAAGCAAACTGGAAGAAGAAGAACTTGCTTTGGGACAGTGACATCAATATGCCCAGTAAGGTAGCCTCGTAGGGGTTCTAGGCCAGTGCCAGATACACAGGAAACTCCCACCTTGCTCCCCTGTGTAAGCCTGCAGTGGAGGATAGTACTATTAGCTCATGCCACATGAGAAAACAGTATTTAGAAAGACTTGCTCACAAGTCTTTGGGCAAAGACTCAAATCTGGGTCTTCTCACTTTGAGTCTACCTTTCTCTCCACCAGTGGATGGAGCTATGGGTAGGAATGGGTAAGCAACACACCTGTTCCCAGCTGCCAGGCTCTTCACAGACTGTGCCCAAGGCTCTTGCTCTTGCTCTTGTGGCCTGCTGGCTTATCTGCTGACCGTGCTCCTAAAACTTCTTCATAGGAAGCTGCTCTTGCTGCCAAGTTCACAGAGGTTAATGCTGTCAACAGGCAGAGGTTGCAGAACCTGGAGTTTGCGCTGAATCTCCTGAGGCAGGTAATCTATCTTAGAGATTCTACTTCAGATCTACCAGATGAGAACTCAAAGATTCCTCTGCCTCAGAGGCACAGCCTGTGAGTATAGGGAGTGTCCTGGCAATGCTTCTCAGCAAGGAGCAGCGCAATGCTAGCCAAGGCTAGCTGACATGGGATAATTCCCATACCAATCCAAAAGATGTTTGCTGAGAACAGTTATTTGTTTCAAAAGTGTGTGTGTTCATGTATGTGTAGGTGCATGTGTGGAGATAAAGAACCACCTGCAGGTCTCATTCTGAGAGACACTGTCTACCTCCTTTGAGACAGGGTTTCTCATTGAATGCTTGGAACTCACCAATCAGACTAGGCTAACTGGTCAATGAGCCCCAGGGATCTTCTTCCTGTCTCTATCTCCGTGACACTGGAGTGTCCACCACCACACCCAGCATTTTCACATGGGTACTAAAGATAGAACTAAGGCCCTAATGCTTGCAAGGCATCCTCCCAACCCACAAAGTTATTTTTTAGGAGTCCATAATACTTACGACAACATCTGACACAGAAAAAACTAGAAGCAACTCAAAATCCCTCAGCAGTGGTCTGGCTAAGATTATGCCCATGCAATGAGTGGCAGGCCGTGCTGCTGTTAAGCAATGGCATGGAGCCCTCTGAGCTAGGGTGGCATTCTGCTCCTCCAGTCAGTAACTGCAGAATAGGAAACAACTGTTTACATACAAAAAGTAAACACATGGGGCTCACTAAAAATATACATACACTGTGATAGAAGCACAGAAAATATCTCCAAGGATGACAGACATCTCCTAGGGACAGGGCCAAAGGTGAAAGGCTAATTCCACTTCACACTCTCCTGTGGCTGCAAAGCATTTGCCTCGTTCAATTTAAAAAGCTTGACTACTTGTTTGGCTCTAAAAGTAACCCTAGAACACTAGTGGAGTTCCTTGGGATCGTTAAACAACCAGCCCAACTTGTTCTAGGTGAGCAGACCCGGTTGCCTCTAACCATGCATTGTCTTCTCCGCCATAGCAGCCAGAAGCAGGAGTGACCCATGAAACCCTACAAGGAAGCAAGCCCGGCTCTGGCATGGAGGAGACTTGGAAGATTAAGAAGGAACTGGAGGAAGAGATGGAGCGAAGGCAGCAGTTGGAAAATGAGGTCAGGAGTGCCCGGGAAGAAATCCGTACCCTTCAGGATCAGGGGCCTCAGGAGTCGCTGGTGAGGAAGGAGGTGCTGAAGAAGGTCCCAGACCCTGCGTTGGAGGAGAGCTTCCAACAGCTGCAGCAGACCCTGGCTGAGGAGCAGCACAAGAACCAGCTGCTGCAGGAGGAGCTGGGGACACTGCAGCTCCGGCTACAAGTCCTGGAGCAGGAGACCAGGGACGGGGGGCAGGAGTATGTGGTCAAGGAGGTCCTGCGCATCGAGCCAGACAGAGCCCAGGAGGATGAGGTTCTACAGCTTCGGGAGGAGCTGGAGGCACTGCGGAGGCAGAAGGGTGCCCGGGAGGCTGAGGTGCTCCTCTTGCAGCAGCGTGTGGCTTCCCTGGCTGCAGAGAAGAGCAGGGCACAGGAAAAAGTCACAGAGAGGGAGGTGGTAAAGCTTCAGAATGACCCTCAGCTGGAGGCAGAATACCGGCAGTTACAAGAGGAGTGCCAGCAGGAGGGCACACTCGGGGAGAAGCAGGAGGAGGAGCTGAGCTTCCTGCAGGCCAAGCTCAGGAGACTAGAGAAGGAGCGGGCCATGGCTGAGGGTAAGATCACAGTCAAGGAGGTGCTCAAAGTAGAGAAGGATGCAGCTGCAGAGAGGGAGGTCACTGACCTCACCCGCCAATATGAGGACGAGACTGCCAAGGCGCGCGCTGGCCAGCGGGAGAAGACCGAACTGCTCCGAAAGATATGGGCCCTGGAGGAAGAGAAGGCAAAGGTGCAGGAGAAAGTCCGGGAGATCGTGCGGCCAGACCCGAAGGTGGAGAGCGAAGTGGCCAACCTCCGCCTGGAGCTGGTAGAGCAGGAACGCAGGTTCAGGGGTGCTGAGGAGCAGCTCAAGAGCTACCAGAGTGAGCTGGAGGCTCTGCGGAAGCGTGGGCCACAGGTAGAAGTGAAAGAGGTGACCAAAGAGGTCATTAAGTACACGACTGACCCAGAAACCGAGCAGGAGCTCCAGCGGCTCAGGGAGGAGATCATGGACAAGACCAGACTGATTGAAAGGTGTGACCTGGAGATCTACCAGCTGAAGCAGGAGATCCAGGCCCTGAAGGATGCCAAGCCACAGGTCCAGACCAGAGAGGTGATCCAGGAGATCCTGCAATTCCAGGAAGACCCCCAAACCAAGGAGGAGGTGGAATCTCTGCGTGCAAAGCTGTCAGAAGAGCAGAAGAAGCAGGTGGACCTGGAAGGCGAGCGGGTGTCCCAGGAAGAGAAGATCCGATGCAAGGAGGAGGAGCTGGCGCAAGGCAAGGAGAGGGTCATTCGCAGGGAGGTGGTGAGGTATGAGGAAGAGCCAGACCTGCGCGCTGAGGTGACAGCCTTCACAGACAGCATCGATGTGGAGCTGCGGCAGATCGACAAGCTGCGTGCAGAACTGCGGCGGCTGCAGCGCCGGCGGGCAGAGCTGGAGAGGCAGCTGGAGGAGCTGGAGCGAGAGCGGCAGGCACGCAGGGCGGCCGAGCTGGAGGTCCAACGGCTGCAGCGGCGGCTGACTGCGCTGGAGCAGGAAGAGGCCAGGGCTGGTGAGAAGGTGACCCACACACAGAAGGTGGTGCTACAGCAGGACCCGCAGCAGGCCCGGGAGCACGCCTTACTCCGAGCCCAGCTGGAGGAAGAGCGGCACCGGAGGCAGCTTCTGGAGGCCGAACTTGAGCCTCTGCGCAGGAAGCTGGCTACCCTAGAGAAGGTGGAGGTCAAGGAAAAGGTGGTCTTCTCTGAGAGCGTCCAAGTGGAGAAGGTTGACACTGAACAGGAGATCCAGCGGCTCAAGAAGAGCCTGGAGGAGGAGAGCCGGAGGAAGAGGGCGCTGGATGCTGAGGTGACCCGGCTAGAAGCCAAGTTATCTGAGCTAGAATTCTACAACTCTAAGTCGTCCAAAGAGCTGGACTTCCTGAGGGAAGAAAACCACAAGCTGCAGCTGGAGCGGCAAAACCTGCAGCTGGAGACCCGGAGGCTCCAATCAGAGATCGAAATGGCAGTAACAGAAACACGAGACCTGCGCAACGTGACCACCATGGACTCGGGAACCCACCTCAACTCGAGACTGTGGTCTCTGGAGAAGGAACTAGATGACCTGAAGAGGATGTCCAAGGACAAGGATCTGGAGATTGACGAGCTACAGAGACGCCTGGGTTCCGTGGCTGTCAAGAGGGAGCAGAGGGAGAACCACCTGAGGCGTTCCATTGTGGTCATTGACCCTGACACAGGCAGGGAGCTGTCCCCAGAGGAGGCACACCGTGTGGGGCTCATCGACTGGAACATGTTTGTGAAGCTTAGAAGTCAGGAGTGTGACTGGGAGGAGATATCAGTGAAGGGCCCCAATGGGGAATCATCAGTAATCCACGACAGGAAGTCTGGCAAGAAGTTCTCTATTGAGGAAGCCCTGAAGAGTGGCAGGCTGACCCCTGCCCAGTATGACCGCTACGTCAATAAAGATATGTCCATTCAGGAGCTGGCAGTCTTAGTGTCTGGGCAAAAGTAGGCCTTGCCCTTCTGGCTCTTTTTAGAGGTGGACAGCTGGCTTGCTCCTACCCAGTGACCTCCTATCTTCTGCTCTTCAGCCCTCATGCAGACTTCTGAGCTGGGTGTTTTATCCATACTCTATCAGGCTGTCTACAATGCAGCTCACATGCTAACAGGATAGGTACTGGCTGGACAGGGAACTCTCATTTCAGCCTCATTCAGCTTGGGCGAGTTACATGTTTCCACCTCTGATGATCTGATTACCTCGGTACTGGCTGTTTTCTTTCCTATACACTGTCATCAACAGTACAATACCTAGAAACTACAGCTCAAGAGAACATGCTCATCAGGACAGCTTGGGCTTTAGCACAATCACCGGTGACATCGAGGGCCAATCTTCTTTGCTCCGCTCCGCTCATCGAAGGAGTAAACCATCAAAGCTGTCGACCTGCCTTTTCACCACTCCAGCTTTCTGGCTGGGATCCAAGTCTCCATCAGCAGTGCCCCTAGTATCAATTCTGCCGAAATAGCACTGGATCTATATTAGAAAATGTACCCCAAACCCATAACACCTGGTTATTGGTGCTAGAGTAACCATTAACTGCCAGCCATGCTGGCAGGCATGGGAGATTGTTTCTTGGTTCTGAAATGCAGAGATCATAGCAGGATGGAGCTGTGTTAGCCTTAGTTTCAGCGCCTTACAAAATCTTACTTGTTATCTCACTGGTATTTAGATATATGAAAGCTGATTATTCAGCAAACTAATTTCTGGTTCTCTGTACCTCATGTATTATGTAAGAAAAGGGGAAGTGCTAGGAAACTTTATTTATAGCATGAAAATAAAAACCTGGTGGCTTGATTCTAACTCACGGCAAGGGTCACTACATGAGGCTGATCCCCATTCTGTGTCTCTCAGCCACAATGCGCATTACATACACACCGGGGCTTCTGTGCAAGAAAGAATCATTTTGCAAATACAATAAAAACAAAAGAATGAGCAAAACCGTTTTGGAAACCTCAAAACAATTTATTGAGTTGCTTTATACAAGATTAACAATTTCCACACCACCCCAACATCATCAACATAGTCGCTGCACAAAAGCCACAGCCCCTCTCACACCTAAGAAACGGCCATGCCTGGTTAAGTGCTCAGAGCCTTGCACCAGCCAAGGAAACCCCTGCAGCCCCCTGAGCGCTCCACCCCGCCCTCTGCTGCAGCCAGCCGCAGATCTCCCTGGCCATGGCTGTTTAAGTCATTCACTCTTTCATTACCACAAATAAAGCATAAACAAGAAAAAGAAATCTCATCAACTCCCCATCAAAGAAACATTTCCCTGAGGCAAGAGGCATTGCTAGATTCCTAAAGATAAGGGCATCCTGCTCTAGCTGCACACGCAGTGGCACGTGGGAAGGAGGGAGCACCGAAGGGGCAGGGGGCTAGGGCCCGTTGTTTCACGGGCAGAGGAGCCTGGAGAGTTCCCACTGCTCAGCCTTTGCTGGCGGCCTCAGCTCGGCTTGGAGCTCGATACAAATCTCTTCTTTGGCTCTTTTGCTACTACCTAAGACTATTCTGTAAACAAACTGGAAATCCAAGTTGCAAAAAATATATGTAATAAAGGGATAAGGAATCCACATGGCCCAATTGGTTCTTCCATACAAAAGGAGTCAGAGCAGAGGCCAGGCCATGGAGCTGACAAATGTCTTGCTCCCAGTAAAGTAGAAAGGCAGCCACCTCCATGGGAATAGAGAGCTACTGAGAATCACACCCCAGAGGCAGGAACCCAAAACACACCTGTCTCACCCAGGCATGCACACAAGGTGCTGATCACTCTCCCACTATATGGCAGATTCACAGGACAGGCAAAGGTCCTCCAAGTCCATGTGAAACAGCCACTAGGTGATTGTGGCAGCATGGTGATAGGAACTTGGCCATCACTATCCTTGCCTGTCTCTTGTCCACTCCCCAGACTCTCTGTACACGCCCCAAGTCCACCCAGAAGCCTGCTGCCCAGAGAGCACCAGCACTCCAGGTGGCCTGTTCTCTGTGGCAGATGCTTCACAGAGGGTCGTCCCACACCTCTGCCAGAGAGAGATTTCTAGGAGTAAGACAAACTGGAATGTCAGCCTTAAGCCTGGAACCCCTGGGGCCTCAGACATGGAGGGCTAAGGAGGGTCCCCTACGGTCCACCTGCACTAACTCTAGAAAAACAAAACAGAGCCCCAGCTCCACTGGAACCTGGAATTTGGGGGCCCAGATGACTTTCAAGTCAGTACAGCACAAGTTATGATGTGCAGCCATAAAAAACCCAATTACATAAACTGACTGTGTCTTAAATACAGACTAGCTTTAAAAAAGGTCTTCATCTCAGATCCACACGGGGCTGAATGGATGTATGTTGTCAAAGTCTGCTCCACCATAAAGGCACTGGAATTATGTCTTCCTATAATGTGATGTGTGAAGAGCAGTCCCATTCTATCCAATGCATTCAAATGGTAATGATGAAAACAGCCCAAGATAGGTGTCTTTAAAAATCCTACCACGATTGTTCAATCTACAAAGGTCTTTTTCTCTATAAGAGCTTCATTGTCATGTTCCAAGGAGAAACTGGCCCCTATAATGAGTATACATTAAGTGTTCTTAGTATTTTGTAAGGAGACAAGGTCTCCTATCTGTGGCTCTGGCCAGGTCTTGTCCTCTTGAGCACAGCCTGAGAAGGGGATGGCATCACAACCATCCAGGGATCTTACTGTGGCCAGGAGTCCCTGACCAATAGGGAGCTGTGAGGTACTCAGACCAAATGCCAGGGGTTAGGCAGATCTACAACACTGCTGTGTCAACTGATCTGCCATGGGAGTTTGTGCACATGATGTTTCCCAATATGGCCCAGGCACGCTTTCCAGCCCAGAGCTGACCCCCCAATGCCATTCAGCAAAAAAGCCATGAGGCCCAGAGCACCAGGTCATTAAGTGCTTTGTGAGCAGCATGAGCCACCACTTGGTTGGAGGCCCATCAGAAGTGCTAAGAAGTGTTCCACTTCAAACTCACACCTGCTCCATAAGAAAAGGAGTGGGCAGGAAGATCACAGCAAATGTCCGTTATCAGAGACCTACATGTTGGGCTTCCTCCTAGACCCAAGTCAATTGAGATTATCCTCCAAAGCAGTCACAATTTCCTTGGTACAATAGGCCCTTTCCCGTGAAGCTGTGAAGCATCTGGAAAATAACAGGCAAAAACAGAAGAAAGTCTTTCAGGTACTCCAATTCTTTTAGGACAGCTTAAACAAACATCACAGGAACGTTAAGTGGCAATTGTCCCCAAACAGGGCATTCTAAGGCTCAAGCTACAAAAACACTTAACAATGACTGTGTGCACTGTCATCTGCAGCAGCCTACAACATGCATGGACATTAGCACTGTGCAAGCAGGTGATTGCTGAGCACTGTCTGTAGGACAGGCACTCTGTAACATGTCATGGGACACTGCATGCCTCAGGCAGCAATGCCATCCCATATCAGGGCCTGATGATCACAGAGAATCTAGGCAATGATCATTCTCTTGCCATATAAAGGCACTTGGGTACTGGAGGGACAAAGCAACAACATTGAGTCCATATGGGAGGAAGAGAAAACGAAGCAGGCACAAGTTGCAGCTCAGGGCTGGACAGCAAACTCTCCTTGCCAGCCCCTCCAGAGCCCTGAAACACCCACAGCACAGCTCAGAAGGAGCACCCTCTGCTAACCCATTTTGCTTAACTGTTTTGATTATTCTCCAGTTTTTTCTTTTTCCTCCTTGTAGTACTGATAATGCTAGGCAAGTGCTCTGCCACAGAGCTATATTCTCAGCCTTTTGGGTAGCTTGTGAAGACCCAGGGAAAAGAGGAAAATGGTACAAGAATGCAACCTCTTCCTTTCCTACCCATCCCTTTATTAGCTGAAAAATCCCACAGATCCAGATCCAGAGTCTGTTTCCAATGACTCCTCAATTACTTTGTTTTTCTCAAAATGATCATTTTCAAAGCCAGTGGAAGTGGAGTCATCTCACTTTCACACCACACAGGCTCTCAGCTAGGTTACTGGGGAGGCTACCATACTGCACTTAAGTCTACTGACAGATGCCAGTCTATGAAGGAAGTCCTCACATGCTACAGCTAACTCCAGAGGAAAAGGAATAAACTACTGACACAGGCTTGCTCCTTAAAGAAGCCAACTTCTCTTAGAAAGCTTCAAACCCACCCTCATCTCAACATTGCCCCTGGCAATCACTAGAGTCCTCAGCTTCAGGACATGAATACCAGGGACCCACAGCAAATCAGGAGGCAGACAAGGAATTTTGGGACCCATATTGTCTACCAGCGGGTAACAGACATACAGAGCGCCAGAGTCTGCATCTGACTCCTGCCCTGTACCAATTCCAGAGTTCCCTAAGCTCAGTCTGCCCCCTCCTAGTATGACCCAGTGCTGAACAGCTTTAGTCGTCAACTTGACACACCTGGGTTGAGGGAGCCTCAATTGGGGAGTTACCTCCATTGTACTGGTCTGTGGCCATGTCTGTGGAGTATTTTCTTGATTTCTGAGTGATTTGGGAGAGCCCAGCCTACTGTGGGTGGTGCCACCCCTGGCCAGGTTGTTTTGTACTGTGTAAGAAAGCAGGTTGAGCATGGGCCAGAGGTACAAGCCAGTAAGCAGCGCTCCTCCATGGTCTATACTTCAGCTCCTGCCTCCAGGTTTCTGCCCTGAGTTCCTACCTTGGGCTCCCTAAGTGATGAACCTGGGAGATGTAAGCTAAAAATATACCCTTTCCTCTCAAGTTTGTACTGGTTTGACTAGAACAGGCCCCCAGTCATGTTTGGAACAAGTCTAGAGTGGTAAAAACACTAGGTCAAAATCAGGTTCTTACTAGGCACCTATACCAGAATTCTACAAGGTGCCTATATCTAGGAATCCTGAGGTCAGGACAGAGTAAGGCCAGTCTGCTTACTACGTGGCCCTCCTATGGCATCTACGACTCATTCTCGTGCTCTCAAGCTGGCAGCACATGTACCTAGAACTTTTAGAGCTGCCTACTTCCAGAAGCACCATTCTATCAGGAGATGCTGGCCTCATTCCTGGTATGCTCCTAAACTGGTTTCCAGGAAGATTTAAAGCAGGCAGGATTGAAAGCTGCTTCCCTCTCAGGTCCAAGTCAACTTCAGAGGTAAGAGGTCCCTCCTCACAGACTTGTACTATGGCCTCGCACTGCCTTGTGGATATTGGTTCTCTTTCACAAAACTAAGAACAGCAAGTCTCTGCCACCTAATGATGCCTAGCAGATATGCATTTTGCCATGAAGGCCCTATAGTGGAGGAGAGCTACCATTACCTTCTTTCTCTTTGGATATATGTCAAAGATTGGAGAACCTCTGTTTCATGCTCAGGTTCCACCACTTTCTGTTCTCACACAGGCTAAGTCTATTCCAGTGGCCATTCGAAGCATAAACCAGAAGAAGCTTCCAGCAGTACAGACTTGTCATTCTGATACCCACAAAGATACAGTCTCAAAAGACAAAGCAAAGATATAGCCTTGAAAAGACAGTGACAAGGCAGAGCTGGCTAAAAGTCCTGGCAGCATAGCACCTAAGTGTGGAAGGGAATAGCCCACAGAGCACGTGGCACACTGCCCATCTGGCAATTACCTGGCAGACTCTGTGGGACATGGGTGGACACCGCAGCATGTGGGAGAGGTGCTGCATGGGGCGGGCTGGAGTGCAAGCCAGCCAGAAGACCTGAGAGAAACAGGAGGGGAGAGAAGAACAAAACACAGACATTGAAGACAAAACAGAAAAACAGCTTGGGCAATCCAGAGCCCCAGGCAGCCTGTGGGCCAGTCTGGAATAAAACCCAAAGCTTGGAGGCTCAGCAGGTTCCCAGAGGGTGCTCCCCAGTCACACCAAACAAACACAGGACCCACAGGACCCAACATGGCACACGACAATAGGGACAGAGGCAAGAAACTGTACTTACTGTGGCCAAGGCCATGATGGAAGGTCCCAGGGGCTGGGCCTGTGACAATGGCATCCTTAGAGACCCCTGCTTTGGCAGAGGAATCTGCACTGAAGGACAGCACATGAAGTGGAAATGGGACAGGGGTGGTTATGATCCCCAGAGAATTCGAGTTCATGGCCCCAGGAAGCTTGGGGCTGCTGGACTTGTAGGATGAAGACAGCAGGTTTAAGGGAGAGGAGCTGGTCAGCAGCACTGCCCCACCGGTTCCTTTCTGGGACGGAAACACAAACACAGTCAGAACCTGACCTGTTCACGATCAACTCACATAAAATCTGGTCACACATGACAGGGAACACATCAAACATGCTATGAGAATACCTACTGTACAGGCCCCAAAAGAGGAATGAGGAAGTCTCTATGAACTAGCACAGAGGGGCTTCCAGGTTACAAAGTTCATTTTAAATATGCTTTCACAGAGGAAAATAATATGCCATGTATAGATATTCATGATGCATAAAATCATGTATGTTATAGTATAAAATATACAACATATACACTCATCTTTTGTATGTCTTATTATATAAATCTGTGCAAGATGGGTCACTAAGAACCCAAACTTGGTTTTTATTACTGGTGCTTCTTTTACTTAAATTACAAAACTTTATCAAAAGGTATCTTCAGACAAATTTAAAATCTAGGAAGTCCTTGATCTCTCCCAAAGCATCCATAAATATAGACATCAAGGCAAGTCTCTCATTTAAAAAAAAATGAAGATGGCCACAGGCATTAGTCCTGCTCCTGAGAGGCTGTAAAATCCTCACCATCAGGAATTAAAAATGGGCTGAAGAGATAGCTCAGCAGTTAAGAGTACTGGCTGCTCTTACAGACGACCCGAGTTCAATTCCCAGTACCCACATGGTGGGTAACAACTGTCCATAACTCCAGTTCCAGGGGATCCAACACTCTTTTCTGACTCCCACACCCTCTTCTGACCTCCATGGGCACTGTGCAACATGGGTGCACTTATGTACATGCAGTCATACACTCATAAAATAAAAATAATAAAGTATTTTAAAGAATTAAAAACAAAAATTTTAAAGTATGAGTGTTTTGCCTACATGTATGCAAGTGTGTCACATGTGTCCAATACCCACGGAGGCCAGAAGAGGGCACTGTATCCTCTGGAACAGGAGTTATGGACAGTTGTTAGCCACCGTGTAAGTGTTGGGACCTGAACTCTGGTCCTCTGCAGCCAGTGTTATTAACTATTGAGCCATCTCTCCAGCCCCATCATCAAGAATTTTCTGTTTAATTCCTCCACTGAACAGAATGGAAGAGGCTTTTTAAAAGTCTAATCAAGATGAAGTGTCCCGAAGTAACATTCCTAGCTGGTTCCCCATATATTCAAGTTCAAGTGACAGTGAACATTCCTGTCCTATCGACCTTTTAGATTTGTGCCTATTTTCCCTCCTTTTCATCAGAAAGTTAACTGGAAAGCTTCTTTGTATCTTGATGCTGAAATGCGGCCAGTGAAATCTAACTGCACTGAAACCATACATGATTGAACTTTCAATGAGAATAGCTAGTACATATTCATGAACTCTGATGCCACATAAGTTAAAATATAAAAGAACTCAAAGAAGTCTTGTTAAGCTAATCTATAATCTCAGCCTTTAGGAGGCAGAGGCAGGTGGATCTCTGTGAGTTCCAGGGCAGCCAAGGCTACACAGTGAGACCCAGTCTTTAAAAAAAAAGCAGTCCTGTTTGATGTAGGAGATGGGGTAGCTACATCCTAAAAGAGTTCGTTGAGTTGAAGTTGCAAGTTATCCTCTATGAACTCTCATTTCTCTTTGACTTGGAGCCAGACTCTAGTACAGGTACAGATACCTCAGGAAGACCACCCATGAACTGACACAAAAAACAGGAGGAGTGTTCCTAACATGACAGAAATCTTCAAGATTTCACCACAGCTGCAAACCTCAACCCAAGGGCTCACAGGAAATAGGAAGCCCTCATTTTGATTTTTGAGACAGTCTCACATAGTCCACAGCAACCTGGAATTACATAGCTAAAGATGACCTTGAACTTCAGATCCTACTACTTCTACCTCCCCAGTGTTGGGGTTATAGGCATATACCACCATACTCAGTTTATATGGTGCTGGAATCAAACCCAGGGTCTCATGCACGCTAATTAAGCACTCTAGCAACTGAGCTATATCCCCAGTCAGTCCACAGAGTACAGTCAGAGCAACTTCCAATCAGTGGTTTCCCTTTTCCCTTTTTCCTCTTTTTTCCTGGCAGTGACAGGACTGAACCTGACCTGGGGCATGCTAGGCAGGTACTCCATCACCAAGCCACAGTCTCAGCTCTGAGGACCTGAATTTGAATTCCCAGAACCCATATAAAACTAGGCATGGTAGCAAAATCTATAATTTGGTACATTCATAAAATGAGAGGCAGAGACAAAAGAATCCCTGGAAGCTCATGGCCAGAGAGCCTGGTGTGTAACAGCAAGGAAAGAGACTGTCTCAAACAAAGCAGAAGGTATAGACCAACACCCAAGGTTGTCCTATGACCTCAACACACATTCCATGGCACACATATGCCCTTACTCATACACATGAATACATACATTCATACACAATTTTCCCCCCTAGAAACTGATATTCGGTCACCATACAGTGTGGTATGAAGAGAACCGAGACTTTACTGAATAGACCTGATTGCAGTTTTCTATATACATGGGAAAAGAATACAGCTTCCATGCCTTCAACTATGTCAAAACTCTCTTTTCAGTTTTTTGTTTGTTTGTTTTAGACAAGGTCTCACTGTGTAGCTGTAGCTAGCACTCACTACACTAAACTCACTACACAGACCTAGCTACCTTTGAACTCACAGAGATCTGTCTGCCTCTGCCTCTTGAGTATTTTCTGTTTTATAAGACATGGTCTCATGTTCCCAGGCTGGCCCTTAATTAATTCTTGTTCCTCCTCCCTTTAACTCTGGAATTACAGGCATGTACCACCACACCTTGCCAGATTTCTTATATTTACCCCCTGGTAGCATCCCTTCCCTGTGGAACTCTTGTCAAGTCACCTTTGACTTGCAGAATTCTTCAAAGCCAGTCAGAGAATTGTTTTGAGAAGGTACTGCTGTCTATGCTGAGATATGAACACTTCCTCACTGCCACATAACAGGTGACGGTACTTCAATCCTACATACACAGGGCAGTGGCATGGGTTCAATCTATGCCATGCAGGCCTAACCTCCACAGGGACCCATGCCAACAGGTACCATCCACTCACTCCCCTGCTAAGGAGACATTCAGGCTATACTGGGCTCCCTGCCACCAGAAAAGGTCAGATTGAACAGGAAATCCAGTCTTCCAGTGTTTGATCTCACTCACTGTCTCCACCTGACCTTCAATTTCAGATCACATTCTTAGCTCAGGGAAAGGCAAGTGGCCCTGTCTCCAAGGTCCCTGAAATTGGGTCAGGCTGCCTCGCTGGGATACTCACTGGCAAGGAGGTAGATGATGTCACACTACTAACTGCAGTGGGTTTCAGGGAAGAGGTCAGTAACTTTGCCACTCCCTGGGTCCCACCACCAGAATCTCCATTTGGACCTCCAGGCGGGGCCACCAGGGTCAGCTTCTGGGAAACAGGTGGTTTCTTCACAGCTGAGCTTGGGAGTGCTCGGCTGGCAGGCTGTCCTGTAGAGGGAGGCTGCACGCCAGGGAGCAAGGTCCCAGAAACAGAACTTTGCACTGGTGTTCCTCCAGACAATGGGCTGCTGGAAGAAGCCCCATGTTTGGAGATTGAGCCAGCGAAAGGATTATTCTTATAAGATGGCCCCACAGAGCTGGCTGGATGCTGTTTTGCTGAATGGCTCAGGGCACTGGAGGATGAGACTGGGGTCTTATGAGAGCTGTTGCTGGAGGCCGGTGAGCTTCCTGAGGAGGCTGGTGTGGAGGCATGGAAGGCCTGGCCTTTGGCCGCTGTCTTTACCAGCTGCAAGAGAGAACGATGACACTGTGGAGAAGAGGCTTTTGGGCCTTGGAGCTTGTTGACAAAGGGAGCTGGAGGGGTGAAGCTTTTCTGTTGCTGAGTGCCTGCATGAAAGACTTTGACTTGAGGCCCAGCCACAGGAGCTGCTGCCTGGGATCCGTGAGACGTCCGTGGCAAGCTATGATGCTTTGTTTTGGATTGGTGCAATTCAGGCAGGCCCTTGCTGAGGGGAGCCTGACAGGACAGTTCTTTGTAGCCAGAACTCTCTGGTTTTTTCTCCTGAGAGGACTGCCCTAGTGCTAGAGCCTGTTCAGCCAGAAAATTGAGGGGTGACTGCAGAGTGTTAGTGTGCGGTGGTGCAGAAGGACTGGGCTTTGCAAAGTTCCGTTTTTCTTCTGTACACAAAACACCAGTGACTTTTTCTACTGGTGCTTTGGAGGGTGCAGGCAGTGTAAATTCGGAACTGCCAGCTGCTCTGCTGTTCAACACAGCCAGCTCTTTAGACACAGCTTCCATTGAGGAGGGTGGATTTCGAACCAGGTCTCCATCCAGTGAGTCCTCCAGCGTGACTGGAGCAGGGTCAGAAAGACTACCAGTTGCCTGGGATGGGAGATCCCTGCTGGTGGCCCCAATGCTCTGGCCTCCTCCCTGGTGCTCTGAAGGCAAAGCAGAAGGACCACCAAGCTGTCCTGATGGGATGGAAACTTTTTTGTCAGGCTTAGCAGATGATTCCTAAAGGAAAGCAAAAACGCTGATAGTTAGAAGTGTCCAAAGATGCCAACAATGGCCTGTTGTGAGGATGTCGACATGTGAAAAACTCAAGCTTCCTTTGCAATTACAAAATCAGGGATGGATGAGAATAGGTGCCTTGCCTGCTTTGCCTTGTAGCACTGTCTGGTATGTGTCCAGCTGGCTGGAGCTGAGTTTAGCCCAGCATGCTTTGTTGCTAAGTACACACATGCCCACAGCAAAACTTTTCTCCTTTTAGTTTCTGAAAAGTACAAGACTTGCTGAAGGAGACTCTGCCCACTGGCATTCACACTATCTTGGATGTTCCTGGCCACAATCAAGACTGATGCAGAACATGAGAATTGCCTCAATTTAGCTTTCTTTTCCTTTGCTTTTTTTCAGTTCCTGTCTCCTCAGTCCTTCTCACAGAAAGGGGAATAGGATCTATCCCATTACTCTTGCATTCCTGGTACTTAACACACTGTGTTCTCACATGCTATAGGAGATTGATAGATAACTCAGTAATAACCAACTTATACATCTGTTCTCACAATCTCTTTAAGTATTGTTAAGGGAACCCCAAGCCTCAGGAACTGGTAAAAGTTTGGCAAGTACCAATGCTCTTCACTGAGAGCTTTCTGCGACATCTGAGATAGTTTGCATGTATCTAAGCTCCACCTACTATACTTCCATGTCGTTCTGCCAGATAGCTCAAGAGAGACATTGCTCCTTCCTGCTGCTGCTCCAAGCTAACAGGCACACACAGCAGGAGTACATTTCCTCCCCTACCACACAGCTTGGCCTTCACACCTGCAGTGGTCTGGCACTCCAGATCTCTCTGCCTTGTGGAAGTTCAAGAGTGCTATAAGCTGTCCCCAGACAAGTAAAGCTCAATAAGCAGCATGGTGACTTGAGATTTCCTAAGCATGGCTTCAGGAAGAAGCGGACAGCTGGTACCTGACTCAAGCAAGTTGACTCACCTTCACCTTGATTTTAGAAGGAGCTATTACTTTCTTCTTGGCCCTGTTCAAAGAAATAAACATAGACATGGTTCAGAGATCTACAGCTAGAGAGTAAAACAACAATGTCTTGAGGAATAAAATATCAAGGCACTCACAAAAGTGATGTCAGGTGTCCGTGACCTCGTCGGCTCTCCTTAAACAATGTCCTGAAAGAAACAGTGCTGGGTATCACATCACATCTGCCCCTGCATGCCACAACTCTTGCTTCTATTGCTTTCTTGGAGGCCTTGGTACTCAGTGGCTATTTCTCACTAAATCTAGCTGACAATTGAGCCAAATTCCCACTGAGCAGTCACACCTATTACCAAGCCAGAAATCTGGGCTTTACCAAGAAAGCCAATGGCTCTGCCCCAATCTCTCATAGCCACATGTTCCCCAAGGTGTGCCACTTTCCTATTTGGTATTCTCAACCTTCCCAAGGAGAAAATGTAGAGTATCCCACAGTGTATCTTTTTTTCCTGGGAAACTCAACAAAAATTGTCTTTATACAAGTCCAACCTACAAAGAAAATGAGCAATTCCCAACGTTCTGTATCTGTCCAAAGCATAGACTCAAGTCAATGCCAACACCAGCTGCAACTAACTCCCATGCCCTACATCTAGCAGGCATACTCTACACATGGGCAGCATGTGAAAGAGCTTCTGAGACAGTCGCCCAGCACTAGGTTGCAGTATGAAATGTGCACTGCTCCTTGTGGATGAAACTTTTCAACACAAGATGACTCCACCTCTCAGTCCCAATACAGTCACTGCATCAACACAGCAAAGTCCACATTGTGATAAGAAGAGCCTGCAGCTAATCCTCCAACTGAAGTGGCTCAAGGAATAACAAGGACTGCACCACACAAGTAACTTGCCTCTTCCAGACTAATGGGACCCTTTTTAGATCCTAGTAGGCTCCCAGGTAATCAAGTGACATCAGAGTTGAATCAGCAAGACAGTGACTTCCAAGGCTAAGGGTCCCTGTCAGCCCAGACTACCCCTTATCATGAGGTTCTCACCTGGCCTGCATCCAGCCTTTGGGCCAGAGCGGCTTGACCTCAGCATCTAGAAAGGCCTTCACACAGTCCTCCCAGGCCTGGGCCTTACTGCTCCTTTCCAGATCACGGCTTTCCAGTTTGATCTTCACCACCTGGCACAGCAGTTCCCTGAGAAACAAGCAGCGATCAGAAACTTCCTGCCGCCTCAGATGCTGCTTTATGGTTGCTATCACATGCTTTCAGCAGCTCCAGGAAAGTAAATAATCTTAACCTTCAGAGCAATATAGACACAGGCTCAGACCCTAGCCCACAAGTCTTCCAATGAGGCAAGATCCCAGTTTGTGCACACCTGATCTCATCATTCCACTGGAATTTCTTCCGGGGTCCCATTATCCTCCTGCCCCCCTTTTCTTCATCTTCTTCTTCATCAGAACAAATACGTTCTCTCTGTTCCTTGTCTTTCTCCTCTTCCAGCATCCTTCAGAGAAAATAGAAGAAATCCTAAGGTCCTCCTGCCCACCAGTTCCCCCTCCTCCCTTATGCAAGCTCTGCTTTGATTTAAGATTGGAAAATGCTAAAGAGCCTAGAGTCTCATTGTAAATGTAAGTAAACACTGAGAAGTGCATAGAGAAGAGACTGAGGCCTGGAGAAATGGCTCAGTGGTTAAGAGCACACATAGTGCTCTTGCAGAGGAGTCAAGTTTAGTTCCCAGACCCATGTCAGGCAGATCATAATTGCCTATAACTCTGGCTCCAGGAAATCTGACACACCCTCTCTGAACTCCCTGGGAACTTACACTCACACATGCATATTCCCACACACAGATTCACATGTAAACATACAATTAAAAATATTTTTTAGAGAGAAAAGAGATAGGAGGATAATACTATCAAGAGGACAGGACACACTTACTTAGCAACCTTTGCTTGTGTGTGTGCCTGGCATTCGTCTTGGTACTTGGCTACCTGCTCTGGCATTGCCCTGCCAATGGCTTCCTTGAGCTTCTGGAGAGGCTCCTTCAGGCGGCCACCCTACAAAGAACAGGATAAAGCACAAGTCTGGCTTGCATACCACTCTCACACCGAGGATCCATAACAAGATGTCAAAAAGAGCAACTGTGAGCACTAGGCAGACTCAGCTACCCACCTGTTCATAGAGGTGAAGTTTCCGAGCACGTTTAAGTAGAGCATCCTTGCTGCAGGGCAGGAATGAAGCCAGATAAGCATACACTCCAGAACGGATCTGGCTAGTCAGCTCTCGGGTTTGCACCTCAATGCTAAAGAACAGAACACAGTCATCAATGGCCTGCAGCTTGCTGCAACTTATTTCTTCCTTAGGTTACCTTAAGTAGAGAGGAATGCTACACACAAGAAGTAGGTTGAACCTTACCTTGATGGTCACACAATGCAACCAAGAGGCCATAGTAACACATCTTTAGCAGCAACCAATAAGAACAATTCTCAAGCTCAATGAATATGGCTAGGAAACATGGGTCAAAGTTCTCAGGTCAAGGATAAGACCAAATCAAAGGTAGTGGAGAGAACAGGACCCAAAACAAACAGTTATGAGTATTAAATTTCATAAACAAAGAAAATATAAAAGCTTTTAAAGCGTAAGTAATGAGTCACTTGGGATTGGCAGGAAATACTTTCTGGCAGTATTTTGTGGTTTTTTTTTTCAGTTCCCAGTTCCATGAAGTCAGGGAAATCCTTATCTCTTCAGGTTCCCTACCTGAACAAGCAGAAAAATATTTTTCTGTAATGCCTGAGCTTTCTCTATATGACATACTCAAGTGGGTTCCTGTTGACACAAATCCCTCACCCATATTGACCCTTGGGTACTCTTTGTGGTTCTGTGCTTCCTGACCCAAAGAGCCCATCCACATCCTGTCCAATGGAGATCATGTGTGAAAGCATTCTCAAGTCTTTACAACTTGGTAACTGCTCTTCCCTATGGTTGAACATATTCCTACAACTTAATTCAACCAAGAGAAAAGCAACAGTGCTGAGGGCCAGGCATGGGATTTGGTCTAGGTCTATATGCTTTCTGTTGTGTTTATTAATCCAGTTCACACAGCCAAGTACCTTGGGTGTTTGGGCTCTGGGCAAAGCATGATGAGATGAAGTGTTCTGGGGCACAAGTGAAAACGAGAAGGGACACTGAGGGGTATATCCATGCAGAGCAGGCCCCGTGCTATCAGATTGTCATTCATTCTTCTGGATTCTCTCTTTGAATTTCATATTTGCCAAGAAATCCTCTTCCAAAAGCTATGAACACACACATACACACACAAACATACATATTGCAGCATTCTAATTCTAATACTGCCTTGAGGCTGAGATTACTAAAGTCTATCATTCATACAGCCAGGGATGTAGTGTCCCTGTTTCATTCTAAATAGAACAAGAACAGTTAAAATCATATGAACCCAATTCTTCCATTCCTTTGCTGGTCATCTGTAGGTAATCCAACTGTACTCTCACGTTTCTCTGGTTTGCTCAAGCTAAGCATGGTAACTGTAGATAATACTCACTCTAGCAGGATGCCATTAATATCTTGGGTGAAGAACTTCTGTCTGCTTTCTCCCTCAGCGGCTCTGGCAGCCTGTTCATAGTAGACAGTAACAGGCATTAGTGCCCTTTCGCCATGCATCCCTCACACTCACCCAAAGACACAAGTCATTGTTCCAAAAGAACACCTGGAAACAGAACCCTCCCCACTACCTTCCTGACTCTGCCCCAGCCCCAGATTAAGGTCATCTGTGATCCTTACAATGCTGTTGCAGCATCTGTGGACTGAGCTTCCTACGACCTACAGCAGTAGTCACAAAACAGTACAGCCACACAGGGCCTTGCAATCCCGAGGCATCTGGTCACAGGTCAACTCTGCCAGCTATCCAGTTTCTGTGTCCAGACTCGTAACAACTACACTCTGAGTTGAGATTTCTATACTGTCAACAGTAGAAAGGCAACAAAGACCTTGAACAAACCTATGAAATTTAAAGGTTTTTCTATAACAGATCACAATAAAAAGTACCATGTAAGCTTCAGCATTTAAGGACATTATTGTCCTTTGGAAATTTCTGATATACTTCTGGTATCTCACCAATCCTATCACCCAAACCACTAAGCTAACATGCAGTGCCTGAGATCACACCTGGGAGAACCTGAAGCTACCACAGCAGCAAGCCTTAAGGAGGCTGGACCTGGAGGTTCTCACATTTGGCTGCTCACGGGTGTTAGGTGGACAGCTTTCCCCTCCCCAGACCAATCAAAACCACAATCTCTGGGGTCAGGACTCAAGAATTTATCTTTTTCACTGTAATTGTGGTGATTCTAATGGGCAGAGAGAGTTGAGAACCAATGATCTAAACAAAAGAGATGCTGACTTGAAAGCTTAAAGCAAAATATAATTTCTGAAATCAGATATATATATACAATAGTGGTAAAATGGTGACTCTCTGGAAGAGCTATACAAATCTTACTCTTCTGTCTTTCTCTAAATGAGCCTCAAGGTCTCTCTAGCCTCCCTGACTACTCTCTCTACCCCTTCAACAACCTCCTTTTTGGTAGAAGGCCCCTCTAAGGTTCTATCTAAAGCTCTTTTTTTTCCCCTCTGGGGACAGAGTTCAAGGGTTGAGGCTGACCTTTAACTCCTGATCCTTCTCTAAGAGAAGAGACATCTGGTCAGAGGTGTGGTGCTATCATGCCAAACTAGTAGACTTTCTCCCAAAACTTTTCCCTCTGGCTCCAAAATAATGCATACACGTACACGTTCCTCAAATATAACCTTCTAAGCCCTGAACCCTCACTTGCAACCTCTGGACCAGTACTTCCAATTACCTCTACGTCATTTCCATCTACTTCTGTGAAAGGGTAACTTCTGATAAGCAAACTAAACTTACTCAAGTCTGTTCATCTCCCTGGCTTCCCAGTTTTCTCTGTAATCCAGCCTTCTTAAAACCTCCCTCTTAAACTTAGAGGCTTTCAGGGTTTTTTCCTAATCCTAGACTCAAACCCAAACACCTTCACATGGCACATAGGGTCCTCCACTGTCTGGAGCTCTTGGGTCCTACCATACTAAGGGACTCCACCATCCAACCACTCACCCACCCTCAACTCTGCCTTACTTTATGACAAAGTCATCTTGCCCACTAGACTAGCCTGACCAAGGCTGTGGTTTCCAGCCCTAGGTATCCTCAAAATTGCTCTCTGGGTTCCTTTCAGTCTAGCTATTCACCTAGCCATCTAGTTAGCTATCCAAACACAGCAAAGGGTATTTCATTCTGCTTTCTCCTACAGCCTATTGTCTATTTATGCAAGATCACAGAGGATAAAAATTAACTCTTGTCAGCTGAGTGAAGGAGAGAATGTAAAAAAAAAAAACCAACAAATGAACAGATATGATCGTAAGAAAGCAAACTAGATGAAGAAAAGTTTAATACTAACCAGAAGTAACTTTGGAGAAGCTATACAAAATTCAAGCTTTTGGAGATGCCTCGGCTGGAGGAAAGCCCAGAGGCCACAGATGAAAAGCGTAACATGGACACTAGATAATGGGAGAAAGAAAGGGTGTGTGCATTTTATTTTTTAATTTTACTGCTTATTCTATTTAGTAATTTTCAAAGACAGGATCTTGCTGTGTATCTCAGGCCAACCTTGAACTTACTAGGTATCCCACCCTGGCCTCAAACTTGTAATTCTCCTGCCTGTCAAGTGCTGGGATTATAGGCATAAACTACCACACATGCCTAAGGTCATGTACAATTTCTTGTACTTTCAAAAGCCATCCTTCTACCCAGAATCTTTCCTAAGGTACTGGAATTCTATTTATTTGAGGGTTTTAGATGGTTGCTTTTGTTTCTGCATTGCTGGGAAGAGAACCCAGGACCTGATGCATGCTATGCAAGTGTTCTGAGCTACAGCCCAGCCAGTATTGAAAGAAAACAAAACTGAGTGATTCTGTCATGTGTGCTTGTATGCATACAGGCTAGCAGACCAGCTTACCTATTGTCCCTTAGAAGCCGTGGCTTATTTAATTGGGTTCTACGCACCAAATTCTTGTCTTCATGAGGGTGTGTCAAGCACTTTACTGACTGAGCTATCTCCTTAGTCAGTCATTCTTTTGCTTAAACTTATACTGCTAGTTCTAAAATCCAGAAGTACCCTTAATTAATTCAATCTCATTCCTTAAATATGTATTCCAAATGCCCCACTATTTGTCAGACTCATCAACAGTTTAAGTCTCCAATTTTTCTTTTTCTTTTCTTTTTTAAGACAGAGTCTCATATAGCTAAGGCTGGACTTGAACTCTTTTTATGTATGTGTGGAAGGGTGTGTGGTGAATGTGTGTGATGTATGTACACATGTGTACACATGCAGAGACCAAAGGAGGCTGTCAGGTCTCCTCAATCACTCTTTGCCCTATTCCTGTGAAGCAGTGTCTCTCTTAACTTGGAGTTCACACTTTTAGCTAAGCTTGCAGCTAGCAAACCCCAAAGCCTTCTCTCTCTGCCTCACCCCCATGGAGCTGGGGTTACAGCATATAAGACCACACCCAGCTTGTTAAGTGAATGCTCAGATCTGAGTTCAGGTGTGCATGGTTGTGCAGCCATTGCCCTTAACCACTGAGCTATCACTCCAGACCCTGGCCTTGAACTCTTGATCCTCCTGCCTCTATTTCCTGAGAACTTGGATTATAGGTAAGCACCACCAAACCAAGCCACAAATTTTATTTTGAGAAATCAAGTCATCTCTCTAACACATCAGAAGCTGTCTACCTATGTAATTTTTCTGAAGCCTTTTAAACTGTACAAGCACTATTTGGAGGGTTTGATTTTATGCTGAATTACTACTCAACTGCTACATTTCAAAATAAACATAATTTATAAGACCAGCTGAAGTTGGGTTTGATGGCATACACTGATAACCCCAGTTGCTCTGGAAGCCAAGGCATGAGGATTCCAAATTTGAGACTAGGCTGAATAACTCAGTGATATCTTGTCTCAAGACAAAATAATAGGGGTAGGGATGTAACTCAGTAGTTCACCACTTGCCTAGTACACACAAGGCCCTTGGTTCAATCCCCAGTGCTGAAATATTTTTTTTAATTAAAAAAAAATTTTAAAGCTAGACATGGTAGCACAGGTCTATAATCCTGGCACTCTCCAGAGGCTGAGGCAGGAGAATTGTGAATTCCAGGGAAGTATAGAATACATACATAGTGAGACCTTGTTTTTAAAGGAAAAAACAAAAAGATGGTTTCCAGAAATAACTGAGGTCCTCCTCACCACTAGGATATTTTTGCCCTGAGAGTTGTATAAATCAATCAATCCCTAACTAACCAGGAAACTAAACATCCTGAGCATGCTGATTTACAATAGTTGCACCTTCTTTTAAAAGATTAAGCATCTATGTTGCCTAAACTGACCCTAAACTCTTGGGTTCAAATGATACTCCTGCCTCAGCCTCTTGAGTAGCCGGTTGGACTTGTCAGGTACATGCCATTGTGCCCAGCCTACAACAGTTTTTTTAATAAGCTGCTTTATTTATTATAAGAAAAAACATGGCCCAGCATGGTAGCACACAGCTGTAATCCCACTACTCGGGAAGTAGAAGAAGGAGGATTAGGAGTTCAATGTTATCCTCAGCTACTCAGCAACTTCAAGGCCAACCTGGGCTACATGAGACCTTATCTCAAAACAAAACAAAAAACAATTATAGCCTTTGAGTACCTGGCTCAAGATTGTATATACTATACCCACTTTTGAGGAATAGAATGAAATCTGGTATGATTTTCTTTTTTAAAAGATGAAACAAGTTGAGGTTTCTCTAGCTTATTCTCTTTAGACCCCTCTTTCCCTGGATTTCTGGTGAAACATTAATTTTAACTTTATAGTAGAGGGGTAGGTGCTATGGGATCTATGTTTTTTCTTTCTTAGAACATTCCTACTCACATTTGACTGAAGAAAACCAAAACAGACTTGGGCTGTCTGTATGACCTGGGCTGAGTAGCTGCTGAACCACATCAAGACAGTAACCTGAAGGGGTATCAACCTGAGCTCTCTCGGCATCTACATGGTCCAACAACAAAGACAGAGGATGTAATTAATGTGCATTAGGGAAGATAGGGCAAGGCTACCACGTCACTGGATTCCCTGGGATCCATGAAAATGTACAGTGGGCCAATAGAAGAGAACAATGGGAATAGCCTAGGCATTGACCAAGGTATCCCTCTTGAAGCACCTCTTGAACATGCATTTTCAAAGACATTTTGAGAAGAAATCAACCTCTGTGTTTACATAAAAGTGTTTTCCCTTAAGGGATCATTATACTTTGGAGTAGAATCTGCGATCTACTACGGAAGACTGCAACCAGGACCACAGACTCCTTTATGGAGAACTGCCAGCAGAGAGGGTCCTCCTGCCTCCCAATCCTCAAGTCTTGGCTGCTGTTGTGACTCACACTGACCAAGAGTGTGTCAGAAGCATTGTGATACACACAACCTCTATGGCTAGACCTCAAGGCCCTGTGGCTTGTACCTTTACCATCTTGAGATGCTACTAAGACTGAGACCACCATGTCCTGCAGAAGCCCACAACAGGAAGGCCTAGCCAGAATCTGGTCAGCAAGCTGGTTGAAAGCAGTCACAAGGGTAAGTGCAGGCAAGAGTGGAAAAGAGCCAGTTACTGAGCCCAGTCAGGAGCAGTACATGGCTACTAAGCCAAACTTTGGGGGTCCTTTTCTAAATTTAAGTATTAGAAATAAACAAGTATCTCATCTAACACCAAGATCTAAAATCTACCCTAAATGATCAATCTTTTTCTAAAAATAAAATTAGAGAAGTGAAAAATAAAATGAGAAAAATACCTAAACTGTTTATGATAATACTATACATCAAGTTTGATTTCTTTCTTTCTTTCTTTCTTTTTTTTTTTTTTTTTTTTTTTTTGAGATTTGGCCTCATACAGCCAGGCTAGCCTTGAATGCACTATGTTGCCAAGGACGACCTAACTTCTCATCCTTCTGCCTCCACCCTCCAAATACTGAGATTACCAGGTGAGTGCTATCAAGTTTAATTTTGTGTGTATGAGTGTATTGCCTGCATGTATATAAGTGCACCCATGTCATGCAATGCCTTCAGGTCAGAAAAGCACATTAAATTACCCTGGAACTGGAGTTATAGACAGTTGTTGGTCACCATGTGGGGTCTAGGAATCGAACTCAGATCCTCTACAAGAGTAGGCAGTACTCTTACCCACTGGGCTATCTCTCCAGTCCCTCAGTTTAACTTTTAATGCCATGTTCATTTCAAGATCTAGCACAGATCACCTTATTAAGGCTCTAAACATCAACATATAGCTTTTGGAATTCTAAGAAATGTTCTGTGTACAAATGTACTCTTCCCTGGGAAGATTATCTTCAACAAGTTATCAATAAGGCTTGGGCATCCAGATACCCATGCACATATACAAAAGGCTCCAGGTGAAGCCACACCCAGGGTCCTAGTCAGAATGGAGCATCTGTGGCCCCTGTGGAATAGTATTAAGTAACTTTCTAAATTAAACCTCATTAATTCAACCATTAAAAAATAATGAAGGCTTTATAATAATATTTATTAGGTTAGAAGATCTAGAAACAATTACAACTATAATCACAACTGCATAAAAACATATACACATACACTAGAAAGGAAAATGCAAACTGAAACTCGTTTTATTAGGAGGAGGGTAGGGTCTCATGTAGTCTCTATTGACCTCAAACTCACTAGTCAAAAATGACCTTGAACTCCTGATGCTCCTGTCTCTATCTCACAAGTGCTGGGACTACAGGCATGGGCCACCACATAAAGTTTATGTGCTGCTAGGAATTGAAACTAGGGCCTTGCGCATACTAACTAGGCACCGGATAAGCTACATCCCCAATCCTTAAATTGTTTTTAGATGCCCACTTCACAGTTTCTCCATGCTATTGTAGGAACGGGGCCAGGTAAAGATGAAAGTATCAATTTCACACCCAAGAACACTGTATTTTCAATACAGAATATCAACCTCTCTAGTCAACACTCCCCCACCAAGACCTTGGCCATTTATTTGTGAGATCCTGAACTCTGTCATGCCCAAGAGCAATCACTTAATAGAGAAAACTTGCCAAATACAATGTCTACCCAGAGTGGCCTCCCAACACTGTTTCAGGCTGTGGCACCTCATTCCCACTAAATGTGTTCCTATCCTTTCCAAAACAGTGAAATGACAGGCTACTACTCTGAACACAACCTATGATAGGAATGAAGGCAAATGCCAGAATTCTGACTTTCCTGTAAAATCAACAATGTTCTATTACCACAGAGTCCCACTTAACTTATTTAATAAGACTCTGAGAGACTATTAAACAATCTGGTTACAAATCAAAGCATTGTAAAGAACAAGTCTGTTTTTTTTTTAAACATGAACTCTAAGCAAATACAGGACAGTATATTCAAACATGCCAAGTGCATGTTAAATTCCTCTCACTTCAACATCATATTTAAACATACTCTGAACCCTTGACATGGCACAATTTATTAAAGTATTATATTCAAGTAGAACACTTATGTCCAACACTACACAGAAGCTAACCAGGATGAACTAGAGATGTGAATAAGGGATTTTGTTCACTTTAAATAGTGTGCTCAAGTATCTTCTGGAAGCAAGAAAACCCTCTGTAGCTGCAGTTGACATTTCATCCTGCCCTAAAACATGGAATGTTATACAAAATAAGGACTGTGAAAATGCTATGAGGACCAATGGTTCAAGATGCACACCTCTTGAGCACAAATGCCCCTGGAGCATTTCCAAATCACAGTGCCTATGGCAAAATGTTATTTCAGCCAAAGGCAATGTCATCAAAACTAATGATCCACACTTGGCTTACAGTTTTATAAATGGATGAATTGACAGTCCTTAGCACTTAAGGATCAATTCCAAACACTAGAGGAAAGCAGCAGCATGGCTGCTACATGATAAAGGATGTTTGCTGCTGCAAGGGGACAGGAACAGCGCTCAGGTGAAGCTCCCACTTGTCACTATGAAGGTATACCCGTGAACACTACTGTCCATACCCAACTCAAGGGAGTAGCCGAAACCTAGCAGCAAACCATGTGCTCTGAGTCTACACACGTGTGATGTGCACAAACCAAGGAATCTTCAAAATCTTTGGAATACTAAGAAGATAAATCTCTGCCCCAGCTGCCTGCTGCCAACATCAGAGTCAGTCTATCGCAAATGCAAAGACAGTGTGTGGGAAAGACAGAGGACAAGAGAAAAATTTCCAAAAAGAAAGCAAAATTTCCAGAAGTGAAAGGACCAAGAAAGGTTGAAAAATGAAGACTGATAAGGTAAAGCCTACATTGCTTCCTTCCTCAGGACAAGAAGAGTTTGGGAAAAGTTTATTCTCACTGCCAACTCACTAAAGGGTTTCTTGGGCATCAAGCTTCACCCAGTGCAAAACCAACGCCAATCTGCCTAAACTGCTTCCAGGAAAGCCCAATCACACTATGTCACCATACCTGAGCCAGCTCCTTAACGCGCTTCTCCAAGGGTGTTGGTAGGCCTTCAGGGAGGGAAGAGGGCTGCCTGAATTCTTGATCCAATCCCACCCCAATGGAATCACTTCCGTCATCCATATCTCGGAAGGGGCTTCCTTCTGGAGATTCACTGAGCAGCTGCTCCAAGTCCAAATCCGTCAGCGAGTCCATGGCAGTGGCAGCTTGGAGCAAGTCATTGTCAGAAGTGGAGCCAAAGAGTGAGAGCAATGGGTCAGAGGTACCCTCCAGTTCTCTTAGGCCCTGAACTTCTGCTGATGACACAGATATAGGCTTATGTTCCTCCTCTCTCTTTTTCTGAGCCTCTTTCTCCTTCTGAAACTTCTTTAGCATCTCTTTAACGCTTAATGCGCCAGAGTACTTCTTCTTCTTTTTCTCCTTACTGGCATTGAGGGCTGTGAAGCTGCAAGCAAGAGGGAAACTGATCACTCAGGTACAGGCCCTCCATGGAAAAGTCAGAAGCCTTCACCCCTCCCTGCTCCCAGGGAAGGGTCTCCATGAGAGCCTTTGTTCTGTCAGTCAACCCTGTCATGATGCTTCCCTTCTCTTGGCACAGAGAGCTCCATCTTGCTGGATATAGCTTAAGAGTGAATACAGGTTAGCAACACTGTCATATAATGCTAAATATCCGATGGGTTTTTAAGAACCATTGCTAAGCTGAAATAAAAGGTTGCAAAAAAAAGGGGAGGAGCAGAAAAAGCATTTCAAGAAAGAAAGCAGGAACAGCTGAGAACAGCAGCAACTTGAAGGCAGTTAGGGTGACACTGAGTAAGGAGAAGTAATCATGACCATAGAAGACAAAGGACAATAGCACAGATGGAGAACTGGGGCAGAGAGGAGTGCCAAGAGAACAAGGAACATCAGCAATCACACAGTGACAGAAATAGGTGCCGACACTGACAGTGGAACAGAGGCACGCTGGCGATCTGACACACAGAGATGAGAGTGGCTGACTATGTCCAGAATGGTCCTGTTGGAAGCTAAAGGGAGGGCCAGGCCCTATGGCCTCTTCTGAAGCTGGAGGGGCGGTGAGTCAGCTCGCAGGTGTCCTACACTCAAGGGTCAGATTTTATCCTAGCAAAAGGCTGCTGCCTCTCACCCGGCTTTGGAAAACTTGGACTTTTTCGATTTTTTCTCTTTGTCATAAGTGTCATCTTTTTTCTTCTTCTTTATCTTCTCACCACCTTCCTTCAACTTCCGCTTCTGAGAATTAAAGACAAGGCACAGTTACACAGCTCCCTGAGTCAGAGAGCAGGTGCACTACATAGCATTGGCCCTGCTCCACTCAGGGAACATCCTGAGATCTGTCTCATTCCTTCATGAACAAAAAAATCTCTCCCTCAAAGCAGCCCCTGGGTCACAACCCCACAGTGTTCCCAATAACAGCATCTCTAGGAAACACTCAACTCAGTGTTAATGGCTGTTCTGAAGACAGATTTGGAATGGGCTGTAGACGGGCCCTACCTCCCATTTGACACAATAGGTAGACACTAAAATTTGCTCATTCTAAGGCTGACCAGTTTTCAGTGGGTGATGGCTCTGCAACTGAAGTCCTCTCCAAGTCTCAGAAGAGAGCTAGAAAGGATGGAGCATGCTCCCTTGATCCATACCCTCAAGACTCTCCCCAGAGACCACTCTGAGACAAAACCCTGTCCGAGCCTGTTGGAGCATCCTGTGACATGGACTAAATGTTTGAGGCCTGATCAGTGCCTCTAGGAACACATCATGCTGACATACCTCTGCCTTTCCACCAGCATCCCGAGCCACCCTAAGCCAACACACATTGTCACTACTGATCTCACATGGTCACATAAAAATTAATTTCTAAATTCCAAAAGTAAGTATATTCTAACCTTTGGGGATTTCTTCTTCTTTTCTTTAATGAAGTCATCCTCAGATTCTGAAGCTTGTCTAAACTGTAAGGTTCCTGAGTTAATGTAAAATCCTCCATATTTTGTGGTCAAAGAAGCAGGAACAAGTTCATCATACTAAAAGGGAAAAACATACCATCAGCTGCCAGTTCTGGTTCTATAGTACAAAGACATAAAATCCATCTGAAGAGATGTGACTAGGATTTTCCATCACTTATCAGACAGCATGCTAAGAGTTCCTTTTCCCAATCACCAATGTGCGAGCTACTGGGTGTTTTAAAAAGAAGAGGTCATGATTTTCAGATGAAAAAAAAACAAGGCTCAGGTGTAGGTCACTTCCTCTAGGTTCAGAACTGCTTGTGCTAATGAGGGCACACTGCACTTTCCCAGCCACACTTTCCCACTGTCCATATCACACTGTCATTAACCACTCACCGCCTCAGAGTTATCAATGAAAGAATCCGACTCATCATAACCATATCCCATATCAATCAAGTCCTGGATTCGGTCTTTCCTACGTTTCTTTCCACCCTGAAATTTAAAATCAAGAGGTCATATGCATTTTTGATAAGTACACTGAATTAAATGTTGCCTTGAGTTTCATTATCTAGTCATTAAAGGTAGTAAAACACTATAAACTCACTCTCTCTCACACATACCCTTATTCCCTAAAGACCTTTAAAAATAGGGCAGATTTATATTTGCATAAATGGACTAAGACAAAAGAATGAACTCAATGATTTCTTAAACCCTGTGACCAAACTCGTCCTCTAAGGCAGAGTAACAGGCCTTGTTCATTTATCCATTTAACTCACACACTGCTCCTGCCACAGATTTCTGTGCCTTACTGCATCTGTTTAATAGCTGTATTCTGTTTTTTCTGAGCAGTACATCTACTTCCAGGTCACTGCTGACTACATAATAACTACCGCAGGAACATACAAATGCCTAGAGACCACTCCCACTAATGAGGTTGTTTTCTTGTCCAACACAAAAATCTTACATATTTTTCTTCAAATTTCCGAGCAAGGGCCTCCACTTTATGCCTTTCCTTTTCTTCATCATTGAAAGGATCCAAGACATCTTTTTTCTGTAAAGAGATCATTCCACAAAAATAACTAAAAGAAAAAATGGTCAAAGAACCTTTAATGACTACCCAATACCTATAAAGTGTATAATAAGAACATTATTCAGAAAAGGCAAGACAGAATATATGCTGCCATCTGATCGGTTTTTATTGTTTTAAAAAAATGGAATTTCAGCAAGTTTGGTGGCTCATATCCTAGCAACTAAGGAGGGTGAGGCAGGAGGATCTCAAATTCAAAGCCAGCCTTGGCTACAAAGTGAGGTTAAAGCTAGACCACACAATCTAGTGAGACCCTTTCTCAAACAAAAGGGCTGGGGACCTAGCTCAGCGGTCCTGGCATATGTAAGGCCTTGGGTTCAACCCTAGGACCACACATTTAAAAAAAAGAAAACTATTTATGAAAACTTCCATTTATGTAATTCAAGAAAACTTGATCAAATACTTACAACAGTCTATCACAGTATTAGAGACTATGGGGATTCAAATACAGCAAATGGCCTTTATTGGAGATGATCACTGTCTACAGAACTATGCAAAATAGTTTATTTTTTTTTTGTAACAATTTATTTTATGCATTTTAAAAATCTTAAGGGGCCAATAGGCTTCATCAAACTTCCAAAATAGTCGAGGCTCAAAAGGCTAAAAACCCATGGAATGTAACACAAGTTCTTGGCAACCATTCTGCCTTCAGGAAAGTGGAATGGGGGATTTGGGAATTTAACTCAATGGTAGAGTGCTTCCCTACTAAGCACAGGGTCCTGGGAGAGTGAAAAGAGGACCAAAAATCAGAAATAAGTAATAAAGAAACAAAAACTTGAGGGAACTAAAAAAGTAGTCTGAGTAGATCTTCTCAAGTCAAACCCTGATTCACAGCATCCCTATCCTTAGAAACACATTTTCAAAGGTCTACTGCCACCTCCTGTCCTCGACTTCAGTACTCATTCCAACTATTTTCAAGTAGTCTTCCAAAGCTTATTTTTACTCTATACATCAATTCATACATTTATTTATCAAGTAAATTTTTCTAAAGTTAGATTTATGTTTATGGGCAAAGAACTTTAATCTTAATAGGGATTATAATAAATATGCTGAGACTTCAGAGTACACCAAAATCACTGAATGTTTGCTTCAAAACAAAAATCTCTAGGCTAGGTATGGTAGTACATACCTGTAATCACAGCACTGCAGAAGCAGAAGCAAAAGGACAGAGAATTCTAGGCTAGTCTGACCTCCACAGTAAGGCTCAATTTCCAACCTCAAACAAACAATAAAGAAAGAAAACAAAATCCCCTATTCTATCCTCCTATTTCTGTCTCCTAAAACCATCTACCTGTGAAGATCAGTTAGGTGATTTACAGTATGAACAAATACTGGGATATTACAGTACATATAAAACATACACCATAAGTGGGTAGTTTTAAAAAACAGGTGCTTATCTGTCTCTTCTAATGTTTCTACAATGCTACACACTACTTAAACTTTTAAAAATTCCATTTTGGGGGTTGGAGATAGCTCAGTGGTTAAGAGTACTTTTGCTTTTGCAGTTCCCAGAACCCACATGGCAGCTCACAACCATCTGTAACTCCAGTTCCAGAGTATCCAATGTCTTCTGACGTCCATAGGCACATATGTGATATACATACATGTGGGCAAAACACTCATATACATAACATAAAAATAAATAAAATCTTTTTTTTTAATCCCATTTTTAAGCACTACCAGATTCAACATCTTTCAATAATTACTATTTCCAGACTGAAGGTCCAGCTTTGTTCAAACATAGCATCCTGGATGTTATTAAGCTCTCCTTAGCCAAAGACCTCTGGGGTTTAAACATCATCACGTTGTAACTTCTGCTACTTTGTACTCCTAGAATTCTCCTAAAATATCTACAAGACTGCAGTTCCCACAAGGCGAGGACAGTCTTTTCACCTTTATGTGGCACTCACAGTGCAGCAGTGCTTCACACTGTAAGGCATACATGTTAAATGAATCAATGCACAAATGTATCAGGCTAGATTGGGGAGAGGATGTGCCCAGTTCCTCATACATGACTATACTTTGAACACTACAAAACAGATCCATAATGATTTAGGAGTTCTAAAACTGAAGTCCAAGAGTGATTACCCTAAAACTGGATCCAAATTTCTCTGTGTGTTTCATGCATTTTTCTGCAATGCTGAAAGCAATATAGAGCAGAGCAAGGGGGAGGAGGGTGAAGGCAGAGCACTGGAGTGCTAATTTCAGCTGCCATCCATTTGGTTTATCAACTCCTGCTACTGTCTCTTCCTTAAGAAATTTTGAAAAAAGAATTGTGAAAAGATTTTAAATTCTTCTCATCCTGCTCACTGACTGGCCCTTATACAACAGAACGATCCTTGGTATATGTACTAGCTTCCATTATGCCAATAAAATCTTTTTCTTAATGAAGAAAACATTTTTTGTGGGGTATGGTGGCAAATACCAGCACTTTGGAGGAGGTAGAGATAGGAGAAAGGAGTTCAAGGTCACAGTAGCTATGTGGCAAATTAAGAGGCCAACCTGGGCTACATGAGACCCTATCTCAAACAAAACTCAAAGAACAACAGAAAACCCTGCATATTTTGTCAAAGCAAAGTGAGGAAATACTTCTAACTAAATGCACTTCCTCCAAACAGCTCAAATGTGAATCAGACTGAGTACTTGGTACTGAGACACTGCTAGAGACCTCATCAACATGATTTCATTCTACCCTTGGACAGTCTGTGATCCAGGCACTGGCCTAATCCCAATTCTACTAAAAGCCTCTCTAGAGACCAAAATACTACAAGTGTGGCCTCCTTACCCTCTCAGAACCTAACAGAGTGCATCAGTACACAGCAGATGCTTCAATGTTCTTTACCTAGCTCCTCCTCATACTCTGATTCTCTCTACACACACACAAAAAAAAAACAAACACAAAACTGGTCTTGGCTGACAGTGGTTGCCTATAAGAAGTGGGAAAGGTGCAGTGTTCTTTGAGGCAAGCAGTAAGTTTCTGGTATCCTGGTAAATGCTGTATTTTGTAATTCATCCAGGTGCAGGTTGCATGGTTGTGCTGTTTGTGAAAACACAGGGTTTTTTGTTGTTGTTGTTTCAGACAGATCTTCCTATAGCCCCAGCTGGCCTGGAACTCTCAATGTAGACCACCCTGGCCTCAATCTCACATGCCTAGCTGTATTTTTTCACAAGTAAAAAAAATTATTATAACTTTTTTGGTGGGGTATAGTGGTGTAAGTAACTATGTGATCTCAGCACTTAGGAAGCTGAGGCTGCAGGATCCTATGTTCAAGATCAGCCTGAGCTACACAGTGAGACTCTGTAAGGCTCAATTTCCAACCTCAAATAAACAAAAAAAAGAAAATTCCCTTATTTTACCCTCCTATCTCTGTCTACTAAAAACAACCTAAAAAAATTATATAAAAACTTTAAAAAATGTTAATGAATGGTCAAAACCATAATAGTTGAAGCTGGGTGATGGACACATGGGTGCTGCTTATATTACACTCTCCTCTTCTGTGTGTATGCAAGTTCCATACCAGAAAGTAAAACAAATGTGCTCAGAAAAGGAATAGATCAAGCTAGTGAGATGGCTCAGTGGGTAAGGGCATTGCTCCCAAGCCCAATAACCTGATAAGACCTGGGACCCACATGGTAGAAGGAGAGCTCTGACTCCCACAAGCTGTTCTCTGATTTTCACATAAGCACTGTGGTACATGCATGTCCCTACTCCCCCAACCCTCTGCTACACAATAATCAGAAAAAAATAGGTCAGTTAAAAAACATCTTAAGAAATCAATCCGATTTTCAGTTTGAAGCCTACAAAGCCAAATCTGGCAAATACTAACAATAATAGTGTTTTTGTTTTTTGTTTGTGTTTTTCTTAAAGGCAGAAGTAGATTTCTACCCAAGATACTTATGTTTCAAAGAGATAGCGGTGTGGCTGTCTGTCTGTCCTTCCACCACGTAGAAGGAGGAAAGAGAAGCATCCAACACTATAACTGTCAAGAGACAGGTCTCAACTATGTAACAATCTCAACATGAAAAAATATGTTGCTTCTTCTAGTTATATAATTAGCCAAAACTCAAACTAGCCTTTGATGTGCCATACATTTTTCTCTAACATAAGTGAGAAGAATGATTCTTAAAAGAATTCTCTTCCTTCAAGCCTAATGGCAAGATCAAGACCAGTTAACACTGTGCTTACTTTGGATGAGTGATGTGATCTTAGGCCAGCCCATGTGCTTCAAGTTTCATTTCCTGCTATGAAGGCCCCCACGCTCACACTGACATCTTTGTGCAAAGCAGCTCTGAGACCACTAGAGCATACCTTGTCTCCCGGCTGAAGGCCTTTCACCTTCCCTCGGATATTTTTCACCAGTTCTGGGTAGAAGAACTCTGGGCAGCGTTTGTGATCTGGCTCAAAGAGGGTGAGTGTAATCCGAACAGCTGCTGCAGCTGGCTCACAGTCCTGATGCTGATCTGCTCCCCCGATCTCCTCTTTCCTGGACTTCTTCAAAAATGCAGGATTCAGAGAACCTGGGAGAGAGGTGAACTGGACCCTGTGGGGCTCCGACATGGCTACCAACAAGTCTTAGCAGGTGTCACTGCATGGCTTCTGTTAACATTGAAAAGAAGGGTCAGGTCAAATCAAGATGACAAAAATTGATATTTTCCTCCTCAATTATACAAATTTAAGAGAATTTCATTGTCAAGAAGAAGCCATTAATAAAAGTATTATAATTGCTATCTATTGGTTCTATCCATTTAAGGAATTAATTGTAAATATAAAATTGTGATAACTATTTTGGACAACATTTCAAATCATATACTTTAAGTCCGAATTAGTCTCTTTTTGCATGTGATTCCTCGCCTCTCATTTCTTCTTCTGAGCGTAAATTAATCAAATTTTTTTTTTTTTTTTTTTTTTTGGAGACAGGGTCTCCCTGTAGCCACAGCTGGCCTGGAACTCACTATGTAGACCAGGCTAGTCTTGAACTCACAGAGATCAGCCTGCCTCTGCCTCTCAAGTGACTAAAGGAGTGCACTACCAAGCCCAGCTTTTCTAATCAGATCTTACAAAAGAAAATCATTTATACAGTCTTTTATAGATACAGTTTTCACTTTTAACTCTAATCTTGTAGAATTTACTATGCTCTAAGGTGTGACGAGGACAGGCTTTAACTTGGTTTTTCTCCAGCACCAATCACTGAATAATCTTTCCCTTCCCTGAAGATTTGGCACATACTAAAGCAGCACTCCAGATACTTAACACCTATGTCTAAAAGCCATCTGTTAATATTAATCAAGCACTTAATAGATTCTTTAACTAGTACTGTGTTGAAAAGGTTTATGACACTTTAAATATCTTGAAAGTTCATATTTATTATCCTTCTTGTAAAAATGATTGGCTTTTCTAGACTATTTCAAATCAACTTTAGAATCATTTTGGCAGGTCTCCACCAAAATGTGACTGTACTTTGAAAAATGAATAAAAAATACAAATTAATTCAGGAAGACTTCTATATTTCTACATATGTAAATGTATTAGTATAGTCGATATTTATTTTATTATCATCATAAAAACTGAAGTTAGACCAAATATGGAAATAAAAATATACAAATGAGTTAAAAATCATTCTAATCAGGTAGCAAAGTCATAAACAGTCAGATAGGTTGACCTGTGCATACTATTTACCAACACGCACTAAGATGCTGGAATACGGTACCCTAAAAGAAACCTCCAAGACCCTCAGGACTTTGCTGATTCACCTGGCTGTGAAAATAAACCTCAAGAGAATGCTTAAATGCTTACAGGTCCCCCACTGAGAGCAGGCACAGTCTTACTACAAGAAATGTATCAGGGGGCTGAAGAGAGATGGCTCAGTGGTTGAGAGCATTGGCTGCTCTTGCAAAGGACCTGGGTTCAGTTCTCAGCACTCACAAGGCTTTTAACAATCATCTATAGCTCCAGTTCCAGGGGATCTGACACAGTCCTCTGGCCTCCAGGGGCATGGCATGCATATATATGAAAACAAAACACTCAATACACATAAAAAATAAGTAATTTAAAAAAAAAAAAAAGTTTATCAGCAAGTTATTCAATGGAATGAAGGAAGGTTGTCCTGAAAGTGACAACCAGATCTTAATGTCCCTGTCTAGCCTTAAATTTTATTTTTCAAACTAATTTTTATTTTATGTGTATGAGTGTATTATATGTATATAAGTACACCTGTGTTGTACAATGCCCATGGAAGACAGAAGAGGGCATTGCATCTGCTGGAACTGGAGTTATAGATGGTTGTTAGCCACCATGTGGGTGCTGGGATTCAAACCCGGGTCCTCTGCAGCAACAGCCAGTGCTTTTAACTGCTGAGCCCCCAAGCCCTAAATTTTAAAATATAACCTCAAAGTTTTCAGAGAACAAAACTCCAATCCACCTAGCCAGTAACACTTCTCTTGTTAGCTGCAAAAGTGACAAGACTGAGCCAGTATGGCCATAGGACCAGAGGACAAAGTAAATCAATCTATTAACCCCTTAGAAGTCAGATATTGGTTACATTTACAATGATTACAACATACTCTTTTGGTCTTGGGCTAGGCCATTTGAAACATTTAAAAGAATCAGATATACTAAAGGTCATGTTAAACTTACATTTTAAATCCAAATGTTTAAGAAAATGTAACTAAGTGCTAAAGTCTGTAAAAGACTTTATTCTGCATTTATATAATTCCATTCATGAGTTGTTTATGGTAGGGTATCCTGGCCCATGCCTTTAATCCCAGTCCTTGGGAGGCAGAGGCAGGGAGCCCTCTGTGAATGAAGTAAGGGGCTGGACAGAAAGTTGCAGTTAAGAGCACTCTTGCAGAAGACCCAGGTTCAGTTCCCAGCACCCACACAGGAGCTAACAACCCTCTGTAACTCCAGTTCCAGAAATCTGGCCTCCATGGACATTGCATGCATGAGGTACACTTACATACATCAGGCAAAACACTCTACATATAAAAAATAAAATAAATAAATAAATAAAGTTTAAAAATAAAATAGTGAAGGATGGGCTGGGGATCTAGCTCAGTAGAATGCTTTCCTAACAACATGTATGAGGCCTTACGTTCAATTCTTACACCAAATTAAACCAGGTATGATACACACCTATAATCCCAGCACTGGGGAGGTGGAGGCAGGAGGATCAGAAGTTTAAAATCATCCTTGGCTATAAAGCCAATTGAGGCCAGCCTGAACTACATGATACCGTATTCAAATAAAATAAAATGAAAACAATAACAAGGTTTTAAATATTCTGGATGATTGAATGCTATTTGTATACTACAGAGAAAAACATTCCTTTTTAAAAAAAATCTGATTATGCAAAAGCCACTAGACTCCTCTGTATCTTCAGGTAGTATCGGGCCTGTTTATGTTTTTGTTACAGTAAATGCATTCCCTTTAACTACTTTTGAACTGACTACTGATGAAACAGAAAAATTTGTTTACTAATTTTTTTATTAATTTCTTTCTTGAATTCTTATTTAATAGCTTTTCTTTTTATTTCAAAATGGAAAGATTTATTATCTAAGAAATGACAATTTTCACTTCCTGAAAAATCGTACTGATTTTTGTTTCCCGTCTTATTGCATTGGCTAGAATTGTCAGGGCATTAGACAACGTCTCCTTTGCTCTGTTCCTTACTTTAATGGTAATACCTCCAGGACAAGTTAACATTTTTAATCAAGTCATTACAGTGTCCTTCAATTCTTCAAAATTTTGTAATTTCTGAATTATGAACACGTGTTGAATTTTATTGAGTCGTTTTCTGTAACCTTAAATATAGTTTAAACAATCGACTGTGTTTCACAAGAACAGTGTGTGTAAATGACAGTCTCAACTAATTCCATATACTTCAGGGAAACTGGTTTCCAGAGAAAAACATAGGCGGGGGGGGGGAAGGAAGGGGGGTGTCACCCAGGGAGCCCAGCTCCTCCACCTCCACTGCAATTTACACCCAAAGACCCTGCCTAAGGGAAACGCCCATGGACCAATCAACCAACCACCTTCCCAAGATGGCAGGGACTTAAAAAGTCACTAAATTAAGTCTACCCTTGACACAGAGTCCCTGCGTCGGTCCCTGGGGGTGGGCCTTTTTTTTGCAAAATGTCAAGCTTCTACCACGTCTGTGGGTTTAGGCTGGCTCCAGGCCCCCAAATAATCATCAGTCTTCCTGCTGTCACAACTTCTTGCAAAGTGTCAAACTACTTAAAACAGCTAACCGGGAGCCTGGCCCCGACCGCAGGACGCACCTTTGTCCCCAGCGCCGACGCGGGCCACATACGTCCCCCCGCGGCGGTCCTCATGCCGGCCCGGGACCCCGGGAGGCGGCGTGGCTCAGCGGTCAGCTCTCGAGCGATGCCTGGGGGCGCGCGGAGGGCCCGCGCCGCGGCCCATGCTGGGTCCCAAGCCGGGGAGGGGTGGGAGCAGGAACCTCTGGCCAAGTCGCCGCTGCTCGCCGGCCCAGAGGGGAAAGCAGAGAAATGCCAAGTCCACGTCCAAGAAAACAAGTCAGGCGACGCCGAGGGCGCTTGGCGCGGACACCGCTCCGGAAGCCAGCCGTCGAACCCGGCGCTTCCTCCGAAGGCTGGAGCTCCGGCCCCGGAGCGCGGGCTCGCGGGGGAGATCAGGGCCTCCCCCCGCCGGGCGGGGGCCCCGGGGTCGGATCAAGACTGACTCCAGGCCGCACCGAGGTCCGTCTGGGTAGCACTCGGGCGCCGAGACCCGTCAGCCCGGCACCTCAGGCGCAGGAACGGCCCCGGGCCCGCGCCCGACTAACGGCCGTAACCAAAGCGTCAAGACGAGCTAACGATAAGTCCAGAGTCCCGAAGACCGGGCGGGTCACTCGGCCCGCTGCCGCCCGCGCTCGTCCGGCCGCGCCACCGCCGCCGCCGCCGCCGCTCCGGACAGCGGACGCTTCGTTGTCACGAGCCGAAGGGAGGGGGGAAGTGGCCAGGAGTCTTCGAGCTCCGGCGCGCTGAGAGCGCGGCGCTAGAGTCACGTGCCTCCACACCGTCCAATGAAAGCTCGCGGGTACGCTGACGTCAGCGCATCGGCGTGGCCGATGACAGCCAGCCCCCATCACGTGGTCAGGCCCACTCCAATGGGCGGCGCCGGGGCGACCTGAAGTTCCCGGCTGCCCGTGCGGCGGCGGTGGTTGGGTGGTAAGATGGCGGCTGTGAGTCTGCGGCTCGGAGACTTGGTGTGGTGAGTCGCAGCGGCCGGAGCTGAGCGAGGGGTGGCGCGGACCTGTCTTTCTTGAGCGCCGGGGTTGATGGCCGGTTCCGGAGCTGCTTTATTCTGTGCTCCTGGCCTCGGAGAATGGGAAAGACGAGGGGCCGCCGCGCTGCGAACGACGCTTGGGCGGAAGGGGCAGTCCGGTCCCCGGGGGACCGAGGCCGAGGGGGGCCGCGGCGTCCCTGGCTGTGAATCCCGAGGCCATCCGGGGGAGGGCTGCGGCTCCGAACTCGTATGCCAGGAAACACCAAAGAGGGAACCGGGGCTCCGCGCGGCTTCCGTAGGACAGCCGAGTCCCCAGGGTTTTGCTAGAGCTTCTCGCGGGGGATAGAGCTGTCCAAACCCGCCATCCGATAAAACAGACCTGGGCTTGAGGCTCCGCTCCGGGTGGCGAAACGGCGACTACCCGGAGCTGCCTGGTGAAGAACCCGAGGAGTGACCTCTGCTTTGCAAACGAGGACTTGGTGGTGACCAATGCCTCTCATAGTCTGTACCTTGTGTCCCCGACAGCTGCCAGAGCCAGAACCAAAACTAAACGTTGTCGCCTTCCTGAAGCTGCGTAGTTTGTTTCCTGACCTAGAGAAGGCTTCCATTAGCATTTGTCAAGCTAAACTGATCTTGTGAATTAAACCAGACTTAGTTTAGTAAAGTCTGTTTTTACAAAGGGAACTCACCCCAGCCCTGTCACTGGGAGACTCCAGAACAGTGACTCTCTACAGTTTTGTTATCCTGCATTCCTTCAGTGGAAGAATGTACAGATCTCAGGCATATATATGTACATATATATGTGAAGTATATATATGAAATATTCCATGTGGAAGGCTCATTAATAACCCCTGTTCTCCAGCTTTCGTTCTGGCCCTTGAGAGCTAGCAGAGTCAGGAGCATAAATTGCAGGGTGAGTGGGCTGAAGGAGATGGACTGGCTTTTCCAGGACAAGTTCTGACTCTTTGTGTTTTCTCTAGGGGGAAACTGGGCAGGTATCCTCCCTGGCCAGGAAAGGTGAGTGTCATTCTACTACTCAAGGAAGCTACCTGAAGTTAAATTTGAGAATGTGGGTGAACGAATGGTGTTTCAGTTTTTAACATTGATAAAATTCAGATTTCCCCCCCTACTTATCAGTCAATTTAGAAAAAGATATAAACCAGATTGTTTAATTTGCAATAATCACTTATTTCAGAGATGATTTGTGACTTGTGGTTTTTAACCTGGAAAATAATTTCTACTCAGAATATTGCTTTATACTTAACAAATGGAGAAACAAATAGATTTTCCAAGAAGAAAGAAGTCTCAGTGTAGGTTAGTGAAAAGCCAAAGTATTTTTGTCCCAACTAAGTTTAAATCTTCTTCCCCTGTTGCCATATGTGCTTCTCCAATGCATCTCTGTGGAGTTGGCATTCCAGATTTTTGAGAGAGGTGATCGTCATAGCTTTGCAAATGTTCTAGATTTATAGTCATGCTAGAAATCCAGGAAATGTCTGTAGACTTAGCAATATGATGTTTCCCTTGCCTCGGTCATCCTTTATTTTCTCTACTTCTTATCTCAACTCTTTGTACATCAAAAGTATTTTGAAGAATGTTCTTTTAAGTTTCTTCATTGATCACATGTCACATGGGGGATGGGAATGATGTTGAGGTTAGTATTAACTGATTGTATAACAGGAGCCATTGCAGTAAAAATGATACTGTATCTCCGAAATAGTGTGCTACCTGTTAGTTATAGGGAACTTCCAGAATATTTATATTTTTCTACACATCTCAATAGAGAAAGACAAGTAAAGGGCTTTGGTTTCTTTTTTCCAGCTTACTTGGAGCTGTGGCAAACTACTTTTCTGGTAGACTGCTGTGTTCTCATGACACTTTCTCCCCCTTTATCCTCCAGATTGTTAATCCACCCAAGGACTTAAAGAAACCACGTGGAAAGAAATGCTTCTTTGTGAAGTTTTTTGGAACAGAAGATCAGTGAGTAGTATTCACTGAGAATTCATGCTGCCTTTGGGTGTTATCCTAAGTCTGAGCTGCTTTGCAAATATTCTAAGGATTCTTAGTTCAGGCTTACTATGGGGTATGAGATGGCACATCATTCTGTCTTCATATTTAAATAAAAGGTGCTATTCTCATCTGTCAGAAATTATCTTGGGGCCAATAGCAGTGTCACTCAGGTAAGAACCAGAGCTCATCGCCTTCTCTACAGGTGATAGTCGCATTGAAAGTTTCTCACATCTTTATTTCATCAGCAGTCCCTGTTTGGTTTCTCTTACACTTAAAAAAATTTTTGGGGGGACTCTAGGGATGGAACCCAGAGCTTTGCCCATGCTAGACAAGCCATTGACCACTGAACTACATACATAACTGATTCTCTTTTTAATGACCATGTATTACAGTCTTTTCAGGAGGTACACAATGAAAAATAAGATACTATTTATTGAATAAAATTGTTTAATCCTATTCTCTAGTAAATGAAAGTAACTTATTATAGCATTGCTTTATTTTCTTGTGTGCTTGAAGTAGAGGAATCCAGGACCATAAGGTCATAATAAGGAGAAGAATGCATATTAACTTGAATTTCCAGTCATTTGTTTAGTTTTCTCATCATTACAGCAAGGTGATTACCCAAGGTCTAGCTAGGTAGCTTGATTTCTTTCTTTTAAAAAATTTTTATTTATTTTATTTTACATGTATGAACGTATTGTCTGCATATATGTAAGTGCTTCAGTGTTATACAGTGCCCATAGAGGTCAGAAGAGGGCATCAGATCCTCTGGAACTGAAGTTATAGATGATTGTTAGCCATCATGTGAGTTCTGGCAAAAGAACCCAGGTCCTCTGCAAGAGCAACCAGTGCTCTTAACTGCTGAGCCTTCTCTCCAGCCCCAGCTTGATCTCTTTAAGCAGTTATATTTGTATTTATGATTGTTATAGGAAAATGTTACTTCAGGTTTGAAAAAAGATGGACTTTTTTGCTAAATCTAACACCGATGGCCAAAATATTCATTTATAGAAAAAAATATATTACATATGAAAGTTCCTTATAAACTGGTTCACACATTCGGGAGTTTAATATCAGAGTGCTCTTCTGGGTTTCCGTGTACATAGTATATTGACAATACAGATATGCCCTGCCCCATTTTCTTTTCACGAGCCAGTTTACCAGACTTGTGGCAGTATTTCAAGAGTGTTACTACCCTGAATTGTGAGAGCAAAGCCTGTGGAAGAGGGACTATTGTTCTAATGCCACAGATTGAGGCTAGAGTATGCTAGAACACTTGCCTAGCATGTTTGCCTTGGGTTCAGCACCTAGTACAATCCCCCACCCCACCCCTTCATACACTTACACAAAGAAAATGCTAATGCCTTAGATTCCATGACGAAGATTCTCCTGATGAGGGAAAAAAAAGTGTTGTTTTTAAGTCCATACTTAGCAATGCTCAACACTGAAGGAATTCCTAGGAAAGTGAACACTATAGTTCTTACCTTTCAGGTGCATAGTGAAGTAACAAGACTTAATAGTTCAGCTGGGATTGTGTGCAGAATGACTGATTCAGGTGATTATGAAAGGATTCTGAAAGAGAGAGAGGTCAGTGGAGAACAGTGAGGTTTAAGAAGGCTGATGGAAGACAAGACAGAATTGGTTCCAGAGGATGAATAGAGTTGGAACAAGCAAGATGATAAGGGCAGTGTGAATCCTATTAAGCTAGGTGTTATAGGAAGGAAGAGGCTCCCTGCCTGGGGTAATTGATACTTAAGAGTAATTGATGCTAGAGGGTAACTGAGGCAGTGGAATTGACAAGACTTTAATGACTAAATGAAGATTTAGACAGACCTGAAAAAATGGGTGGGGAGCACTCATTCAGATTATTTGGGGCCTGAAAGCCATTATTTGGTATTGTTTTTAGTGTGTATGTGTGTGTGTGTGTGTGTGTGTGTACGTACGTGAGAGCAGGTGCTTGCCCGAGTTTAGAGGCATCAAATTCCTCCAGAGTTAAAGTTACAGATGGTTGTGAGCTGCCTCACATGGGTACTGGGAATCTAACTTAGGTCCTTTGGAAGAGCAGTACGTGCTCTTAAGCACTAAGCTATCTCTCAGCCCTGGTTTGTGTTTTTAATACTGAAAGCCTAGAAGGATAAAGTAATTTCCCTGTGTATAAGAAATGTAGAACTAGGACACAGGAAATTAGAATTTCATAAACATAAGCACTTAGCCAAGAAACAGGTACAGTAATAAAATACACATACTGAATACAGACATAACTTGCTGCTGGTGGTGGTAGTGATGATGTGATTTCTAGTTGACAAGCTCTCTGGAGTGGGTCTATAAGCAAGTGGATACAGAGCAACTAGTAGCTGTAATGACATTAAGCCTCTTAGCTCTTTTGATGGAATTGCACATAAAAAATTTTATAAAGGCTCAGAATGAAACTCAGTAGTAGAGTATGTGCTTAGCATGCATGAGTCCCTGAGTTTAATTCTCAGCACCCCCACAAAAGATGTGGGACTCACCTGTTACTTTTTATAGGAAGGTAGTGAGCAAATAATAAGGATTTATAGCACTGCTCTTAAGGAGGGATGTTTCCTCAGTGTTAAGGCAGTTTACTTAGCATCATTATGTTATCTAGAGGTAAGATCTCTGGATTGACTGGTGGCAGCAGATTACTTGGAAAGAACTCTGGATCTGTTGCCTGCCTAACATGCATTAGATACTGGTTCTACCTGCTCTCTGATTTAGGCAAGCCATTTGAACTTAAACCATGATCCTTGGCCACGTAAGAGAATGCTGTCTAGGGCTGGAGAGATGGTTCAGTGGTTAAGAACACTGGCTGCTCTTGCAGGGGACCCAGGTTTGATTGCCGACACCCACATGGTGGCTAACAGTGTCCATAACTCCAATTCCAGGAGATCTGATGCCCTTTTCTGACCTCTGTGGACATTGCGCAACATGAGTGCACTTAAATTTAGGCAATATGGTCATACACATAAAAAAATTTTTTTTTAAGTGCAAGAACGCTATCCATAACCTCATAGTTATTCAGGAAAAGCAGCATGAGTTGTATCCCATGTGGTTTGGCATATATAGCAGGTGTTGAGCAAACACTGGGTTAGAATTTGCATCTGTTATAACAGGGAAGAAAAGGTAGCAAGAAGTATGTGCCTGCAAGGAAGGAGCACATAAGAGAGATAGACTCAAACTGCCTGTGACAGAGAATGTATGTCTAACAAGAATCTGAGTTGAGGAATTCCTGATGTCCTTGCAGCCCTAAGGATGGATAGATGGATAATTTTGTGTTTAGACATGAAGCAATGTGTTGTTTTACCTTTATATGAAACTAATGTCCTTTACCAGGAGTACTGTATGCAGTTTAGTTCATGTTTCTCAGAGGATCAGATAGAACTAATCAAGATCATTGAAAGAGACCTGTTAGATGGGAGAGCAGGACTCTTTAGTGTAGGAAAGCAGACTGAAAAACAAGCACAGTCAGAAGTTATGTACCAGTTAGTGGCCCTCAGGAGTTCCTCAAGAGGCACAACAAATGGAATGTTATGTGACTATGTTTAAGACTACCACAGCGACTCTTTTATGAACTGTGCTTGGGAGGTGGTGTGAACAGGAGATAGCAAGTGAATTTTTTTAGAGATGAGGACTATTTTCTCAAGGGCAGATCTGTCAGTGGCTATGATAGAAGCTGGACTCTGCCTTTAAGGCTAACATCAAGGATAGGGCAAGTATGATACCGACCCTTCCTGTATTGAGGACTCATTAGAGTCTGGACCCTGGCCCAGTAGATGGAGCCTGGCCCATGGCCTGTTTCTATATTCCTAAAGAACATGGAATTCAGTCAGCGATACTCAGTTTCAAAATTGACACATGACTTAATGGGAAAAATACATATAGTTACTATTTTTTTATATTAACAAGGGCCTTTATTAAAGAATACAAAGGAAATAAATTGTGTTGGCATCCCACTGTTAGGAAGAGAGGGCCACATCTAAAGTGGGACAGGCCTGGCTGGGTGTGGGATGTCTGAGTCAATACCGAAGGGGACTCTTCTAGAAAAATCTGCTATGCTTGATGATAAGGAGCTTACTAGATTGAACCATGTGAATGTCCCTTTTTCTTATCACCTAGCGTATAACATTTAATAGTTGGAGAGTTGAGCCAAGTGGGTAGTGAGGTCCAGTATTCCAGATATTTGACTGGCACAATCTGACCCCAGGCCAGGGCTGCATGATAGGTCTCCTGGAGAACAATGATTAGCTTCCTCTCCCCCAGCAGCAGGAGCAGCTCCTGTCCAAAGAGTGGCTCCCTCAGTGGTCAGTGGTTGATGACTTGAAGCCATGAAGGAGCAGGTGTTATTCAGTGGAATTGTAGGAAGGTACCTATTGTTTGATGTAGGCAGCATAACTGGAAAGCCTCATTTGGTGTTTGAGAATGTTACCAAGTGTCCTAATTTGTTTTCTATTACTGTGATAAACACCATGACCAAAATTGGGATGAGAAGATTTATTTTTCTTACACGTTCAGGTCACAGACCGTCTTTGAGGGGAAGTCAGGCAAGGAACTCAAGGCAGGAACCATGGAGGAAAGCTACTTATTGACTTGTTTCCTCTGGCTTATGCTCAGCTAACTTGCTTTATTATTTTCATTATTTTATGTGTATGAATATAGTATTGCCTGCATGTATGTAAGTGCACCCGTGTCGTGCAATGCCTGTGGAGATCAGAAAAGGGCATTGGATCCCCTGGAACTGGAGTTATGGACAGTTATTAGCTACCATGTGGGTGCTAGGAACCGAACTCTGGTCCTCTCAAGAACAACCACTTAACCACTCTTAACCACTGAGCCATCTCTCCAGCCCTCAGCTAGCTTTCTTATATAACCTAGGACCACTTGCCCAGGGATGACACTGCCCATAGTGGACCAAACTCTCCCACATCAGTCAACAATCAAGACAGTTCCCCGTAGACAGGGCCATAGAATAGGCAATCCCTGTTCTCAGGTGATTCTTGGTTTTGTCACGTTAACAATAAAAACTAACCAGGACACCAAGTTCTGTTTGAATACAAAGTTTTCTAAATCTATCTTAATTGCACGTCCTTTTGTTTTTTATTTTGTTGTTTTGAAAGCAGGATTTCATGTAGCCCAAACTGGCCTAGACTCCTTATCCTCCTGCCTCCACCTCCCAAGTGCTGGCATTGTAGCATACAATCATACCTGCCTTTGCCGATATCTTTAAGATAATCTTTGCTTGAAAGTAACTGAGACATTTTCCATATTTTCTTTATGTGAGGTTGTACATGTTTGTTTTCTGATACCTCCATCTTTGAATTATTTAAATTGGACTTATAATACCTCAGTCATCCTCAATCTTTTTCACTGAAGAGATGGCTCAGCAGTTAAGAGTACTGATCGCTCTTGCAGAGGACCCACATTGGTTCCTACCACTTGCATAATGGCTAACAACCGTCTGTCTGTAACTCCAGTTCCAGGGGATCCAATGTATCTGTCTTCTGGGCATTGCAAGCCATGGGTGTCCTTACATGCATTCAGGCAAAGTACTCATACACATAAAAAAATTAAAATATGTAAGTTAACTTAAAAGAGAGGTGAAGGGTGCTAGACATGGTGGTGCATGCCTTTAATCCCAGCTCTTGAGAGGCAGAGTCAGTCAGAGCTCTGAGATTGAGGTCAGCTGGATCTACATAGCAAGTTCCAGGCCAGCTGGGGCTACAAGGAGACCCTGTCTCAAACAAAAAAAATGGGGGAAGGATACAGATACAGTTTTATAACCACCACTTCTCACATTCAGATGGAGGAGGCCCCTATATTCTGACCCCTTTCTCACCTTTGGGCTTTCAATATATTCCCATGCTTGTTTTCTCTCTTTATATCAGCCTCTTCCAGTGTGTTGTCATGTGCCCCACATCAACCTTCTAGTCCAAGTCATTCTGTCTAAGGAAAAGCTGAGACATGTGTGTGAGAATGTCATAGGTCTTAAGTATGGGAGTTTTTTTTAATGCTTTTTTTAAATTCATTTGCATAAGTAATCTGAGAATGGCTTAGTGACCGATCTGTCTTCCATTTGAAGAGTCTGTAGAAAGTATGACAGGACACCAAGGCACATTGGCCACTAGGGGCCATGTCAGATGTGCTTGCTTACACCAGCAACTAGATAGAGCTTCCCACCACAGCAAGCCTCCAAACCAGGAAGTCTGGGAGAGTACCTTCTGATCAGCCAGAGTAGCCTGTGGTCTGCATAGAGGCCTTTATTTAGTATTGGTTTATAGTTTGGTTTGGCTTAGTTTTGATAATAGATGTTAATGGTTCAAAAAAAAATGAGGCTGATAAGAGTGAAGTGGTTCTGTTCTTCCTATCCCTCAGCTACCCAGGTAGACTACCTTCTTGAGGTGTAGAGTCAGAAAGTTGTATGTTCCTTCACACAGTTTATAGCATACTATCCACACTCCTCTTTACTTTTTCTATTTAGCCAGATATGTGAAGGGATATCCTCATGGACTATATTTAGCTTGTTTTCCAGCATTAACTCCCTCATACATAAAAGCAAAGTTTTGTACCTTAGACAAAGGCTAGGTAGGCTTAGTGTTTTGACTTTCCAACCCACAGCAAATTGGGCTGAAAGGGTACAGCTTCATCTAGCTCCCCAGAAAAGAATGTGAGGCAAATCACAAGTTGCAACTTATTGCAAGGAAAGAAACAGCCGCCAGGGCTGGGTTTCTAGCTCAGTGGTAGAACATAAGACTAAAATATGTTCATCCTAGCAACATGTTCCTCCCCTCCCCCAAATGACCATTCTTTAAAAGGCCAACGTAAAGGCTAGGGAAGCAGCTCAGTTAATAAAATTTTTGTATAGTGTGCACAAAGCCCTGGGTTTTATCCCTAGTACAAATGGTGCTACATACTTGTAATCCCATCATTTGGAAGATAGAGGCAAGAGGATCAGAGGTTCAAGGTCATTTTTGGTTATATATGGTGTTTGAAGCCAGTGTGGGCTATGTGAGACTTTTTATCAAAAAGTAAAAATCTAAAAAAAAATTTGGGAGTAAAGGGTGAGATAGTTTCTCCCTGTAGCCTCAGCTGGCCTGAAACTTACTATGTAAGCTAGGCTAGCCTTGATCTCAGAAAGATCTACCTGCCTGTATCTCCTGAGTGCTGGGATTTAAAGTCATGTGTCATCACACCTTGTTTTTTTGGGTTTTGTTTTGTTGTATCAGGGTCTTCCTGTAACTCCAGCTGGACTCAACTCACTATGCGGACCAGACTAGCCTCAATCTCACAGAAATCTACCTGCTCCACCTTAATTTAAAAAAATGTAAAACCCACAAAACAAATGCTGAAGCCTTACCAAGCTGAGCATTTTAGTAGTACCTTTTCACCCACTGGTAAGCACTTCACATATTCCCTACACATGACTAGAGGGCAGCATTACCAAGCAACTCTTTACTGAGCACCAGTTTCATGCAGCATTGCTGGTGTGCCTTCAGAATTAAAGGTGTGCATTACTGAGGTTCCGACTGAAAGGCACCGCCTCTTTAAGCAGACAGGACTTTGTGATGTGACCCGTAAAGAGCACATTCTATTCCGATGACCAGAACAGTTCAAGTGTGGTTTGCTTTCAGAAGTAACCTTTCTGGGCCCTGGTGAGCTGGCATTTTATTGACTATTTTTCTGATGAGACAGGATGCCTCCCTGACTGTAGGTCAGTTTCATAAATAGATTAACATTTCTTGCTTTTATCCTATTAAAGTCATATTTGTACTATTGGTTCATTTAAGAAACTATCTAGGGCTGGAGAGATGACTTAGCAGGTAAGAGCCCTGGCTGTTCTTGTACAGGACCCGGGTTCAAATTCCAGGACCCACATCACAGCTAACACTGACTATTCTTGCAGAGGATCCAGGTTTGGTTCAAAGCACCCAAATGGTGGCTAACAACCATCCTAACTCAGTTCCTGGGATCTGACACCCTCTTCTGACCACCGTGGGCATTGCATGACATGGGTGCACTTACATACATACATACAGGCAATACACTCATACACATAAAAATAACAAATAAAACAAAAAAAAAAAAGAAAGAAAGAAACCATTTGAACAGTTCAAAGATAGTTGTAGAAAGGAAAATTTCATTGTAGACTCTCAAATTCCTATTTGGAAGGTAAGTGGAATTTTGGCTGTATTCTTCCTTCTAGTAGAAATCAGTAATCCATTTACAATACTTCAACACTTGGCTTATTGGTGTTTCCTCCACAGATGTCCTCACCTTTGCATTTTATCTGAATCAGACGTTAATGCAAGCCTTGGTGGGAGGTGGGGATGGCAGTGGTGGGAAGGAGTAAATGAGATTGTTGCCTCTTGAGTGTTGGACCCATACCTCCTTGAAAGATGGACAAAGGTGGGTCCTGAGACCCATGGCTCTATAGGCTCCATCCCTGACACTGTGGTGTGGTTTCAGGGCCAAGCCAACAGTTAGCATTACAGCTTTACTGCCCATACAATATATATAAATAAAGTGAAAGGTAAGGCTTGGGGTCCATAGGTATATACCAGTTAGCAGTAGGGAACCAAGACTTCTTTCCATATGTCCTTCCTGTGGATTGGGCTCATGTCTCTCTTGTCACCTTGCAAACTGTAGCTGAGCTGGTCACTGAAAAATATCTTGTTCTACTTCTGTGGTTTGGACTATGTGCCAACAACTAGCATCTGTATCCCTGTGTGTCATTTACCTTGACCTTAGAGCCATAGATGCCATGCCAGCCCTGGTTGGCTGCCTGGCACTTGTAGACTGTGGTACCAGGGCCATCCCATTTGTTGTGACCCATGCTCATAACTGCTGCCTACAAGTAGTTGGAGGTAGGTTGAAAGCACTTTGGCTTTAGGAGTGAGTACTCCTGGCTTTCTCTTTGGAAAGAAGCTCCAGTTAATGAGATAGCCCAGTTTTTATATCCTTAGCCTGACCCACTTTTTCTGAAGGTTGTGTTATAAGACCCTGTGAGTATTATAGGAGATGGCATATGTAAATTAACTGATACCTTGCCAGGCCTGTAATGTATTCTCTTTTATACTTGGATTCTGTAAGTCTGAATGTTATTTAGGGAAACCACAGAAAGCCAGCCACAGCAGACTTGCTCAGGTTAGCACAATAGTCCGGATCTTCTAGAACTGACAGCTCACTGCTTTTTTTCACTTTAATGTACTACACGTTGACAGTTGAAATTAAGAATTCAATAACAGAGGAGTGCATTCTGCCCTTGTTCTCAAAAAGAATGCCATTTTTAAAGCCTCCTTTTGTGACTGCTGCCCTCATCCCAAACCATATGTTCTGTATGGTCTAGTAGCCATGGATACCATCATTTAAGAATAAATCTAGGCTCAGTGACTGCAAATATCTATAAGAGCTGCAAATTTTAGAAAATGTTGCATTTGGGCTAGAATGCTGAGTAGGTAGAATGATTGCCTAGCATGCATGAGGCTGTGAGTTCAATTCCCAGCATCACATAACCAGGTGTGGTGGCACATACCAGTAGTCCCAGCACTTGGGAGGTGGAGGCAGGATAATCAGAAGTCATCTTCAGCTGTATTTCTTTAGCACTGGTCACATCCTGTCTCTAGGTTATTAATCTGGATTATAAATCTGGTTCAAATAGTGGACCAAGCCAGGAGTGGTAGTTCACTTCTGTAATCCCAGCACTCAGAAAAAAGATGGGATTGCTACAAGTTCAGAACCATCCTGGTCTACATGGTGAGCTCCAGGCCAGAGAAAGCTAAATGAGACCCTGTCTCAAAAAAATGAGCAAACAAAAAACAGTTGACCAACAGCCATTGTTTCCTTGTGCAATAGTGTTGCCATATTTTATAATGCATGCAGGTGCCCTGGGATTCTCTGTGGTCTCCATGCTGCACACTGAGAGCAGCAGACTGTCTACAGGCTTCTCCTGCCCTGAGCAGGTGGCAGGTGTGTATGGTTGGGCTTGGAAGGCTGACAAATAAAGTGGAAATAAAGTGTGTGACACAGTGATCTCATATGAGGAATTTTCTGATCTGCTATGGTTCAACTTGACTTGTTTCAAGAAAATCTACTTTACTTTAGCCTCAAGAGTTTGGGATAGATAGTTGGTGATGTTCATGCCTCTTTCAAAGTCCAGCTAAGGAAATGATGTTCACATTCTGCCCTGACGAGATCTCAGGAACATTTTGGCATCTGCAGTATGGATGAGACCCTTTCTGTGTTTCTTTTCTGCTAGTGCCTGGATCAAAGTGGAACAGCTAAAGCCTTACCATGCTCATAAAGAGGAAATGATTAAGATCAACAAGGGCAAACGGTTCCAGCAAGCTGTGGATGCTGTTGAGGAGTTCCTTAGGAGAGCCAAAGGGAAAGACCAGGTAAGAGAGACTGCAGTTCCCTTCTAATACTAGGCCAGTGGTTTTACATGGTCAGTAACAGATGAAATGTGTCCTAGACCCATTCCATTCCAATGAGATGCCTAGCAAGAGAGTCACTGTGGTCTCAACACCATGCCTATGGGTCACCTTTCTGAGGCATATTGCTTTTAGCAAGAAAAGCTCAGCTTTTGAGTGTGGCAAAGAGCTTAGGAGCATAACCAACTCCTAGCTTTGGGACTGTGGACAGGTGACATGCTTTTGGTTTTTTTAAGCTGTTTCCCCATTGTGGGTAGAGGTGAGCGAAGAGCCTGGTAGGGTGGCTGGAGGACATTTCACAGAAATACTGAGAGCACTGTGTGGCCCGTGGCAGTGGCAGTGGGGGTGACAGCCGTTGTGGTGGTTATCATTATTATTATTGAACTTTCAGACATCATCCCACACTTCTGCTGATGACAAGAATCGGCGTAATTCCAGTGAGGAGAGAAGTAGGCCAAACTCAGGTGATGAAAAGCGCAAACTTAGCCTGTCTGAAGGGAAGGTGAAGAAGAACATGGGAGAAGGAAAGAAGAGGGTGACTTCAGGCTCTGCAGAGAGAGGCTCCAAATGCTCTCTGAAAAGAGCCCAAGAGCAAAGTCCCCGGAAGCGGGGTCGGCCCCCAAAGGACGAGAAGGTTTGTTGTACCACTATAGCTCCGGGACTAGTGTCTTCTTTTTATGTGAAGTAGAGCCATGCTCAAGTATGCTCCTGCATACTTAGTGGGCATGGAGTCCTTGCCATATGCTGCCCTGAGTCCTTTTGACCAGGTGAGAACAAGATGGTAGTCACCGGAGGAGCAGGAGGAGAGAGTCTCCTAAGCTGCTCAGGTGGCAAGAAGCCTAGTGAGAAGAGAAGCAGAAGTAAGGGCTCAGTCCATGTGAGTTACAGTGCTGGCAAGAGTCTCCCTGTGTAGGTGGAGACCGGGTGTCAAGCAAAAGGATGCAGGCAGGTGGGCATCAGGTAGCAGAGGGCCATGCAGTTTCCACAAGCCCGTGGGGTCCCAAGAAGCTGTTTAAGTTTTGTGTTGAGATCACAGTGTATGCCAAGCTGGGCCTTAGTAATTGTAAGGATGGAGAAGAGGGGCTTATAGGCCACTAGAATGCCAAAGCCACTTACTTTATACTCAGGAGAGGTGATAGCATGTCCTGAAAGGAGTGGAGAAGAGGCGTGTCAGAGGAAGCTCTCCTGTAATTTAGTAACTGGTTATGTGGAGGGTAAAGACAAGGAAGGTGGCTTCAAGCTTCACTCCTCAGGAGCCAAGAAATGGAGCTGGCTCACAGAAGAGAGCTGGTACTATGGGACCTTTGGAGGGGGGAGGGGGTTGCCATTGTTATTTTTGCAGAACTAGGGTAGAACTTAGGGCTTGATGCATGCTAGGCCAGCATTCTATCCCTAAGCTATATTCTGGCCCCTGGTTCTCTTTTGAATGTGATGTGTTTGAGGTATAGCCTAGACAGAACTGAAACTGTAGACTTGGAAGGCCATCTTGGGGGAAGAACGGTTCTGTCCATGAGACTGAATGAGCTTATCTTGAGAAAGTGAGGAGAAGGTGCTCAAAAGGCAGGGACTGCACTACAAAGACAGTCTGTGGTCAGGGATGGTAGAGTTGTAAGTGCTGCTAGGTAAAACCAAGATGGAATGGCACATTTCTCACCTTCTTGAGGCCACTCACCTGGAGAATTTCAGGGAGTGGGTAGTCTGTGTGGTATAGAAGCACACAGGGAGATATGTAGCAGGATAAAAGGAGCAGAAGCCAGGTGGCTAGCGAGAATAGTGGGTGATAAGATCTGGGCGAAACGCAAGACCACAGAGCAGCACTGGAGGTTCAGACACCAGTGAGACAGGGCAGGTGCAACTGAAGCTGCCTGGATGAAGGAGGAAAGGCTTGAGCTTATCGGGGAGAGCAGGAGAACTGACTACTTCTGGGAATGACCCAGTCATGCTCTATCCACTGGGTACCTGGCCAGTGCTGTCAGATTATCTGGTTAGAAAACCAGATACAAGAGAAACTGCAAACAAAGACATTTATATATGAAATACCCTAAAAATCTGATTTACATTTTTAAAACACTTATGGTTCAAAACAGTATCTTGAGCTAGACTAAACCTGTGGGCCACCTCTGAGGGGCATCTCGTTGGAGAACGGCTTTCACATTGTCCTAAGGCTAAATAAGTAGAGGGAGAAGTGCACCCTTGACCATGGGGTGGAGGGGTGTTCAGAGAACTCAGTGAGTTTTGGCAAGATGTGTGACCTAATCTGAGCCATAAAAGATATAATGTAGTTTTCAAGTGTTCTTCCTGGGGGTCCAGAAGGAATCTGGAGCTGCTAGGTTTTATGTGGTCTTCCAAATTCATACTGGCTTTAGGCAAGCTTTTTACCAACTTCTGCATCAACCTGGACAGAAACAGTTTCCTTTTGGGTAAAGGGAAGTGTAGTGAAGAGGTTAGGAAAAAGACTCTGAGTTTGGATTATAATCTGTGGCTTGCTGCAGCTTTGTAACCTTGACCTTTCCTTTCATTTCCTCATCTAAACCTTGAACTTTATAGCTTTGTTGTGAGAACTGAGTGAGTCCATGGATAGAGTACTAAGGAAGATGCCTACAGAGCAATGGGTATCTGATCCAACCTCTGCACAGGCTGGTTCCAGGATGGAAGCTGGATGTGCAGTGAGACTAGGTGGGAGGTCACTTGAGTGCAGCCCCTAGAAGCCTCACCTAAGTTTACTTCTATCAGGGATTCTTTCCAGCTGCTAATGAGAAGAACTCTACCCCTAGGGCTGAGTAGTAGTGACATTTAACCAGGTTTCAGTCTAGGAGCTCTACCTGCTCTTAAGGGTAGGGTCTTGGCAGGGTCTTTTCTAGCCTTGCTTCAGAAGAGGATAAAATTCGCTTGGCCAGAGGTAGGGGGCAAGCAGAACCAGTTGGGCTCTAGGAGTGTGGTACTGGAGTGCTGATGCATCTGCCCTCACCAATCCTACAGCTCATGGAGTACAGTTGTATTACCATAGTAACTATCATTTGTCTAACAGTGAGCCCCAGGTGAGCACCCTCCTGGTCCAGTGTAATCTGCCCCCTGATGATAACTGAACAGGCTGACCTTGATCTCAGATGCTCATTTGCAGGCAAGGCTGAGTTTATGTCTAGACTTTCACTGAAGAATTTGCATGGAAGCCTGCTCCCATCCAGCTGGGCTCTACTTTCCTGGTCCTAAGCTGAGAATTACAACTTTAGGCACAGATCATCCCAACAGAAGTGTAACCAAGTTTATGCTACTCCTAAAATTTTGAACTTAATGCGAAGTAGGCTGGATCAGAATAGAGGCTTTTCTTTCGTTCATTTTGGACCATGAATTATGCTTTCTTTGCTCCCATTCTTTCTTCTGTAGAGCTGTTCTGTCCCTTAGACAGAACACAGGTCTCCATATGGATGTAACTTGGCATTGGATAAAATCTTAAATCACTAGCCTAGTGTCATGTGCTCCATTGACATGTGACTAGAGGTTTCTGTGTTAGCACAAGTAGATATTGTATCCACCATTGCAGAACATTCTTTGGGGCAGCACTACACTAGCCTTTCCCAGTAGATGTTATTTTGCTGCTCCAACAGAGGCCAGATGTCTAAAAAGAAAGCCTAAGAGACAGGCATGGCCCTCTCAGGAAAGAAATACTTATCCAATAAATACTCAGCTTCAGCTATATGAGAGGCATGGTTCTCAACATGGGGTAGAGTGCACAAAACTGGCAGGGTTCCTGCCTTTCCTGGAATGTGCTTATAAAAGCACCAGCCCTGAAACCAGATTATCAAAATTTGAATTTGTGTGTGTGTGTGTATGAGTTGCTGCATGTAGGTTAGTGTTGTGCAATGCCCAGAGAGGTCACAAGAAGGCATCAAATCCCCTAGAACTGAAGTTGCAGGTGTTTATTAGCCACCTTGTGAGTCCTGGGAATCAAACCCAAGTCCTCTGTAAGAATAACCAGTGCTTTTAACTGCTGAGCAATCTCTCCAACCCCAGACTCTGAATATTTGATTTGCCTCACTGATTTGCAAGATAGGTGTTCTTAGCCAGTGCTCTCTGAGTTCTCTGTACTTCAGTTTTGTCTTCTGTAAAAGGAAGATGATACTTTTTTGTTGTGAGTGATAAAGGTTGCATGAGACCATATATGTAAATTAGTGCTGTGAGGGCCTTTATAGTCATTGTAGTCAACACCATTTTTGAATGGAGGAAGTCATAGAGAGATCAGGTAAAGCCACTCTGATGAAGGGAACCTTTCTGAAGCAAGCGCCCTGAAATGAGCCTGTGAGCCAAGGAGATGAGTTGGAAGACCAGCCTTAACAGTGCACAGGCCTTGAGGCAGGCGTATGCTTGGAGTGTTTGGAATGAGACAGTAAGATGCTGGTAAGCTAGGGAATGGCAAGGAGGAGAAAGAATTGGAACTCAGATGCAGATGAGCATGGGATAGTGCCTGCTGACTGTAGAGCCCTCCCTGTGACTACCACAGCAAACTAGCTTTACTGCTTTGGGTAGATGCATGATGAGATACAGCTTGGGCTGCTGTGTGGAAACTAGGCTGTACAGGTCCAAAGAGGGAGCAGAAGATTCAGTGTGTAGTTGCTGACTGACAGTGAAAGTGGTGTGGTGGCTAGAGCAAGGGGAAGGTTACTATGGAGTGGCAGAACAGCAATTTCTGTCAGTGGGGGAAGGGGGAATGGGAGGAGCTGGCATCCATTGGGGAAGTGGGAGGAACAGTGTGGCAGGAGAGGTGGTGTGGGCACAATAGCATTTACCTGGTTCCCCACCAAGGTGAGGCGATATGGAATATCACAGTGGTGGGAGGGGCTAGACCAGCTTTTCCAGAGGAATGCGTCACAGGTGGCACAGATGATTTCTTTTTTAATTTATTTTATGTATATGAGTGTTTTGCCTAAATGTGTGGCTTAAGTGCACCCATGCATGCAATGCCCACAGAAGCCAGAAGAGGGAGTCAGATCACCTGGAACTAGAGTTAGGGACAGTTTTTAGCCACCATCTAAGTACTAGGAACCGAAGCTCAGTCCTCTGCAAGAGTAGCCAATGCTTTTAACTAGCCACCTTTTTTTTAAGTTTTGGTAGATTCCCTCTGAAGCCACTGTTTTCTTAGTGATTATAAAAAATCCTAAGGAATATACCTATGACTTGCTAGAAGCACTGCAGACCATTGTTGAGATTCCTAACTAACATCCTTCTAACATTTAGGCACATGAACAGAATATAAGATTGAAAAAGGTCCACTTTCTGTTGGCAAGAATTATTTAACCTTGTTTCTCCCAAGGACAGTCACCAGAACCTTGCCCAGGGGATTGGCTTGAACTTAGACTGTGGCACTTGCTGGGGGCTTAGTTGAGGGTTAAATGTGGCTGGAAGAGAAACAAAGTGTCCTGATGCTCTGCCTTTCTCCTATAGGACCTCACCATCCCTGAGTCTAGTACCGTGAAGGGGATGATGGCTGGACCAATGGCCACATTTAAATGGCAGCCAACTGCAAGTGAGGTAAAGAATTTCTCCAGCATGTAGGATTGGATATAAAGTCAGAAAAAAATGCAGTGTCAGAGAGCAAGTTGAGCAAGTTTCCTGCCTTTAATATGTGACCCTCTTTCCTGTTCTACCTTTTTTTCTGGTTGTTTTGTTTTATTGGAAAGCAATATAGACATCTAGGAGGTAAAAAGTGAAACCTCCATCCTCAGGATGCACACTCTTAAGTTTGAGGTTCTAGGTCGTCTGCCTACTCAGCTTCCTGTGTGGGATTACACACCCACTGTCATTTTGGTTGCTGTGGTAGGGTTGTTTTTCACAGAAGTGGCGTCATTATGCATTTTTTTCTCCTTGTATTTATTGTAAACATCTTCTCATTATTCATGAATACCATTCTTTTTCTTTCTTTAGTTGGGTTTCCCACCACCCCGCTTTGGAAAATAGCTTTTTGAGGGAGAATTGAGAGGGTTATTTTGTCTTGTTAGGTAGGATCTTGCTCTGTAGTCCAGGCTGGCTTCAAACTCAAGATCCTCCTTCCTCAGACTCCCAAGTGCTAGGATTACAAGTATTCACCAAGACCAGCTACTGCAGCTCTTTATGTTCAGTAGCTCGGATCACACTACCCTCACACTGTTGATGACCATAGTCATGAATAGCTGTGAAGATCTGTGGTTATGGCTGTTCTAGTTGTCTTATCAGGAAGGCAGTGTCCAAGAAGGCCAGAGCTCTGAAACTGAAAGAGGTCTGGAATCACTGTGGCTTGTGCCACTGGGTCAGATGCATGTTTGGTGAATGTTCAACACTAGAATGCAGAAAAGCTTTGTGATATTTTTCTACAAAGTTATTAGAGTTATTGATCCTGACCTGGCAGAAACATCTATCCTTTTACACTGGAATTCAGTTTTCCTTTAGCTAGAACCTCAGATGTTTACGAAAAGCCAGAGCTATGCCTGGTGACACAGTTGTGTAATCTTGGGTACACAGAAGGCTGAAGCAGGAAAATCACAGGTTCAAAGCCTGCCTGAGTTACAAAGTGAATTGAAGGTCAGTCTGGTAACTTAGATCCTGTTCCAAAATAAAAGTGAAAAGAGGACTGGGGATGTAGCTTATTGGTAGAGCCTGCCATAGGTGAGGCCCTAGATTTAGTCCCTGGTATAGGAAGTAAAAAATAACTTAGGCCAGAAATAGGTGCTGTGCAAGAGACCAGGCAAGAGGAAATGACTTTGGTGGAAGGCATCCTGTTTGATTTGACCCTTATCTTTTGCTTCTAGCCAGTCAAAGATGCAGATCCTCATTTTCATCATTTCTTGCTGAGCCAAACTGAGAAGGTAAGTGCTCACTTGGGGCAGACCTGTGGACCAGTGGGCTTTGCCTATGAATGTCACATCAACCAGCAATGACAGTTGGGAATTGGGTTGAGATTAAACATAAATAAACAAAAAAAGTTTTTAAAACTCAGCCAGCTTTGTAACTAAAATCTTGGCAGTTGCCTTTAGAGTCTAAGGCAAAAGGAGTGAGGCACGCATGCCTTCAGCCCCTGTGCTGCCTGGTGCCTCATCCCATGACTGCGGTCAAGATGGCCTTCCAGCCCCGTGGCTGCAGCAGGAAGCTTTATCAAAGTTTATATGACTACAGGTTAAGCCAGGCCTTGCAAAGATCCCAGGACAGTCTATGTCTTTGGAGTCTGACAGGTCCTGGTTCTAGCCCTGCTCTAGCACCATAACCAGGCACATGACATATCACCTCTGATGCCCAGTGTGCTGATCAGATAAAAACCTTTACAGAGCTGCATGGAAATTAATGAGGTGCAAGTGTCTCTCCTGGACTTTAGCAGAGTACTTCTTTGTTATATTTATCTTTTCACTTTAGGCCTAACCTTTTAGGGAAATTGCAGTGACAGCATATTAACTGTTACACTTAATAAACAATCTTTTTCCTCTCTATTAGCCAGCTGTCTGTTACCAGGCAATCACAAAGAAGTTGAAAATATGTGAAGAGGTATGTAGGCTTCATGGTCCACCCCCTACTTTTTTTTTTTTCACTTGTAGTCTCACCATGAGCAGACTGCTAGATGATTGTGCTTCTGTCCCTAGGAAACTGGTTCAACCTCTATCCAGGCAGCAGACAGCACAGCTGTGAATGGCAGTATCACACCCACAGACAAAAAGTAAGACCTTGGGTGAGGAGGCCTCTTGGGGGCTCTGGATTCTGTTAGAGCTGGGAAGGTGATACCAAAGTGGCCCTGAAGGGAAGATTAGCCACGGCCAGAGATAAAAGTTTTGGAATAAAACCCATGTCCTACCTTACCCATTTCTTCCTCTTGTTACCTCCCACTCCTTCCCTTGTTCCTTCCTGCTGCTTTCCACCCTATCTAGACTGTGATCTCCAAACCTAAGCTTGCTCTGGATTTGCCTTTGCTCCTTCATTGTGGACCAGTTGAGTGTGTAGTCACTTGTTGGAAAGGGTTTTTTTGTTTTGTTTTGTTTTGTTTTTTTTACTAAGAGTGTATGTTCTAAGCAGCATAGCAAGTCTAAAAATTTCTAGTTTTTACCTTTCATACTTTTTTTTTTTTTTTTTTTTTTTTGGTCTTTTTGAGACAAGGTCTCCCTGTCATCCCAGCTAGCTTGGAACTCCCTAGGTAGATCGTGTTGACTTTAAACTCAGAGATCTGCCTGCCTTTATCTCCTGAGTGCTGGGAATAAAGGTGTGCACCACCACACCTTTTTCCTTCCATACAATTCTTATGCATACTAAAATCAGTGCAACTTTTATTATACTTCAAACTGTTGGAATCTCCAATTATACAGTGAACTTCCTGTGAAGTGCAAAATTTCAAAACTTGTCAGGTGCTAATCAAAGGAGAAATACAGCTCAGAGGTGGTGGTGCAACATTTGTAATCCCAGCACTTGGGAAACTGAGGCAGAAGGATCGTGAGTTCTAAGCCAGCCTGGGCTGCTTAGCAAGACCAAAACTAAAAGTATGAAGAGGATGCATACAGGGTCCAAGTGGGAAATCTGGAATATCAAAGAGCTGGGGGAAAATCAAATAGAAAGCAAGAAAACAGTGGAATTACTGAATGAAAAAAGACGCATGATTTGGCCATTGTCCCATGCAAGATGTAATAGAGAAGTATAGGAACCATCTGAGTTCAGTGGCTCACACAGGTAATCCCAGCACTCAGGAGGCTGAGACAGGAAGATTGCTATAAGTTTGAGGCCAGCCTGAGCTACACATGAGCTACATACTTCGGGAAAAACTGGGCTACAGAATAAGACCCTGTCTCGATATCAACAAAAGAAAAAATGATCTGGGGAGATGGCTCAGTTAATAAAGTATCTACCACTCAAGCATGAGGGCCTGAATTCAATGCCCCATACCCATGTGTAAAAATGTTGGACATAGTGGTTCACACTTCTAATGCCAGTGCTGTGGAGACAGAAACAGGTATATCATTGGGGCTTACTGCCCAATGTACTTGGCAAGTTCGAGGCCAATGAGAGATGACCTTGTCTCATAAAAAAGTGCATGGTGCATGAGGAATGACGCCCAAAATTGTCCTCTGACCTACACACACACACCAGAAGAACCAGAAACAAGATTTGGGAAAAATGAAAGTCTCTATTCAGGTTTATAAAGATAACAGGAGTAGTAAGCAGCCTCCTAGTTCTCCGTGGGCAGAAAGGTGGGAGTAAAGGTGGACAGCATGTACCGTGTATCCTTCAATCATGGAGGGACACAAGGAAAGCATTGGAAATGATGTCTTGAAGGAGACTGATAGGTAGGTCAAAGGTGAGAACAGGTGTCAGGAAGGGGCTTCTGTACTGGTCCTAGTCTGCACTTCTGGAGAGATTGCCAGGCTTTGAACACAATGCTTCTGTGATTTGTGGGCTTTGGCATACTTTGTGGTGGTCTGAAAGCCTAGTGATCAAGGGGCTGATTAGGAAGCCATTCAAGAGTGAAGATAGCTGTGTACTTTGTCACTGGAGTGGAATTAGAAGTTCAGATGCTCCATCAGAGATTTGCCCTAAGCCATCCAAGTCATGCTTTAGTCCTTGATAGTCAAAGATTTAGATGTGGCCATGTGCATTTAAGGGTACCTATAGACCATGGAGAATAAAAAGTACACTATTGTGCTGAGGGTGTAACTTGGTGGCAAAGCATTTGCCTAGCATGAAAGCCTGGATTTGATGCTCAGTACCCCAGAAGAAAAAAGTGTGTGATCACATTATGACTTTGCCACAGGAAAGATATACCTTTGCATGGACTGACCTTTCTTTCTCTTCCAGGATAGGATTTTTGGGCCTTGGCCTAATGGGAAGTGGCATCGTCTCTAATTTGCTAAAAATGGGTCACACAGTAACTGTCTGGAACCGGACTGCAGAGAAAGTAAGTATTGAGGGTGGAGCTGGTCACTTCTTGGTGCATGGGTTAACAGGGGTAGACATCTGTGTCTACTCAGTATTCTACACCCAATAAAGCAAGAGCTAAGTCCAGGCAGGAGAATATATAGGACATTGTTGTAGAAGCTAAGTATTTAAAAGTACTTCATTAGGTAGCCAGGTGTGGTGACACATGACTATAATCCTAGCACTCAGGAGGCTAAGGCATAAGGATTCTCATGCATTTTAGGCCAGCCTAAACTGTATAGAAAGTTGAGGACATATCAAGACTTTGTTTCAAAAATACGAATAATGAGGGTTGGAGAGATGGCTCAGCAGTTAAGAATACTTGCTGTTCTTCCAGAGGACCCAAATTCAATTCCCAGCACCCACATGGTGGCTAACAACTATCTGTAACTCTAGTTCTAGGGCATCTGACACCCTCTTATAGCCTCTGCAGACACTGCACACACATGGTACACTGACGTAATACAGGTAAAACACTCATACACATAAAATTAAAAATACATAAATTTTTTTTAATACAAAAAATGGACTAGAGAGATGGTTTAGTGGTTAAGAGCATGTATTTTTTTTTCTGAGGCCCAGAATTCAGTTCCCAGCACCCACCTTGGGTGGCTCACAACCGCTTAGAACTTCAGCTCCAGACCTAATGCCCTCCTCTCATTTCTGCAATTGCCTGTACACTTGTGTTCATATACACAGAGACGCACAACACACATGCATAAAAATAAAAAATAAAATCTTTTTTAAAAAATAAACTTGGGACTGGAGAGGTGGTTCAGTGATTAAGAGCACTGACTACTCTTGCATAGGACCCAAGTTCAATTCCCAGTACTCACATGGCAGCTAACAACCATCCATAACTCCAGTTCAGGAGATCCGATGACACCCTCTCCTGACTTCCACAGGCATTGGAAGTGCATTAATATGCATGTAGGCAGTACATTCATACACATAAAATATATATACTTTTTTTTTTTTTTTTTTTTTTGAGACAGGTCTCTTGTGGCCCCAACTGTCTGGGAACTTACTATATAGCCTGCTATAGACCAGGAGAGCCTTGAACTCACAGAGATCCACCTGCCTCTGCCTCCTGAGTGCTGAATTAAAGGTATACACCACCACACCCAGCAAGTATTTTATTTATATATATATATATATATATATATATATATATATATATAAAATGCAAATAACAACAGAAATAACCACTGGAATAAAAAGAAGGATACCCACACACACACTGCCACCATCCACCATTATGTGAGGCAGGTTATATTGGGCTTTGTGACACTTTTTTATGCATGTGCATGAATGTGTTGCATTAGGGGAATATAGTATCCTTTTTGTTTTAGTGTTTTTATGTATCCCTGTCTGGCCTAGAGCTCATTATGTAGACCAAGCTGGCCTCGAACTCACAGAGATCCACCTACCTCTGCCTCCCAAGTGCTGGGACTAAAGGCATATGCCACCACACCTGGCCACTTCATGTAATGGTTGTACCATATCTGATGTGGCATACACTGGGCAAGTTGTAAAGCAACGCATTCTATGATAGACTGCTGGAAGCTGAAATATAGCTAGTACAGCTGTAGAATTGAATGTTTGATTTTATAAAATTTAAATAGCTCTATTGGGCTGCATAAGTTTAGACGTTCCTTTCTGTATTTCTGTTACATTTATTTTTGTGTATGTGTTTGGGTACCTGTGTATAGGTCAGAAGACAAGTTTTGGTAGTCAGCTCTCTGGTTTCATTATGTGGATTTCAAGGATTGAACTCAGGTCACCAGGCTTGGTGGTAAGCACATTTTTCCCACTAAGCCATCTTGCTGACCTTGTTTTAAATACCTAAGATGGTATTATGGTTTTGGGGGCCAATTTGTATCCAGAAATGGAATTCCATATCTTAATGTACCTTTTCTAGTGGAGGATAGACTCCCTTCACATTCTCATCTAAGTAAGAGGAAGAGTTCTGTTCTTCCTGAATAGAGTTAGGACCACAGACCAGAAAAGTGTCTCTTCTTTGAGATACGTGATGTGCCTGAGCATGCATTTGTGAGTTTGCCCACAGGTGCACAGGGAAGTACTGTCGGCTCCACAACTGATAAGTACTACAAGGCTGAAGCGTGAGAGCTGATTACTGAAGGAGGCATAGGAGATGAATGATGACACTAAATTAACAAAAGTATTCAAAGGCCTGGAAGTATAGCTCAGTACTAGAGGAAGGGCCTGGGTTCCTTCTCCAGCACCCCCAAATTGATTTTTTCTGGATCAAATGCTTTTCAGTAACAGAAATGATTCTGTCATTGAAAGGCCTGGTGGGAAACAAATGCCAAAGGTTGTGCTCAGTTGTTTAAGCCTCAGGCTCAGGGCACTGGGTGGGTGTTATGGGGACCCAGATAAGATTTTAAGGCTCCATGGCAGGTTTTGTAGCTCCAGCATTCTTCTGAGGACTTACTGTTACTGCTGCAGGTGAGGGAAGCACACACACACATACACATTACTAAGTAAATTAATGTAAAAAACAAAAAACTTTTTTCTAAATATTCCTATGGCCAGGTGCATGTGCCTATAGTACCAGGTACTCAGGAAGCTGAGGTAGGATTGCTTGAAGCCAGGCATTCCTGGTGTACTACACAGCCAGACTGCACTACACAGCACAACAAGACCCCTAGTTCAACATGGCAAGAAAACAGTGATCCACTGGTGCTTCTGGAATAATAAGCACCCACGTAAAAATCTGGACATCTTTCTTTGTGCCTGTAATCCTAGCATAGGGGAGGCAGAGACAGGAGGGGATCCCTGGAGCTTGCTGGTCAGGTAGTCTATTCAACTGGTGAGCTCTAGATTCAGTGAGAGATCCTGTCTCGAAAGTTAATGAAAAGAGACTGGCAGGATGGCACCCATATGTGTGTGTACATAATCATAAAATAAATTAAATTTTAAAATTATTTAAAATTTATTTTTATTTTCTGTGTATGAGTATAATGCCTGCATGTATGTAAGCATACCTGTATTGTGCATCCCCACAGAGGACAGATGAGGGTGTTGGATCCTCTGGAACTAGAGTTACGGACAGTTGTTAGCCGCCATGTAGGTGCTGGGAATTGAATCCCAGTCTTCTACAAGAACAGCCAGTGCTCTTAACCACCAAACCATCTCTCCAGCCCATTAAAAATATTTTTAATGGTGAAGACTAATTGATAAAGACACTGGATGTTGATCTCCTCAGGGAGGAATAGTAAAGGCTGCTCAGAAAAGTGTTTTCATGACAACTGGTTGGAAATTGGCAAAGATGCCATTCCCTGCCACTTACTAAAATATATTCTCCATCAATTACTGGCTTTATTCTTAAGAAAAACAAGCCAGAAAAAAATAAAACAGTAGTAATTTAGATTTTTGGAGTCTATAAGCAATCAAAATTCACTAAAGAAAAAAATCAGTAATTTTTCTTGTGGTATTAACAACAAAAAGTAGACAACGTTAAAAGGTCTACTAACTAGAAATATTTATGGCCATACAATTAGAAAAGGCAAATATGGACAAGTGAGTAAAAGTGTTGCCACCAAGCCTATTAATCGTCGTTTGAGCCCCAGGACCCAAAAGTTCCTTCTTTTTTATTTGTTGGTTTTGTGGTTTTCTTTTTCTTTTTTAAAAAAGTAGGATCTTGTTTCTTTGTTTGTTTTGGATTCGGGGGTGTTTTTTTGGTTTTTTGTTGTTGTTGCTGTTTTTAATTTTTGATGTAGTTTCATGGTAGTTTAGACTTGGGAGAACTCACTCTGAAGACCATGGTGGCTTTGAACTCTTGACAATCCTTTAGCCTCAGTCTCCTGAGTACTGAGATTTATAGGAATGAACTACACTCCAGCCTTTGTATTTGCAAAGGTATTTGTTGTTGTCATGTATAATTAAAGATAAAATCAAGCAAGGGAGACATTAGGTAGTTTGAAGTTTATCTGGAACCAGTGAGTATAGGTGCTTGCCACACAATCTTGAGTTCCATCCTTGGGACCCACATGGTAGAGGGAAAGAACAGACTCCCACTGGTTGTCCTTTGACTTCCACATGTTCTTCTCATACATATACGTGTACGTAAACATGCACACACACAAAATTAATTTAGAAAGTTAAAAAAAATTAATTGTCCATAAAATTTTCTATAGTCAACGCTATCATGAAAATTATAACAGACCATAATGATAGAAATTAAACATGTATCATACAAAACATTAAAATATGCCCAGAACCAGACATGGTGGTGCATGTCTTTAATCCCAGCACTTATGAGAAGAGACAGGCAGATCTCTCTGAGTTCCAGGCCAACCGGGGTGCTAACAGGGAGACCCTGCCTCAAAAAAAAATTAAAATTAAAATTAAATAAATAGTATACCCAGATTATTCTGAATATTTCTTTGAATGCTTGTCTGTTTTATTATAGGATATTCAGGGTGGTTTTAATATTTAGAGAAGTTAGAACTTTGAGACCTTGAGAAGCCTTAATGTGCCTGAAAAGTTTGGAAACAGCCCTGTTCCCCTTGTATATGCTGGTTTTGCCACAGCTCTGCCAGAACTGAAAGGCTGGGCACAGGTTCTGTTCCTATTCCTCATACTGACAGCTTTCAACAGATACTGACTTTGTGTTATCACTCTTGATGCCGAGTTCACAAAAACACAGGAAATCTGTAAGAGTCCCTGTCTTCTTACTTTAAGAGGTCAGGCTTCCAGCTGTGGGATCCCAGGGCCACAGCCTGAGCCTCCTCCTTTGTGAGGCTGGCCAGTGGGATTGATTGATCTACACGTCTCTGGCCTGGCCGGCATGTTTGTTGTGCATTGCATGCAGCTCACGTTAGGATCTGTGACTTTTGCAGTGTGATTTGTTCATCCAGGAGGGGGCCCGCCTAGGAAGAACCCCCGCTGAAGTCGTTTCAACTTGTGACATCACTTTCGCCTGTGTGTCGGATCCAAAGGCAGCCAAGGACGTAAGGATCCCTTTCCCCTCCGAGTCTCAGGCCGCAGCCAGGAGAGCTAGCTGGCCTCCTCCCCTTCTCCCCTGCACACTGAGTGAGTGTCTGCATGTGGGGGGGGATTTCCCTTTGGCCAAGGTGTTTGTCAAAGTTGAATATAGATTTCCTTTAGTTCAGAACAAAGAATGGAAACTACTAGGGTCCTTGACATCTACACTGAACTAGTTCCTAAATGGGCTCCAGGTATTCTGTTGATCTGAACTGGGGCTGAGTGTGTCTTTGGTCCAAGGGTCAACTCCTGTTAGCTAATGCTGAATTTGTATGTGTTACAAGTCCAAATGTAGTAGTCATCTGTTAAACTGCTGACTGATCTAGTCAAGTATATCCAAGAAGTCCCCAAAATAAATTACAAAAGTTCTGGTTTCTTTTGTTTGTTTGGTGGATTTTTGGGGTTTTTTTTGTTTTTGTTTTTATGAGACAGGGTTTCCCTATAGCCCCAGCTGGCCTGGAACTCAGAGAGATCCATCTGCCTCTATCTCCCAAGTACTGGAATTGGCAAAGTTCTTTTTTTTGAACAGTTTATTACAAAATAAAGGGGAGCATGCTGAAGTTAGTTTTCTGTCCCTTAAAGATTTAGCGACTCTTTCCTGTTCAGCCTTAATAATTAACTCTTACTAACTATTGTGAGCCAAAAAAGCAACAGGCTGTCCCACAGGAACTTCTGAGCCCTTAGCTACAAGCCTGGGCTGTTGCTTCTCCCTTGTGTCCTCACAGCTGGTGCTGGGCCCAAGTGGTGTGCTGCAAGGGATCCGCCCCGGGAAGTGCTATGTGGACATGTCAACAGTGGATGCAGACACAGTCACCGAGCTGGCCCAGGTAACATCTTGTCCAGGCTGGCTCTGGATCATCTTTTTAAGTGGGAGCCCAAGACTCAGACTGACCTTACACAAATATTGGTTATATGTTAGAGCCAAAGACAGAGCAGATATCAGAAGCCTTGGGACTAGCCTCTTGACTATCCCACTTCAAAGCCTCAGCTGATTTGAATGGCCATGGAAGGTCACTATAGGCTAGTAGACAAGCAGACCCACGCTGTCAGCCCTACAGCTAAACACCTCCGACTGCCAGTGGCCTTTTTGACTTAAGCCACTGTCTATACTTGAGTCCAGCACAGTATTCCTCCTCCTAATCTTCTGGGCCTACTTGTGCTTTGAGGGTGGCTGAGGTCAGGGGTGGGCAGGGTCCATATGGCAGGAGTTCAGCCCAGCCATCAGCATGGCCAATGTTTGCCCCTCGATCTCTGGGAAATTTGGAACCCTGGGAGCCCAGATGCAGACCTAGCTTCCTTCTTACTGTATATGCGTCATTTCTGTTTAAAGGATGGCCTGTCTGACCCACCACAGTAGTAGGCCTTGGTACATGTGTTAACTTTGGGACCTCAATTTAGATTAGATAGCCACATGTTAACAGATTCTATGATGAGATGCCATGATCCCTAAGGATGTTCCTTCTTCCCTACCTGGAGAGGCTATGAGAGGCAAGTCCTCCAGAAGCTGTGACTTTCTTTACAGGTGATTGTATCCAGAGGGGGGCGCTTTCTGGAAGCCCCAGTCTCAGGGAATCAGCAACTGTCCAATGATGGGATGTTGGTAATCTTGGCAGCTGGAGACAGAGGTTTATATGAGGACTGCAGCAGCTGCTTCCAAGCAATGGGGAAGACCTCCTTCTTTCTAGGTAATATACCTGCCCACCTGTCTGGCCATGTCAGGCCTGAAGGCTGGGGACCCAACTGATGAAGTGGGCACAGCGTCTGTCCCACTTGATCTCTCCACCATTACTCTAAGAGATTTCTTTTGCCAGGCACAATCAGTGCCTGAACAAGAGAAGAATCATTCCTGTCTATGGTAGATGAAAGGGGCTCCCACAGTGCATGGGTGAGGGAAGGCAGAGAGAACCTGCCTGTGGGATTCTTGGGACATGACCTTTGCCCTGGGCAGGTGAAGTTGGCAATGCAGCCAAGATGATGCTGATCGTGAACATGGTCCAAGGAAGCTTCATGGCCACCATCGCTGAGGGCCTCACACTGGCCCAGGTCACAGGCCAATCACAGCAGACACTCTTGGACATCCTCAATCAGGGACAGTTGGCCAGCATCTTCCTGGACCAGAAGTGCCAAAGTAAGTCAACTTTGGGCTCTTGCATTTTTGTTTAAATTAAAGCTAGGGAGCTGGGTCAGACCATCCCAGAAGAGTCTTCCTTTCATTTTTCATTGGGTTGAAAGATCCCTCTTCGTAGTTAATTCTTGCCCAAGTAAGAGAAGGCCCAGAGACATAATGGAGAGCATTGGGGGCTCAGTCTCTTGGGTGGGTGGGTGGGGCACAAGAGGTTCCACAGAGTATAGCCTTGTGCTGGAGGTGAGCATTGTACTGTGCAGGAGGCTTTCATGGAGGTCTTTCGAGTTCTGATGAGTGCCTTTCCCTCTTCAGATATTCTGCAAGGAAACTTTAAGCCTGACTTCTACCTGAAATACATTCAGAAGGATCTCCGTTTGGCCATTGCACTGGGCGATGCCGTGAACCACCCAACTCCCATGGCAGCTGCAGCCAATGAGGTAACTTGACAGTGACTGGCCCAGCCTAGGAGCTTTCCAATTCTTAGTTGTTTGTAAGTGGTCCCTCTGCTTGCTTAGCTTTCTTTTGTGGTTTTTTTTCTTCCATTTTATTTTACTTTCTTTTATTGACACAGGGTCTTGCCTGACCCTGGCTGACCTTGAACTTGGAGTCCCTCTTGCCTTAGCCTCCTGAGTGTTAGGATTACAAGTGTGCACCCCTATACTTGGCTCTAATTTTTTTCATATTTTGTTTTCACTACATTGGACCAAGGAAGAAAGAGAACATACATGTATCAAATTGCACTATTCTGTTATTTTCATGACACTCAAAGTATGCTTTCTGTCTTTAAGATCTGAATCATTTTTGCTATCTAAGACCTTGTATCAAAATAAAGTTTAAACAAAGGGGAGAAGCTGTGTAGAGGTGGCAGGTGAATCTTTGTGAGATTGAGAATGTGTATTCAGTGACTACAGATATTCAGCAAGATGGTTAACTATTCACAATATCATATTTCAGTTGTGACTATGAGATTTCTATTACCCTTCTTTAACCCTGTCCTTCTTTAATCCTGTCCTTCTCGGACAAGGTTTCTTGGATGTCATTAGGTAACCCAGGCTGGTCTCAGACTCACAGTCCTCCTGCTTCACCCTCACCCCACCCGCCACCTCCAAGTGCTAAGATTTACAGGTGTGCTCTACCACACCTGGCAGAATCCTGCAGTGTGCACATAATCCATGGTTGGGGCCTACATCTTCATCGTTTCTCACAATATCTACTATTCAGTTGTAGTGCTTGCTCTATTTGCATCTTTTCACATCATGTATTAAGTGCTCACACTTACGTTTTTAAGAAGTTTGGTTTTGGGGTCATGAGTGATGGCGCATGCCTTTAATCCCAGCACTGGGGAAGCAGAGACAGGCAGATCTCGTGTGAGTTCAAGGCCAACCTGGTCTACATATTGAGTTCCAGGACAGGTGGGGCTACAGGAAGACTGTCTCAAAAAACTGAAAAAAAGAATTTTGGTTTTTGGTTTTTTTTTTTTGGAAACAGCAAGTTGCTATGTTGTCCTGCCTGTTCTCTTACTCCTGAACTTAAGTATCCTCTAGCCTGTATCTCCCCTTTAGTATATGGATGTTTTAATATGTATATATATATGCCTGGTGCTTGTGAAGGCCAAAAGGACATTAAATGCCCCAGGAACTGGAGTTACAGGTAATTGTTATCTGCCATGTGGGTGGGTGCTGGGAATCAAACTCAGGTCCTTAGATCAAGGCCAGCCTGGTTTACATAGCAAGTTCCAGATCAGCTCAAAAATAAACTGTTCTTTGTAGGGCTTATGCTGGGAAATCTTCGTGGGTCCAAGTTGTCTTTGTCCTGCTTCTCCAGAGTTTTGGTTCTTTTCACAGTGGAACCTGGACCTTAAGGCATTTGGATCTAGAGAGTTCACACTCTACACAGTGCAGACCCTGAGGGCATTCCTTGAACACTGTTGCTTCTAAATTGAAGTGTGATTGGATTTGGAGCTATCCTATTATCATTTAAATTTTTATTCTCTAATCTTTTTCTTTTTTCTTGACTTCTGTAGGGTTATCTGTCAGAATTCCATTTTCATTCACCTCTTTGATTATTGGCAGTGCTTCCTTACATTTCTGTAGTGTTTGCTGTATTAGAGTAGATATCCTTAACTTGACAGCCTCTACAGAATTCATCTTGTGCCCATTTGTGTTAACAGAAACATAACTACATAGATTGCTTTGCTACTCACTGGTCCTTAGTACACCTCATTCCTCTAAATGACTATTTCCATTGTCCTCTCTTTCTTCTTAAAAACTGGGTTTCTGAGCCTGTGTGTGGTGATATAAACCTTTCATCCCAGCATTGCAAAGGCAGACAGATCTCCGATTGTCATCAGCCTGGTCTGTGTAGTAGTTCCAAGCCAGCTGGGGCTATAGGGAGACCTTGTCTCAAAACAACAAAAACAAAACAAAAAAAAAATACTGTATTTTTCTGCAGTATTATTTCATTTCAGCTAGGAAGACTTTAAGACTTTCCTAAGTCACGGTTCTACCAATGATAGTCTTCTTGGTGTTCATTCTAGAAATGTCTTCATGAAGCCTTCATTCTGTGTTAACAGGTATACCCAGGCTATGTGAAGTCTCCTGTCTTGTGGCTCTGCCCAGATTGTGCAGCCTCCCTTCACAGCTGACTGCCTTATTTATTGCCTATCACATAGCAGTTTTGACTTTTTTCAAACTCACATGTAATCCCTAGTATCTTGGATGCCTGCTCATTGCCAGACCCTATTCTAGAGATGTGTCGATGTGCAGCCAGCTCCGTCTCCTGTTTGTGGAACTTTTTTTAGTGAAAGGAAACAAAAAGTAAACATGCAGTATTTGTTTTGTTTTGTTTTGAGACAGGATCTCCCTGTAGCCTCACCTGGCCTGGAGCTTGCTATGTAGACCAGGCTGACCTTGAAATCACAGAGATCTGCCTGCCTCTGCCTCCCCAGTGCTGGCATTTATTAAAAGCCTGTGCTACCATGTCCAGCCAGCATGAAGCTTTTAAACAAAGATTTCAGCATGTGACTGGAGACATGACTCAGCAGTTATGTGTCTGAGTGTATTACCTACATGTGTATAAATGCACCTGTATAATGCAGTACCCTCAGGTTAGAAGAGGACATTGGATCCCCTAGAACTGGAGTTAGGGCCGTTGTTAGCTGCCATGTGGATGTTGGTATTCAAACCTCAGTCTTCTGCAAAAGCAGCCAGTGCTCCTAACTGCTGAGTCATCTCTCCACCCCCCACCCCCCCGCTCTTTTTTTTCATGATTTCAGTTTGTAAGAAATATGCTCAGTATGGTAGTCTGTGCCATTAATCACAGCACTCAGGAAGCAGATTCAGGCAGATCTCTATGAGTTCAAAGCCAGCCTGGTTTACATAGTGAGTTCCAGACTGGCCAGGGCTATATAGTAAAACCCTATCCAAAAAAAGAAAAAGGAATAATCTGGACATGGTAGCCTACACCTATGACCTCAGTCAGCACTCAAAAAATGGAGACAGAAGGATCAGGAGTTCAAGATCATCCTGAGTTACATCTTCACTTCGAGGCCAGCCTGGGATATAGCTAAGTTAAATATTTAATACTGAGCTTTTAATCTCAGCACTCATTTGGATCAAGAATATGAGGTCAGCCTGGGCTATAGGAAAGCCCTGCCTAAAAAAAAAAAAAAAAAAAAAAAGGCAGAAGAGGTGACAGGTAAAGCATAGGGCACAACTGCTATTTTGAGGAGCTCAAAAGGGCCTTTGAAATACTGGTTAAGAGTTGCCAGCCATTTTGCAGATTCTGTGCTAAGGGAACAGCAGGGCACAGCAGTCACAAGGATAAGACATCCTTGAAGAGTCAGCTGCAGCGAGGACTACCACTATGACTCCTCACGACAGCACCAACCAGTTAACATTCCTGAGTACACACAGTTCTCTCAGTAAGCCTCTCAGTGGGGATGGGGACCATTCTTTCTCCAGATCAAAATGTGACACAGGGCTGTAGAAGCTATGGCATTTACCCCACATCAAGCCAAGATTCATACACAGACAGCCCAGACTCCAGGACCTGCCTGCTAAGAGAGAGCCTCATCTAGAACTGCTTCCAAGAATCAGGGCTGGGTCTCCACACAGCAGTTCTGTGACTGGAGACCAACCCCTACCTCTTTTTTTTCCCCAGGTATACAAAAGAGCCAAGGCACTGGATCAGTCTGACAATGATATGTCTGCCGTGTACCGAGCCTACATACACTAAGCCTCACCACCGTCCACCCCTCCCATCTTCTCTGTAGCCCCTCTTCCCAATGTGGGGTTGAGGAGCTGGGACTTAGCTCTGGACCAGTCACCTGTCTCCATTTCCTTTTATACAGACTTTGAGACTTGCGTCAGCACAGCACACAGCAGCACCTCCCTCCCTGAGGCCCTGGGCAGAGAGTGAGGGCCTTAGCAGGTGACTGTCAAGAAGCTCTTGAGCTGGTCATTGTCCCTGGAGGAGCAGGAGACTGTATACTTTTCTTTCTGTGTGTTTGTGTGTCTGTCTGTCTCTGTCTCTGTCTCTCTCCTCGCTCCCTCCCTCCCCCCCCCCCCCCCCCCCGCCTCCCCGTGCATACACTGGCTCTCACCCCAGGATAAAAGCTGCCTGGCTTTTCTTTCAAGCTTGTCCTATCTCAGCCCCCTTCTGGTCAAGGAACTAGAGGAACTAGAATTGGCCGAGAGCACTGGAAGTTTTCCTCTGCTTCCCAGGGCAGAGGCTGGCCAAGGGTCCAAGGCCCCCACAGGACCCCTGGAAGAAGAGGCCCTGGGCCAGTGTGAACCAGCATACTCCCAACAGAGGGCATCGAGCTGAGGATTTTCCTGTAGACACTACCAATAAGCAGCAGCTCTCAGAACATTTGTGAACCCAAGAGAGACCAGCATGGCCACACAAACACCTCCACAGGGGGAGCAGAACCTGCGAACCCTGACTCTCTCATCCTTGCTGGTTCTGGGGAGCCTGTACCTCCCAGGTGGGGAGCCAGCTCCTCCCAGGAAGTTTTGGTGTTTGGATTTGCATTCCAGCCCTTGGGAAGGGGTCCTGAGGGCACTGGGAGAAGTGGAAGTGACTCCTTCCTGTTTCCGTTATGACAGTCTCTTCAAGTCCCCAGCTGGGCCACCTGTTCCAGCCTGCTCTACACAGGGTCCTGCATGCCCCACTTCTCACTCCTTGCCCAGTTCCTCCCATGGAGATAGTATTTTTTTCCCACCCCATTTAATCCAGCCTGACCAAAATCAGTGAGCATTTCAGAATCTTGGTTCTGAGTGTCTTTGCTCGCTGCTCCTGCCAGTATATCAGTTCTGGGCCTGTGGAGGGAAGAGAACTAGGCCTACTCCAACCTAATTGCCCCTCAGGTGGAGCCAGGCATCCAAAGCAGGCCCTAGCGTTTCTCCTTGTGGAGGAGATCAGAGGGGCTTAGACTGTCACATGAGCCTTCTTATGGGTTGGCATTTCCAAAGCCTCAGTTTGCAAGTTGGCATTTACAGTGAAGTACATGACTCTGTGTACATAGGGAGCCACATTGGGGCAGGCTCCATGGCCCTCCCAGCCATGGCTCTTGTCCACTGGGAAGAACCTGGGGCTGGGAATGTCCTTGGGGATTCAGCATAATTGCTGGTTTCACTGGGGTGCTGAACATGTTTCTGTCTGGACACAGCCTATCCTGGGGGTGGGGGTGGGGGACATGCTGTAAGGAAACTGGTTAGTCAGTGTTGTCTTAATATTGTTGACAATTCTGTAAAGTTCCTTTTTATGACTATTTCTGTTTAAGCTATTTCACCTTTGTTTTGAAATCCTTCCCTTTTAAGGAGAAAATGTGACACTTGTGAAAATGCTTGTAAGAAAGCCCCTCCCCCTTTCCTTTAAATGACAAATCTAGGTGATTAAGGTTGTGAATTTTTATTTTTGCTTTGTTTTTAATGAACATTTGTCTTTCAGAATAGGATTGTGTGATAATGTTTAAATGGCAAATACAAAAACATGATTTTGTGCAATTAACAAAGCTACTGCAAGAAAAATAAAACATTTCTTGGTACCACAGCTGTGCCCTGTGAGCCCAAGCGCTTGGGGGTCTGGGGTGGGAGCTCCACCGGGTTATTGGGACGCCTGTGCTTTGCTGGAGCTGGGCGGGAGCGGGTCAGCGCAGTGAGGAACGGCCTGTCGGCCAATCGGTGATCAGGGAGGGTGGGGCCGAAAGCCAGTGGTGGGGCGGTTGGAGCTGGCCAGTTCCGCACAGCGACCAGACCGCTTGCAGGCCGCGTGAGCCGCTGACGGCCTGGGGGCGGAGCTTTCGCCCGATTGTCCAATCGGGGCCAGGCAAAGGAGAAGGGGCGGGCGCCGCGCACGGACCGCCGGACCGAGACGACGGAGACAGACTCACCCGGTCGCAACGATGGCGACTGCGATGGCTGCGAGCGCGGCGGAGCGGGCTGTGCTGGTGAGGCGCGGGCGGCGGGCGGCGGGCGCGGGCGCGGGCGCGGGCGCGGGCGGCGGGCCGGGCTGGGCCTGAGGCTGGACTGCCCTCAGGAGGAGGAGTTCCGCTGGCTGCTGCACGCCGAGGTACACGCCGTGTTGAGACAGCTGCAGGACATCCTCAAGGTAACGCGCCCGGCCGGCCGCTCCACACCCGCTCCTTTCCACGGTCGCGGGGCGCTCGGACAGGGTGTCTGCTTGAGTCCAGTCGGGGACGCAGGCAAGGCAGCGCATAATCACGCAAGCAAGCAGCTGTGTGAGTGCAGCCAGTCCCTCAGACCATCCCTGGGGACAGATCCCGGCCTCTGAGGAGGAGGACCGACAGCAGAACGGTTCATCTGAGAGGAGGGTGGGCTGGTGGTAGAAGTCTGTAATCCCAGCACTCGGGAGACTGAGGCAAGGGAATCTCGAATTTGAGACCAGCCGTGGGCTACATATGAGACACTTCCTCCAAAAAAAAGGAACACCTGAATCAGAGCTGAAGGACCCCTGTCCCCCAGTATGATCTCAGCCAAGTTACTCGAGTTTTCTGAGCCCGTTTCACCCTAACAGGCCTCATAGACCTGTTGTGAAGATTAATAAACCGTTCAGCCCACAAGAGGCATAGCGCCGGCCCTGAGATGGTTTAGGAATGCAGGTTACCATGACTACTGTGTGATTTCACCCTCTGTTCTAACACCCCACTTTGCCTTGGTGCTGTGCCTCTCTCCCATGTTCCCACCTGGCTGCCCACAGTAGGTACTTGGTACTGTGGAATGAAGAGATCTGGGCTCACAGGGTCCTGGAGGCTGGGGTAGAACTAAGTCACAGAAGCCAGGTGAGGCCTGCCTGCCTGCCTCGTTCCTTCCCTGGCTGACCTGGAAGAGTGTGGGTATCTAGAGACCTGGAATGGAACACCTGTATGGGGCCACCCTGTCTCCCATAGGAGGCCTCTCTTCGATTTACTCTCCCAGGCTCAGGCACAGAAGGACCTGCCAAGCAAGAGAACTTTATCCTGGGCAGCTGTAGGTGAGTTGGGCCTGGGCAGGAACACTGGAGGGGGTATACTCCTTGGGTACCTGGGGAAGGAGATGCCAGTGGTTCCATCCTGGAACAGCATGAGGCATCCTGCTGGAGTGGGGGGACCTTAGCAGGCATCCATTCCTCTGACTTCCGTGTGTTATTAGCACAGACCAGGTGAAGGGTGTGCTGACTCTACAAGGGGATGCCCTCAGCCAGGCGGTGAGTCCCTGGGGCCCTGCCCCCTAACAGTCATCTCTATGACAGAGGTGGTAGCAGCTGATTCTTTGTCTCAGACTTACCACCAGCCAGCGGTACAACTCTGGGCAGGACCCTTGGCCTGTCTGGGCCTCAGTTTCCTAACTAACATGACAGGCAACCCTGACACCACCTCATGGGATGGGTGTATGGATTCAGATTCAGTGAGGGCCAGGATGGGGTGGCTTTTCACTGGCCCAGCCTGGCATCTGAACTTGGTGAAATGGTGAAGTGCAAGCATTGGCAGGTAGGCCCCAAGGTGTGGCCGAACAGTCAGTCAGTCCCTCTCCATTGCTTCAGTCTTGGAATTTACACACAGCAGGCAAGCATGCAGACATGCACACACATACACCCCAGCCCTTCCTCTTTCCCAACTTCCTTTCTCTTTCACATTTTGTGGTTCCTCTTGGGTCTGACTTCCTATTTCTTGATCTCCCTGTTCACTCCCCCTTTCTCCCAAAAAATGATCAAGTTTTCTGGGGCCTGAGCCACCTACCTGCCCCATTCCTGAGTTGGGGCCAAGAAGGCCAGGTATCTCTGCCCACTTCTCTCCTCTGGCCTGTCAGGACGTGAACCTAAAGATGCCACGGAACAACCAGCTGCTGCACTTTGCCTTCCGGGAGGACAAGCAATGGAAGCTGCAGCAGGTGAGGGTCCTCTGTCCACCAGGCTTGGGTCTCAGGCAGGCAAGGGCAGGCCTGGGCAGAGGCTTCCCCAGAGCTAGCCCCGGTGGATAGGTCTGGCAGTGGGGACTTGTGGCCACAGCAATCCCTGGAGGTGATTTCCTAGCAGCAGAGCTGGAGTGGTTAATGCCTTGGGGACCTCAGAGCCTCCTCCAAGTGGGGAATGGAGACCCTCCCCTACCTGGGTGCCTCTGGCCATAGGAGGACAGCTGACAGTCTACCCTGATTGTCACTCACTCTGCAGGAGCTTCACATGGCCCTGGGATCAGGTCCAGGCCTCCTGCCTGTCTGTAGGCTATTACATTCAGATGGCCATGCATAGACATAAACATACATACACACAGCCAATCTGAAACTGGTCAGCGCCCCAGGGCCTTTGCCTGTGTGTGCCACCCTGCCTGGGTGCCTCCCCTGTGACTTTTCTTAGCTCACAAGTTGTCATTAGGGCCTCCTTCCACATCCAATGCAGCTCAACTCCTATTCCTCGTCTTCATGCCCTTGAGTCCTGCAGACTGTTGCTTTGTGGGTGTGCTGGGGGCTATCTGTCTGTCCTTTGGGCCAAGAACCAGCCTGCTTTGGCTATGAACATTATCCACAGTCTGGTCCTCCAGGTTCAGAGACTGCTGTTCAGGAGGATAGTGTGACCACAAGTAGTGACAACCTCCCCTGGGAGGTCAGCCCCAAGGTGGGGGCCTGTAGGTTGGTTTCAGACTGATACCCTAGAGATGTGACTGCTCTGAAACTGACAGACTGCAGCCTGGTGACCACATGGCATTCGGGGGGGGCACTGTTCTCAGATCCAGGATGCCAGGAACCATGTGAGCCAAGCTATTTACCTCCTCTCCAATCGGGATGAAAGCTACCAGTTCAAGACAGGAGCTGAGGTGCTCAAGGTAAACCTTCCTGTCCCAGCCCTGCCCCAGGGTGGCACTGGACCCATGTTCCCAGGCTTCACTGAAACCTGACCCTTCCCCTGTCAGTGTTCACAAGTTTGGCCACAGAGTAGTGGTATACAACCTGGAACCAAGGATTAGGCCTGGTTCTAGAACTGGGCCTACACTGTGAGCTGTGCAACCTTAAGTCTATTCTTAGTTACTCTGCACCTCCATTTCCTTAACTGTTAAAAGGGGACAAGCTAAAATGACTCGTAACTATGGTAATACAGGTAAAGCAGCCCCCAAGATCTAATGGTCATTGTGATGGTACAAGCCTGTGTTAATTACAAAGCAAGGGTACGTGGTATGTGGGGATAGCTGACTCATACCCAGGACTGTGGCGTCAGCACTGTGACATCCCCATGAAACAGACCTTCTGAATGGTGAATACTCACCCCTGCTGGGATTTTAGGATTCAGGCCTGGTTGCTCACTGGTAGAACCAGGGGATAGGTGGTGAGGTGCCTGGGCTGCCCTCTGAATAGCAGTGGGGATCTGCTCCTCCCCAGCTCATGGATGCTGTGATGCTGCAGCTGACCAGAGCCCGGAACCGGCTCACCACCCCAGCCACCCTCACCCTGCCTGAGATCGCAGCCAGTGGCCTCACGGTCAGTGCCTCAGATAGCCCTTGTCCTGAGAGAAAATTCCCCCACTGAAGGGCCCAGCCAGTGGAAATTATGTGCCTAGGCAGTTTTCTGGCCTCCATCCTCTGCCCACCCATACATTAACCTAGCTCTGAACCAGCCACAAAGAAAGATTTAGGGGACACTTGGGGGAGCCTCTGGTGCCCCAGTCTATGAAATAGCTGCTGGGGTAGGCCTGGGGTCCCTGCCAGGTGATTCAGTACCCTGCAGGTATACAACCTAGGATGGAAGAGCCTCATCTTTCTTGCCTTCCCCAGCGGATGTTTGCACCTACTCTACCCTCCGACCTGCTGGTCAATGTCTACATCAACCTCAATAAGCTGTGTCTCACTGTGTACCAGCTGCACGCCCTGCAGCCCACCTCAACCAAGGTGAAGCTTTCCCCAGCCCCTCATGCCCTGCACCAGTCCCGCTGAGGACCTCCACCTCAGCCTCATGGAGTCTCCTTCTTCTCACTAGAACTTCCGCCCAGCTGGAGGTGCAGTGCTCCATAGCCCTGGGGCCATGTTGTAAGTGTGCTGTGTCGGGGTCCTGGAGCCTGTCCCACTGCCTCTGCATCTTGGGGACCGGGCCCAGACCTGGACCTCAAGGACCCACCTCTCATCTTCTCCCAGTGAATGGGGCTCACAGCGCCTGGAGGTGAGCCACGTGCACAAGGTGGAGTGTGTGATCCCCTGGCTCAATGATGCCCTGGTCTACTTCACTGTCTCCTTGCAGCTCTGCCAGCAGCTCAAGGATAAGGTATGTGCAGCGGATGCTGGGCAAGGGAGTAGGACCATTCAAGGATCTCTTTTTCATACCTCCTACGTACCCCCAAGTTATAAAGTCCATTGTACACATACACACCAGGCAGCTGGGAACAGTGTTCCCCAGGTACACTTCCCTTATGTAACTTTGACATCTTACCTGGGTCATAGAGAGTGCAGCACGCCACCATCCACACCTATGGCATCTCCCTGATCACACCCCTACATACAGCCTTACATCCACTGACATGTCTAGTGTCTGCTAATTACACCCGCTTTGGCCACCTGCCACGCCCTTAGACCTGCAGGCCACAGCCCTGCACCCAGTGGCTGTGCTGCTGCACCTGCTGCTGACCACACCCCCTCCCTCTGCAGATCTCCGTGTTTTCCAGCTACTGGAGCTACAGACCCTTCTGAGCACACTCCAGAATCCTGTCTCCAGGAGGGCAGCCCTGCCTTGGAGTCCCCTCCCCTGCACTTACTCCTCATAGTGTCCGTTCTAACTAGGCACCCCAAGTTATTTGTCTCCCTCCTTACCCTGTGCCACATTTGCACTGTGGGAGTGAACACTAGAGGCATCTGGAGGAAAAGGTGCTAGTTTGGTGCTTTCATGGGGTGATCCAGGAGGTGGGCCAAGGTGTGGTTGTGCTTCTAGTCCTGCCCTCCTGGACACCATGGGAAACTTTGGACTCAGTGTGTGACCAGGCCCAGGGCTCTCCTCCCTCCCCAGAGGTCACTCAGCTTCCATTAGAAGGTGAGAGATGGGGAGTGATACTGAGCTGTGAGTTCTGGAAGAGAAGCCTGGGCAGGAGGAAGTGGCCCCATGAATAAGCTATACTACTGGAACTGTTCTGGCCGTAGCAGAGTCCTCTAAGAAATAAAGATTAGATTTCACCTGGAGTCTGTCTGTCTGTCTGCCTGCCTAAGGACCAGGCTGAGGGCCCTGATGATCAGTTGCCTCCTATTTCTAAAACCTGATTTCCCGCACTTACCACAGTATCAGGACCTCTCACAGATCCATCTTTTTGTGTTTGAGATGCAATGTGACTGTTGTCCTAGCTGGCCTGGAATTCACAATTCTCCTGCCTCAGCCTCTTGAATACTGAGATCACAGTCTGTACCAACTTACTCACAAAGAACACACCTTAGAGAAAGGAAGCCCTGGCTGCAGAGTAGCCCTGTGGGATGATGGCAAGACGTCTTGGAGCCAGGTGCCAGGTGTGGTGGCACAGGCAGAAGCAGGCAGGTCTCTTTGTTGGAGGCCAATCCACATAGCGAGTTCTAGGCCAGCCAAGACTACATAGTAAGGCCCTGGCTTGAACATTTTTTTAAAGTCAGTCTGGGAGATCCCACTGAGCCTCCACACTGCCTACCTTTTTTCAGTATTCCAAACAACACAATGCAGACTCAGACTTTAGCAAACAGGCTTTGTTACCATCATGGGGCAGGACCCATGCCAAGGGCTAGGGTTAAGGTTCCAGGGCCAAGTTATCCACACCCTTAAGTTTTTCCTGTAAGAGAGAGAAGGGTCCTGTTAGTGTAAACCTGCAGCTACGCCTGAACCCTCTGCAGAGGACCATGCCTCTGCTATTCCAGTGTAGGTAAGATGACGGCTTCTGCGGGACTCCCCTTCCCAAGTGACACCCCCTCCTGGATTCCCCTTTCCAGGCTCACCTTTCCAGGGCTCACCTTCCGGGGCCTTGGGGAGGAGGAGCAGCAGCAACAGCAGCAGCAATGAACAATGACCATCAATAGCAACACCACCACTGTGCCTGGGGGCAGAACAGGCAGGTGTCCAGATGTGGCCCCAGCCCTAAAGCCAGGGTGGGGCCGGTGGAGTCTGCAGACAGCAGTCACACTCACCAGCAAAGGTGAGGAAGATCACAAAGGCAGCGGTGTCCCATTCTGACTGGAACAGCTGGTGGCTCTTCAGTCTTCCCAGCACTTCCTCTGCAGTGGCCTCTAGCTCCTGTCTGAAGTCTTCAGTAGACAGTCCCATCTCCACCAGAGCCACCTGCCCCAGCTGCACAAAGAACCACCTAAGTCCAGGCCTCTCTCAGGCCACCCAGAACCTGGCACTACCATGAGATGACCCCTGGCCCTCCTGTCTTCTCCAGCCCTCCAACCTTTCCTCCCCCTGCTCCCGCTGCTCCAGGCCCAGGACCTCGCCTCCCCTCCCTCCTCCATCTCTGCCCCAGGCCCTGCTTGCCTGTCTCCTTCCTAGGTCCTTCCCTCCTGGGCCCCACCCTGACCCTGACCTAGGCTGTTCCGGTCTACGCACTATCCCCTTGCCTTCTCTCCCTAGCAGGGTTGCCTTTGCTCTCACCTGCTTTCTGTGGCCACCTCTTCCCCGTAGCCAGGCAGGTCTCAGGGTCCTAGGAACTCAGACTTCTTCCTGCTTCCGGATCCACACTACCTGCAACCTTAGCAACCAGCCCCGCCCTCTCCAGGCACAACTGTGGCTGCTGGAGTAGGCAGAGGTCAAGGGCCAGCTGACTGCAGGGGCCCAGCAAGAAAAGCCACAGGCTATCAGTTTGCTCATACCCCAGATCTTTACCATCTTTTTTCAGTATTGCAAACAAGCAGCCTGGGACAGGTGCCACTGTTGACTTTGTGCAGTTAAAAACAGAGAAGAGCATGGGGGTGAAAAGCAAAGGGAGCATTCTGTCCACTCTGCCTTGGGCAGTTGTGGGTGTGTCGGTGTTACACAGGAATCTTCTAGACTGGCCTGAACTTACTTCGGAGCCAAGAATGAGGTCTCAGTCATTTTTTCTATTATCTCTCAGAGCCAAGGCCTGAGTCCTTTGACCTTGGGATCTCTGACTTTTCCCAGTCAAAGCAGCTCTCACTGCCTCCATGCCTAGCCCCTCCCCATCTTCTTGGCCCCTGAGGGGCCAGGGCCACATTCAGCCTAGTCACACAGAGCAGTATGATAGATACAACTTCTTGTTCTTGTGGCTCTCATGGGAGAAAAAAAGCATCCAGTATTAGACACAGCAAACCTAACACCTAACACAGCAAACACCTTACCTGGTTTATTCTCGGAGTGGTCAGGGAAAACCTTACTCTTCCCATTTTTCCTTATGAGAATATTGGGGCCTGGGAACATAATTCATTAGACAGAGTGTTGGCCTAGTATGTGCAAGACTCTGGATTTGATCTCCATCACCATATGACCATATGGGCCTATAATCTCAGTACTTGGGAGGTAGAAAGGAAGATCAGAAATTCAAGGTCATCCTCAGCTTCATAGTAAGTTCATGGCCAACTTAAGCTACATGAGACCCTGTCTCAAAATCAAAAAAAGGGGTCGGGCTGGCTTGATGACCTGAGGTTCCCATGCCTAGAACTCATGTGGTGGAAGCAGAGAGCTGATTCCTATGAATTGTCTGACCTCCACATGTACTCTGTGGTACTTGGGCACACACAAGTTTTTTAAATTAAAACAATAACAAAAACAACCCTAGAACTTTGTAACATTAAGCAACTAGCACAAGTCACACATCTAACATGTTCAGTGGCTCCAAACAGAGCATGTGGATTCTCCTACATTTCCACAGATCAACTCCAATGTGGACCGACTAGGAGGAATCCATCTCTTCACTTTTCCAACCTATAAAAACCCCACCAAATGAGTTTAGGCATGCTCCTGGCCCTCCACTTCAGGATCCTTCTCTGTAAAATGCAGGAACTTTAAAGTCTGAAGACAAGTAAGAGGTAAAGGCAGAAGAGCCCAGTGGAAAGGGACAGAGGCGGGCTGGGGTCAGGACAGGTGAGGTGAGCGCATTGGGGCGGGACCAGTAAGAATGAACCATGGAACACTGTCTCCAAGCACAGTAAGTATGCCTTGCATCCTGCCACCACCTCACCACCCCTGTTGAATAGTAGCTTCAACAGGGGCCCAAGGACCAGCAAGCAAAGCCTAGCTTAGGGATGGCCTGGTACTTCACAGAGGGATGAACAACCCTGGGAGAGACGGAACTCAGGGCTTGCCAAATCAATGACAGGATACAAGTCAGAAAGGGTCAAATGAGATTCAGACAAAAGAAGCCTAGAGTCAGAGAGACTATGGGAAAGGATGAGAACTGGAAGAGAAAATCCTGGGCCTGGTGTGTAGCTCAGGGGTAGAACACTTACTTGCCTAGCATCTGCGTTCCACTGAGTTCCGTTCTCAGCACTGCAAATTATGAGATGCCCTCAATTTAATTACAAAGGCCAGAGGTGGAAACATTTTAACATCGTGTGTGTGTGTGTGTGTGTGTGTGTGTGTGTGTGTGCGCGCACGCGTGCGTGTCTGTGTGCAGTTCATGCCCATGGTATGAGTGCAGAGATCAGAGAACAACTCTCAGTTCTCTCCCTCTATCTTTACATGAGTTCAGGGGATTGAACTTACATCATCAGACTTGGCAACAAGCACCTTTACCCACTGAACCATTTTACTCGCCTGGAAATATTAAATCCCACCCTGGCCAACCAGTCCTATACTACTTGTTCTATGTGTAAATGTTGCTGGTTGGTGACCCTCAGCAATCCACAAGTCCCAGGTACTGCTTGTGCAGGCACTCCTATCCTGAAGCCCCACGCCTTCCCATCCCACTGTCATGGAACAACTACCTTCCATCTGTAAGGAGTGTAAAGGGTGTCCTCACTCTGATCCACGGTACATTTTGCAGCCACACTTAACCTTTCTGTGAGAAGCTGCGGAATCTTTGTCCGGGGATCTGGTCTTCTCTCTATATGACTAGCATCTATGTGGCTCAGCCAAAACTTATATTTCAGAAAGCCCTCAGTCTCTAAACTTTTAGCTCACAGCTATGACAAGAGTTAAGGAAATGAAGCTCGGTAAGGTGGCAGCACACCTGTAATCCCAGGTCAAAAGTTCAAGATCGCTGGGTATAGTGGTGTATATCTTTAATCCCAGCATCTCTGTGTGATCCAGACCACCCTGGTCTACATAGTGAGTTCCAGGTCAGCTTGGGCTGCAGAAAGACCCTTTCTTAAAAAATAAAGTTCAAGGTCATCCTCGGCTACAAAATGGAGATTGAGCTATATGACACCCTCAAAAATAAAATGTTAGAAGAATACATGGTCCATCCAAGAAGGGCAAAGCACTTAGGGCTTTTTATTTATTGTTTTATTTGTGTGTGTGTGTGTGTGTGTGTGTGTGTGTGTGTGTGTGTGTGTGTAAATGTTTATGTTTGTGCTGGGGTGTACATGTGTGGAGATCAGAGAAACCGGGCATCTTATTCAATCATTTTCATCTATTTGATTCTGGGTTTTGAGACAGAGTCTCCCTGTAGCCTCAGCTGGCCTAGATTTCACTATGTAGATCAGGTTGGCCTTGATCTCATAGAGATCCACAGGTAGTAGAATTAAAGCTATTTGCCACTATATCCTCTCAGAGCTGGAATTACAGGTGTGAATTGCCATACCAGGCTTTTCACATGGGCAATGGGATCTGAACTCAGGTCCTCATGCAAGCATTTACCATTTGAGCCATTTCTTCAGACCTCTCTTTTCTTTTTTATAGTTCTTTCATTTGTGTGTGTGTGTGTATCTGATGGGGTGCTCAGGGAGGCCAGAAGAAAGTGTCAGATTTCCTGGAGCTGGCGTTAGAGGTTGTTGGGAGCTGCCTAACATAGGTGTTGGAAACTGAACTTGGATCCTCTGCAAGAACAGCAAACACTTCTTAACTCCTGAGCCATCTCTCCAGCCCCTTTCTGCCTTTTTTTGAGACAGGGTCTAGCTGTGTAGCTAAAGCAGGCTGCAAGCTCACAATCCTCCTGTCTCCGCCTCCGAAGTATTGAGATTATAGTAATGCTCCATCATAACCATCTTGTCATCTAAAATATACCAGCAAAGACAACATTCCTGTGAACAGGAAGTGAGGCAGGATGGGGTACCTGCCTACAATCCCAATTCTGCCATTTCCTCTATGACCTTAAACTCCACGCTTGACTGTCTCTTGTGTAACCTGAGAGTGTAAATCCCAGCTTTATAGGGCACAGATCACTCAGCTTCTCAGGTTTCCCCAGGGGGTCAATACCTAGAGACATTTGCTAGATGACTCTCTTGGCATTCCAGTTTAACATCTGGTGGTTCCTACCTGGGTGGGGCAAAGAGACCACCTGGGACAGTGTGGGTCGCCATTCCATTTCTTGGACAGAGGGCTCAGGGGCAAGGACTTTAAAGTAGAGGCCTGGCTCTCACATTAACCAGCAGGGCACTTCAAGGAAGGAGCTGCCTGGGGGCCTGGGCGCCTAGCTCTAATGGGAGTCTTGTGCGATTAGGTCAAGGTCACTGTTGGGTGTTAGGGTTTAAGGGGATTCTCCTTGGGATTCTCCAGGTCCCTGGTCTTAGCCCCTCCTGCCTCGGGGTGGGGGGGTTACAGGAAGGAGGAAGGAGGCTCAGATTCTGTGGCTAACTGCCAGCCTCCCCTCCCCCCAGCACACACTCCAGGGCCTGCCAGCTGCGTACACTAGGATTCATTCACCAGGTGCCAGCTTCTCTTTCTCTGTATCTGCTGCCGCCTGATGGTACCTTCTCTCTCTCTCTCTCTCTTTCTCTCTCTCTCTCCCCTTTAAGAGGATCTGCCTCTTCATCTCATCCAACTCTGCTCTTTGTCCTCTCGGAAAAGTGGGGCTTCTGCTTCCAAACCCTCTCCCCATGTTCTCTGTTGGGTCATGAACCAGTAGCCCACTCACTTCCCTTTCCTGTGCTCTTTAATTACTCCAGTCTAGCCACAAACATCCCCACCAGGGGCTTAGTGGGGAGATCCTTGATCAGAGAGTCCCCTACCTGTGCTGAGGGTTGGGAAAGGGCAGATTTCTGAGACCAGAGTATCTCAGGATTGGGGCTCAGTGTTCTCACCCTGGGACAATGGGTATTCAGGCCACCCACGGGGCATGGTGCGTGGCAATAATCAGAAATGAGAACTCCCAGTCCGACGTAGTGGTGAACACCAATAATCCCTGCACTTGGGAGACTGAGGCAGGAGGATTGCCACAGACTCAAGAGTGGCCTGGTCTGGCTATATAAGGAGCTCTAGACTGGCCTGAATTACAATGTGAAACCAAAGAAAAAGAGGGGACGGAAGGAAGGGGGGAAGGAGGAAGAGAGGGAAGGGAGGGAGGCAAGCGTGTTTAGGATGGCCTCTGTGAGGCCCAGCCTAACTCTTCTCCCCGAAACCCTCCCAGCAGCAGGCATCACTGCACCTTTGCCCATGGATGAAAGGCAGTCACCCTCCCCCTGCTCCTCAAGGCCCTCCAGCCCCAGGACCCCGCCCTGTGAGGTGCTTGGTTCTGTGGGCATTGAGGCTGTGCTGGACCAGCTGAGGATCAAGGCTATGAAGACAGGGTTTGAGTTCAACATCATGGTAGTAGGTGAGTGAGGGGCGGAGACACAGGGGGAAGAATGAAAGAAGACTCTTTGGGTCTGTCACCTCCTGGTCCTGGACTCAATCTTCTCATCTGTCAAGGGAGCCTGACCATCTCACAGAAGGGCTGAGATAAACGTATGGGTGATATTGAGTCATTTGACACAGCATCACCCATAAATGGATTACCCATAGGGTGTCCTTCCAGGCTCAGTGACCACTCTTGACCTTGATGCTGTACTGTTGATGCTAATGTGGTCGATGAGTCAGGAGGTAGACTTGACACCAAGCCTGACAGATCTGAGTCCCATTCCTAGAACCCACATAGTAAAAGGTAAGAATCAGTACCCCAAAGCTGTCCGTTGACCCCCACACATATAATAAATACACACAAAATAAATAGAAATGTAACAAGTAAAAATAAGGGACTCAGGAAATGACTAAACAGTTAAGATCACAGGCTGCTCTTGCAGAGGATCTTGGTTCAGTTCCCAGCTTCTACATGGTAGCTAACAACCATCTGTAACTCCAGTTAAGGTACTACAGAACATGAATGCACTTATATACTTGCAGGCAAAACATTTATACACATAAAATAAAAATAAATAAAAAATAATTTTTAAATAAAAGTAACAAGTTTGAGAGTGAAGTAGGGCTGTAAGTCAGCTGACAGAATGCTTGCCTAGCATGCCTGAAGCCCTGGGTTCAATCCCTAGCGCTGCATAAACCAGGCAAACTGAAATACAAAATTGACCTCTGACCGCCATACACATGAGTGTACACACATGTACCACTCACACATGAACAGGCACACACACATACACACAGTTTGAGAGATATATTCTATCATATATGCCATGACCATTATGTTCTGCCTCTCCTAGGGCAGAGCGGGCTGGGCAAGTCCACCATGGTGAACACACTGTTTAAATCCAAAGTATGGCAGTCAAGCCTGCCCAGCCTGGAGATGCCCATGCCACAGACACTAGAGCTGCACTCTGTGACCCACGGTGAGTGACCCCACCTCCCCCCACCAGCCCCACTCGGGCCACACTGTCCCTCCTCTCTCCCTCCAGTCATTGAGGAGAAGGGCTTGAAGCTGAAGCTGACAGTGACAGACACACCCGGCTTCGGGGACCAGATCAACAATGACAAGTGGTAGGTCCTGGGGTAGGAGGCCCCTGCCACGCAAACTCTGAGGTGGAGGAACCCACTCTGGAGAAGCTTGTCTGATGTATCAACCTCAGTTTCCTCATCTATGCAATATATACACACAGCTCACCCTCCAAAGTTCAGCTGTGTTGGGTCTTGCTGTTTGGTACATACTAGGTGCTCAAAAGGCATCAGAAGCCCATGCTCCTGTAATCCCAGGACTCTGGTGGCTGAGGCAGGAGGATTTTGAGTTCAAGGCCAGTCTCAGAAACTTATTAAGGCTCTGTCTCAAAAACTTAAAAAAGGGCTGAGGATATAGCTCAGCATTACAATGCTTGCCGAGTATATAAGAGGCCCTGGGTTCAATCAGTTAATCAATCAGTTAATCGATGGCTCTGTCTGGACAAAGTGTGGACAATAACTCAAAGTGGGAAGGCCTCAGCAGAGAGTCAAGAGACTTAGGGGACTGGTAAGATGGCTTAGTTGGTAAAGTACCTGCCTTGAATCCAGTGTGATCTCCAGAATCCATTAAAAAACAAAACAAAAAAAGTCACAGCAGTGCAGGCTTATAATCCCATTGCAAGGGAGGGAGACAGGGATCCTGGGGAGTTGCTGGTCAGTCATTCTAGCCAAATTCATGAACCCCAGTGAGAGACTGTGCCTCACAATACAATGTAGAGAGCAACTGAGGGAAAAAAATCAAGGTTGACCTCTGGCCACCGTACCCATAAACACACACGTGCACACACACGTTAGGTGAGAGTCAGTTGTGGCTTAGACCACAGTGGTGGTCAGTTGTCATTTAACGCTCACAAAGTAGATCACACACATGCACACACATTTTTTTTGGTAGTGCTAAGCGTTAACCCTAGGATGTAGTACATGCTAGACAAGCAGCAGACAACATCCCTAGCTGGGTTTTAGTTTTTAAAATATTATTTTTATCATGTGTTTTATGTGTTTAAGTGTTTTGCCTGCATGTTTGAAAGGGTACTACTACATGCATCAGTGCCCATGGAGGTCAGTAGAGGGCATCACATCCCCTGGAACTGTAGTTATAAATGATTGTTGGCCACTATGTGGGTGCTAGGCAGTAAACCTGGATCCTCTGCAAGAGCAGCCAATTTTCTTAACTGCTGAGCCATCTCTCCAGCCCATTTTGTTTTTTTTTTTGTTGTTGTTGGTTTTCATTTGAGACAAGGTTTTCCAAAATTCCCAGCCAGGCTTTATATTCATGCTATTACCCAGGCTGGCCTTGAATTTGCAATCCTCCTGCCTCAGCCTACTGAGTAGCTGGGGTGACAGGCCTGCACCATCAAGCCCAGCCAGTAGGTGCCATTACTGCGTCTATTTTACGGACAGGGAAGTTGAGGCCTCAGGTAGAGAATAGGGGTATCTGTTACATGATACATGATATGGAGGGTGGGATAGGAAACTGGGTGACCAAGTAATCCTGGCATACCTGGGTCGTGGATCTCCTGAAGACAGACCACCCAGAGACCAGGAGGCGTGATGGGGGGGGGCACTGAGAGGACATCTCTGCTCCAGCTGGGACCCTGTGCTGAGCTACATCAACCAACAGTATGAACAGTACCTGCAGGAGGAGCTACTCATCACCCGCCAGCGCCACATCCCAGACACCCGTGTACACTGCTGCGTGTACTTTGTGCCACCCACTGGTCACTGGTGAGGTGGCTACACCGGCTGGGGGAGGGCCACATGAATGGGGCAGGAATGAGGAGGAGGATCCTTGATGTGGGCTCTGGGCTGCCTGTCCTTCCTTCCTCATCCATCCACCATCATTATCGTGTCCTGGGCAGCCTACGGCCCTTGGACATTGAGTTCCTGCGGCGGCTGTGCCGGACTGTGAACGTGGTGCCTGTGATTGCCAGGGCTGACAGCCTGACCATTGAGGAGCGAAATGCCTTCAGGAGCAGGGTGATGATCTGGGTGCTCAAGGTGGGGCTGGGCGCAGCGTGCAGACAGCAGGGTGGATAGTGGAATGAGGCCACTTGTGCTTGGTTCTCCAGATTCAGGAAAACCTGAAAACTCACTGCATTGACGTGTACCCACAGAAGTGTTTCGATGAGGACATCAATGACAGGATCCTCAACAGTAAGATCCGGGTAAGACTCCAAGGGAGTGCAGAAGGCTAGTGGTACTGGGGCCAGCCACCTTTCCCTCTTCTTTTCCACCGGAAAGTTAATTTCTTTCTACAACTCAGAGAACTGCATACATATGTTTAAAGATACAAATCTTCATGCACACCGACGTATTCAAGGTGAACAGAAATGGCTCACATCAGACAACACACAGAATGGGAAGAAATGCTGGTCAGGCATGTCTTTTTGACAGAAGGTTTCACATGTAGCCTTGGCTGGCCTGGAACTCACTATGTAGATTAGCCTAGCCTCAGACTCGGAGATCCACCTGCCTCTGCCTCCCAAGTGCTGGAATTAAAGGCATGTGTCACCACACCCAGCACAACCAAATTTGAAAATGGTCCTAGAGCCTGGGGTGGTGGCACACACCTTTAATCCTAGCACTGGAGAGCCAGAGGCAGGCAGATGTCTGTGAGTTCCTGGTCAGCTAGGGCCACAGGGCCACCCTGTCTCAAAAACAAACAAACAAGCAAAAGGGAACTGGAGAGGTGACTCATTGGTTAAGGGTGCTGACTGCTCTTCTAGGGGACCTGGGTTTGGCTCCCAGTACCCACACAGGTGCTAACAACTGTCTATAACTCTAGTTCCATGGTCTCAGACCAGCACTGCACAACAGAGGTGCTCTTACATACATGCAAGCAAAACACTCATACCCATAAAATAAAAAATAATAAGTAAAATATTGTAAACTCCCTCAAACAATAATAAAATAAAATTTAAAAAATAAATATAAGGGCTGGAGAGATGGTTCCGAGATTAAAAGCGCTGCTGGCTCTTGCAGAGGAACAGGCTTCAATTCCCAGCTCCCACATGGCTGCTAACAACCGTCCTTAACTCCAGTTCCAGGGAATCTGACGCCCTCTTCTGACCTCTGTGGGCATTGCATGACACCAGTGTGCTTACATACATGCAGGTAATACACTCATACACATGAAATAAAAATGATAAGTAAATAAATAAATAATAAAAATAAAATGGTCAAGGGAAATTTAACATGGTGGTGCACACCTATCATCCTAGCATCTGGGAGGTGCAGGCTGGAGGACCAAAGGTTCAAGGCCAGCCTCAGATATACAGCAAGTTCAAGGCCAACCTATGTCCAGTGGCTCACAACCACATGTAACTCCAGCTCCAGGAGATCCAATGCTCTGTTCTAGTCTTTAAAGGCACCTATACACACCTGTGCATACTCACACACAGAAACACACATATACACATACCTAACAATGAAATCAGCCAGGTGTGTAAAATACAAAACCTCAGAGCTTCCTTCAGAGATGAGGCCTGCAGGTAATGTCAGCCCCACACAGCCCCATGGCTGCTGCCTTTGTGAAATGCACACATGACACATTTGAACACAGAAGGCTCTGCTTCCATCTAGTACCCAACTTTCTTGTCTCTCATCTTTCTCCTCCCCAATGAACTTTATTTCCTGTAAAAAATTACAAGAGCTTTGACATCCACCAGTTTCTGGTCTCTGTCTGGAAGCAGGCTAGTCACAGCTTGAGCAGAACTTGGGAAATTTCAAGGAGAAGGTGCTCAAATTAATCTCTGTAAATCCCCCACCCCCGTACATATACTGAGGGTTTCCCATGGACTGGCCCATAAGTATGTAATAGTACCTATTATGATCATTGACCCCCATCAAAAATTAACACTTGGGCCTTCAAGAAGGCTCAGCAGGTAAAAAGCATTTGTTGTCAAGCCCAAGAACCTGAGTTTTTTATTGTTGTTTGTTTTTTCTTTTTTTTTTCTTATTTGTGCGTGTATATGTGTGTGTGTGCGCGTGCGCTTGCACGCACGCACATGCTTTGGTGGGTTTGTTTGTTTGTCTGTTTTTTAGACAGGGTTTGCCTCTTGTCCAAGATGGCTTGAAATTCACTATGTAGACCAGGCTGGCCTCTATCTCACAGAGAACCGCCTGCATCTGGTATAAATTTGTGAGTCACCATTCCAGGCTTTGACTATCTGAGGTTGATCCTTAAGAGACACTTGGTGGAGGAAAAAAATGACTCCTGAATGTTGTCTTCCTACCTCTATGTGTGCATTGTTGTAAATGCACATGCATACACACATACACAAATAAAAATAAATGACAAATAAATGAAATAATCTTTAAATATTAACCCAGTTCCTGGTATAGTGGCATATGTCTGTAACCTCAGCATTTAGGAGGCTGAGGCAGGACAGTGAGTTTCAAGTCAGTTTGGGTGACAGAGTGAGCCATCTCAAAAGAAACAAAACTTGGGCTGGGGAGATGACTCAGCAGATAAAGAAAGCACCACAGAAGCCCGAGGACGTGAGTTTGGCTATCTAGAGCCTGTGTGAAAGCTGGTTCAGTAGCATGAGTGTGTAATTCCAACACTCCCATGGCAAGATGGGAGGAGGGGGAAACAGGAGTCCCAGAAGCAGCTAGCCTGGTGCTTACAGGGGAGTTGCCTCAAAGAAGGTAGAAAGGAAGGACTGACCTGAGCGCGTCCTCCTCTGACCTCTATATGAATGCTGTGGCATGCACATACTCACATATGCATACATCAGAAACCCAAACAGAAATGATCTCTGGATAAATAAAACTCTTTGGAACTGACAAGTTTCAGTTTCCTCTCTGAGCCCTGAGTGAGGAAACAAGCACACTGCTTGGTACACTTCTGTACGGAGCGCCGGATGATGAATATTTTAGGCTTTGTGGGCCAGACAGTCTCTGGTGCAATTACTCAACCCTGCAGTTGTGGTGTGAGAGCAGTCACAGAGCAGGGCAAACAAATGGGCTTAGCTGTGTGCCAGTAAAGCTTCATGCATGGTTTCAGAGCATGCGGAAGCCCTGAAACCCTGAAACACAGGCTCTAGATAGCCAAACTCACGTCCTCGGGCTTCTGTGGTGCTTTCTTTATCTGCTGAGTCATCTCCCTAGCCCAAGTTTTGTTTCTTTTGAGATGGCTCACTCTGTCACCCAAACTGACTTGAAACTCACTGTCCTGCCTCAGCCTCCTAAATGCTGAGGTTACAGACATATGCCACTATACCAGGAACTGGGTTAATATTTAAAGATTATTTCATTTATTTGTCATTTATTTTTATTTGTGTATGTGTGTATGCATGTGCATTTACAACAATGCACACATAGAGGTAGGAAGACAACATTCAGGAGTCAGGTCCCCAGCACCACAGAAAAGCAATGTTCCTGGTGAGATGGCTCAGTGAGTAAAAGTGCTTGCCACAAAATTTAACAACCTGCGTTTGATACCTGGACTTACATGGTGGAAAAGGAGAACCAGCTCCTGAAAGTTGTCCTCTGACCTCCACACATACCCCGTGACAAGTGCTCCTCAACCATACTACACTAGATAAATGTAAAAAACGTTTTTTTTTTGGAATGAAACATCACACAGGCTTGGGATTACAGACAGTTTGGGATAAAGCACTTGCCCAGCATGCATGGAGATCCCGAATTTCATCCCCAGCATTAAAAAAAGTTAAATAAAAAATTTTAATTTATGACAGGCTAAGCACAGTGGTGAACACCTGTAACCCCAGTACATGGGAAGTGGAGGTACGAGGATCAGGAGATGACACTCATCCCTAACTGCATAGTGAGTTCAAGGCCAGCCTGGGCAACATGAAACTCTTAAAAAAAATTTCATGGAGGCCAGTGAGATGGCTTAGTGGGTAAAGGCAATCGAACCTGACTGAGTTCCACCCCTGGAACCCAGACACAGTGGGAGAACTGACTCACTCAAGGTGTCCCTCTGACCTCCCCATGGGAGCAGCACACAGAAATAAATAAACACATACATAAAAAAATAAATAAATAAAGTAATTTAAAACTTAAAGCAGGGTGTGGTAATGCACCCCTTTAACCTCATCACTTAGGAGACAGAGCAGGCAGATCTCTGTGAGTTCAAGTCCAGCCTGATCTACATAGTGAGTTTCAGGCCAGCCAGGGCTATATTCTCACTAGAACCTCTCTCCAAAACAAGTAAACCAAAATAAAAAATTTTTTAAATACAAAGAATACACTAACAAAATCTCTCTCTCTCCATATATAAGTTTATGAAGGCGTGAGACAGCTCAGTGAGTAGAGGTGCTTGCATCAAGTCTGACCACCTGAGTTACATCCTTAGGACCCACATGACAGAAAGAAACAACTCCCCACAAGTTGTCCTGCGACTTCCACACACATGCCATGGCTCACACGCACCAATACATGCATGGACTTGCACACACACAAAATGAATAAAAATGTAATTCAAATTTTTAAGTAAATTAGGGGCTGGAGAGATGGCTCGATGGTGAAGAGCACTGGCTGCTATTGCAGAGGACCTGATTTCTAGTCCCAGCACCCCTAACAGGTGGCTCACAGCAGCCTGCAACCCCAGCCCATACACATCATTAAAACATAAAAATTATAAAATAAAAATATTTAAAATAAAAAATTTAGCTGGGTTTGGTGGCCCATGCCTTCAATCCCAGTACTAGGGAGGCAGAGGCAGGTGGATCTCTGTGAGATCAAGGCCAGCCTGGTCACATAGTGAATTTCAGACCAACTGGGGCTACAGGAAGACCCTGTCTCAAAAAGACCAAAAGATAAATAAGTAAAAATTTAAGTAAGCTCTTACCTATCCTGAAATTTTTTTAAGTTTATGAAGGAGAACAGGAGGTGGTTGATCTAATTTGGCCATAAGCCATAATGTCTCAGCCCCCGCTATATACAACTCCTGGTTAGCCCCAGTGATAACCTCTGAAGATAATTACTGTTTCATTCCTTGGTAAGATATTTGACATCAGCAAGATTGTGTGTGTGTGTGTGTGTGTGTGTGTGTGTGTGTGTGTGTGTGCGTGTGTGTCTAGTATTGGGACTCAAACTCAGGACTTTGTTCATGCTAAGCACTGAGCTACACTCTCTCCCCCAAGGCTACGTTATAATTCAGCCACTAATAAAGGCAAGCGCTTCACCACCGTTCACACAGCCATGAGCCAGCACCATCAGTGCTCCTAGAGGAAGCAAAGGGAACACAGACTGCTTGGTGCCTTTGGACTCCTGAAGTTCTGTGCACATGCCTCCTGCTCTGGTGCCTTTTCTCCCCTCAGTAAGGGCCATCCTCCTGCCTCCTCCTCTCTTCCAGGAGCAGATCCCCTTTGCCGTGGTGGGGGCTGACCGAGAGCACCTGGTCAATGGCAGGTGTGTCCTGGGCCGGAAGACCAAGTGGGGCATCATTGAAGGTGAGTTCAGGCATGTGGCACGCATGTGCGATGGGTTGGAAATCAGGGCATGTCCTAGATCCGTGACATCCTTGCCACCACTGACCTTGCACCTGCCAGCACCAAGAAGGCGCCCATGAGCCCACCAATATTTAATGTGGCCCTATTGTGTGCCTGGCACTGGGGTGTGCAGTTTGTGAGAGGATACAGTGAAAGCGGGGCTGACAAGGTCTCTGCACCCATAAAACCAATGAAACAGTAACAGAAGAGTCTCACAATGAAGAAACTGGGTGGGGAGGGATAGGCACTAGTTTAGGGCACCAGAAGAACTCACCGAGGGTCAGACTGGAAAGTGAAAAAGAAGGAATAGCCAGGGCCTGGCCACTCATTTCTTTATTTTTGTTTTATATGTATGAGAGCTTTGCCTGGAATGCCTGTGGGCCAGGGTCTGGCCACTCATTTCTTTATTTTTGTTTTATATGTATGAGACCTATGCCATGGAATGCCTGTGGAAGCCAGAGGAGGGCATCGTATCTGCTGGAACTGGAATTAGGGATGGTTGCTAGCTGCCAGGTGGGTGCTGGGAACTGAACTTGGGTCCTCTGCAGTGCTTTTAACTGCTGAGCCATCTTTCCAGCCCCCACTTATTTATTTATTTAATTTAGGTTTGGGGTTTTTAAGTTTGTTGGTTTTGTTTCTGAGACAGGGTCAGGATATATAACCCCAACTGTCATGGAACTTGCTAGGTGTCCCAGGTTGGCCTTGAGCTTGATTTCCTCCTCTCTGAGCCTACAAAGCGTGGTTATTGCAGACCTGGAACATCACACCCTCATCTCTGTTTTGTTATTATTATTAATATATATATAGCCAAACACAATGGCATGTCTGTAATCCCAGCACTGGAGAGATGGAGGCAGGAAGATCAGACATTCAAGCTCATCCTCCACTATATAGCAATTTCAAGGCCAACCTGGGTTACATGAGACCATGGCTCAAAAGAAAGAAAAAAAAGAACTACAAGGATGTGTAGGCATGCACATCACAACCAGCCTACATGAATATTATCTGTGAAATGTACACAGTATTATCTAATAATGGTGGATGGGTTGACTAGTTTAGCAGCGATTTGTAGGAGCCACTGTACCAGGCCCTGGGGATATAAAAATGAATGTATGTATGAATGTATGAATGGAGGGAGAGGACATGGTGTATAACACAGTAGGAATACCAGGTGTGTGGAGCAGGCCTTTAATCTCAGCACTCACGGGACAGAGGGAGGCAGATCTCTGTGTGTTCAAGGCCAGAATGGTCTACACAGTAAGTTACAAGTCAGCTGGGAGACCCTAGCTCAAAAAAACAAAAGACAGTAGGAAAAAGGCAATGGCAGGTCTCAAGAGGTGCCACAGCATACAGCAGGCGTCTACCCTGTACTTGGTGAGAGCACAGAGTGTGCTAGGCCCCATGTTTTGCAGTGGAGAACATGGCGCACTGTGAGTTTCTTCTCCTGAGAGACCTACTCATCCGGTGAGGTGTGGGATGCCCTGTGACGGGGTGGCTGAAAAGGGGGCTCTGGGACCATCATGGGCAGGGCTGACCTGCCTCCTGTCATTTAGCTCCCACCTCCAGGACCTGAAGGACATCACTCACAACATCCACTATGAGAATTACCGAGTCTTCAGACTCAATGAGAGCCACCTGCTGCCCCGAGGGCCTGGCTGGGTAAACCTGGCCCCCGCCTCCCCAGGACAGCTGATCTCCCCTGGGCCAGGAAAGGTTCGCAGGCGGGCTAACAAGGATTCCAAGGAAGAGGAAGGCTGATAGCCCATGGCCCCAGGTCTGCTGGCCACCTCCACTCCTCAGCAGCTAGCCCCCAAAATACATCTGTGTACTTCATCATCTATGAGAGGCAGACATTGCTTTGTATTAAAAGCTGTGCTTTGACAACTAAAGGGTTTACAAGTGACTCCTCTGAGCTAGTCTGATATAAAACTATTAATCTTGGGGCTGGGGCTCTGGCTTAGTAGGTAGAGTGTACTGCCTAGCACACATGACATCCTGAGTTTGTTCTCCAGCACTGCATAAAACTAGGTGTGGGGATGCACACCTGTAATCTTAGCATTCAGAAAATGGAAGCAGGAGGATCTGAAGTTCGAGATCATCTTCAACTACATAGCTGTTTTCCTGTCTCCTTGTTACTGATATTTCAGGCCCATGCTACCTCACAGAGGTTAATCACCCCCTCCCTGCCCTGCACCCTGCCCAAGCCAGAGCCAAGTTAACAAATTCAGCTCTCCCTGTGTCCTGACCTCTCACTCCTAGCCCAGTGGTAAGCTGTAAGCATTTACTGTGACCCCTCCCTGCCTTATTGGTGGCCTGGCCTTTGTATTCCCTGGATCTGAGCCAGCAGTATGGTGAGCCACTCTAGCTGATGCAAAATGCCTGGGGCACAAAGCATTAACTCTTGTCTTGTACTTACTCTTTGCCTTGATCTTCACACCAACAGAATGGGGACGACAGCATCACTGTGTGTTGTTTAGACCAAACAGTGACTCCTCCATTGTGCCTCCAACAACCAGAAGAGGTGGCATGAAGACAAAGATGACACAGCCAGAATCGGAGGCACAGGGCCGAGGGTACTCTCACAGAACTCTCTGGAATCCTACAAAATAGATGGACTGAGCTAGGAAGATGGCTCAGTGGGTAAAGAGCTTATCATGCAAGAGAAAGGCAAAGGCAGAGCCCTGGCTCACTGGTCAGCCAGTGTAGTGTAACTGGTGATTTCCAGGTTTAGTGAGAGACCCTGTCTCAAAATGTAAGGTAGAGGGGGCTGGGGAGATGGCTCAGCAGTTAACAGCATGAACTATACTTGCAGAGGACTTGAGCTCACCTCCCAACACCCACATCGAGTGGGTCATGACTATGAGTACGTGCAGCTTCCAGGCATCTGATATCTATTGGTTCCAAGGGCACCTGTACTCACACACAGGCACACACATATACAAGCAAAATTTAATAAAGTGAAGAGTGACCAAGGAAGGCACTGGACATCGACTTCTGGCCTCCATACTAATGTGTACACAGGTGCCTGTGCATCTACATGCACACATACATACACCACACACACATGAGCCCTTCCACACACAAAAAGATGAGTTTCTGACCTGGGATTGTAGCTCAGTATGCCTAGTATGCAAAAGGTCATGAATCCTTAGTACTGGGAGGGAGAGTGAGAGGGAAGGAGGAAGAGGGGAGAGCTTCGCTGTGCCACACAGCATCCTGAATGGTGGGGCTCCTTCTCAAACCCAGGGAGCTGAGGGGACGTGCGGTCTTATCCTTTGATTTTTTCTGGAGATCAAACCCAAGGCTTTGTGCATACACTCTGTTCACCGAATTGCATCCTAAATCCTCTCCTTTCATGTCCCCAGGCCACGTGCCTGCCACACCCTCTGCATGTGCCCCACGGTTTGTTCCCACTGTCTCCCTCAGTGGGCTGGGAGCTGTAGGAGGACAGAGGTCTCTCAGCTTTGTCCCTGCCCCAGGTCGGTGCTCAGTACACAGTTTTTGACCCAGTGGACCCTGTGCTGCTGTTTTGTTCAGTGAATTCACAAACCTTCCTCCACCCACCCCAGCCCCTGGCTGACTCCAGGCTTAGAGAACGCCTATCCCCAGGGCCCAAGTGGACAAACACCACTCATAATCACCATCTCAAAAATAGTAATATTGCTACATAGAGAATAAGACATTGTCTCATGCAACAACAGGCTCTTAAGCTTCAGATGCGCCCCAAACAATCTGGCAAAGCCCACAGTATTTCAAAAGCACACACCCTTTGACTCAGTGATTACATTTCTAGGAATGGATTTATACATAAAGGTGCTGGTCACCACATCGCACCGTTCCATCAGTCTTCGTGGTTAAGAGGTTCTCCTGCACGTTGTAAGACTTTTATCAGCATCTCTGTCATCATCCACCCACTAGGTGCCAGTACCAACTTCCCTGTCATGACAAGTGAAAATTAACAGGTGTACAGGATATCCTAAAGTATATCCAGTGTAATTAAGGGTAGAAAACAGCCTACTTGTCCCAGAACAGCCACTTCATGTATATCAGTTGCCCGGAGCTGCTCCAACAAATCAGCACAAAATGGAGGCAGCAGTCTGACGTCAGTATCCGTGGGGAAAAACTAAGTTCTCAGCTTGACGTGGGGGCAAGAACAGACACAGTATGTAGCTTTAAAATTTTTTACTGTTTTGATTTTTTTTCTATTTGAGTATTTTGCCTGCATGTATGTATGTAAGTGCACCTGTCCCATGCAATGCCTGCAGAGGCCAGAACGGGGAGTCAGATACTCTGGAACTGGAGTTACAGAGAGGGTTGTTAGCCACCATGTAGCTGCTGGGTCTTCCTCTGCAAGAGCAGCTAGTGCTTTTAACAGCTCAGCCATCGCTTCAGCACCTGTTTTATTTTTTTAAGATATGGTTTTACACTAACCCAGAGTGGCCTGGAACTCGCAGCAAACCTCTCTTAGTCTCCTAAAATGAGAGACACGAGCCACTAAGTGTGCAGTTTTTTAAACAAATAGGTCAAATGGTTGAGTTACAGGCTTTCCATGTGGAGGCTGGGGGTGATAAGCACTCAGCAGAACAGAGAAGAAATCCCTTCAACACCTTCCCAGACCAGCCTCCCAAGAAAGTTCAAAGCAGAACCGGCCAACCCAGGGGCTCCTGGAGCACCAGTCTACCCAGGGCGGCGCAGGGCACCCTGGGAAATGTAGTCTGGCTCCTGGGCGAGCCAAAGCCCTCGACTTCCGATTCTGGCGGGCATCTTCATCTCAGGAAGCTTTGACAGCCAGGATGAATTAGGGCTTAACTGAGGCAGGAGCATCAAGAGCAGGGACAGAGCCTAGTAGGGCTTCTATTGCCTGAGGCCACGCCCCAGAAGCCCACATTGATTGTGTACCAACTGTGTGCACCTTGCTGCTGACTCTCACAGCCAGGGTCTAGTGAAGTAGACTGGGCCAGGCCTTAGGATGCCTTCACTAGTATTAGAGACAAGAGTGAACCAACCTGGGGCCAATGTGTAGGGGTTAAGTTCCAACCTCCTTACTGAATTTCCTGTGTGACCATTCCTAGTTCAGTGCTTAAAACTCAGAGCTTCAGAGAGATTCTTTACCTGTAGAGATAACCACAGTACCTCCATTGTTACTAAATTAGGTGAGGTTTTTTCTTTATTTTATTTTATGTGTATGAGTGTTATGCCTGTATGTATATAACAATATCCATGTTGTGCAATGCCTGTGGAGGACAGAAGAGAGCGTCGGTTCCCCAGGAACTGGAGTTACTGATGGTTGTTAGCTGCCATGTGGGTGCTGGGATTCGAACCCAGGTCTTCTGCAAGAACAGTCAATGCTCTTAAGAGCCATCTCTCCAGCCTCCAATTTTCTTTTTTTTTTTTTGAGACAGAGGTCTCATGTATCTCAGTCTGGCCCCAAAATCAATAGTTGAGGATGACCTTGAACAACTTGTGTGTGTGTGTGTGTGTGTGTGTGTGTGCTGGCCCGTGCATACTCACGTGGAGACCAGAGGGCATTAGATGTGTCTATCACCCTCTGTCTTACTCCTTTAAGATGGATTTTCTTGGGATGAGGGTGGAGCTCTGTGGTTGAGCACTTGCCTGACAAGCATAAGACCCTAGGTTCAGATCCCAGCACTGCTGGGCTGAATGGTTTTTAAAAGAGATGGCTCAGCAGTTAAGAGCTCTGGCTGCTCTGCAGAGGACCTGGGTTCAGTTCCCAGCACCTATATGACAGCTCACAACTGTCTTGAACTCCAGTTCCAGAGGATTCAATGTCTGTTTCTGGCCTCCGTGAACACCAGGCAAGCACATGATGCACCTACACACACACATTTAGGCAAAACACTCATAAGATAAAATTTAAAACTCTTTTTTTTTTGGATCATTTTGAGACAAGTTTTCCCTACAGCCACAGCTGGTCTGGAACGCACAGACTAGCCAGCCTCTGACTCCCGAGTGCTAGAACTAGAGGCGTGTGCCACCATGCCCAGGAAAATTTAATACTCTTAAAAAAGATTGGGGCTGGAGAGGTGGCTCAGTGGTTAGAAGCACTGGCTACTCTTGCAAAGGACCTGGGTTCAATTCCCTGTACCCACATGGTAGCTAACAACTCCAATTCCAGGAGATGCGATGCCCTCTTCTGACCTCTGAGGGCATTGCATGATATAGAAGCACTTTCGTACATGAGACTATAAATTATTTTTATTATTATAAAAATAATAAAATGTTAAAAAAAAAAACAAAAAAGACAAGGTCTCTTACTGAACTGGAAGCTTAGAAGCTCACTGTTTTGGCTGTACTGGCTGGCTGGTGGACTCCCAGGACCCTCCTGAATCTGTCCCCCAGTGCTGAGACTACAAGCACGCATGGCCACGCCTGCTTTTTTACCTAGGTGCTGGCGATTTGAACTCAAGTCCTCATTCTTGCAGCACGAGGGCTCTCACTCACTGAGACATCTCCACAGCCCTAACCTTGAACTTTTGATTCTCCTGCCTGAGTGCTCTCCTCCTGAGTGCTGAGGTGACAGGTGTACACTACTATATCAAGTTTTATGTGGGGCTGAGACTCAAACCCAGGGCTTCATGCATGCTAAGAAAGCATCCCACCAACTAAGCTATGGCCACAGCCCCTCCGTTTATTCCTGTTTTCTTTCATTTGTGTGTACTCCAGGAGCTCGTCTGTCAGCCACAGTGGTGCAGGACCTTGAGACGCAGTTAGCCCAAAGAGTTCTTTTCAGAGACCTCCACACAGGTGAAAACAGGATTTGTGTGAGTGTTTGAGTGTGTGTGTATAGGCCAGAAGACAACCTTGGCTGAGATTACAACCATATACCATCTCACCTGGCTTTCTTTTCCTCCTCCTCCTCCTCCTCTTCCTTCTCCTCCTTCTCTGGCCCTGACCCTAACTCTAAAGCTAACCCTAGTCCCAGCACTTGCCCCAGTTCTATCCCTTACCTACCTGACATTCTTAACATGAATTCTGAGACTCAAATTCAGGTCTCCAATCTTTCATAGCAAGCACTTTACCAACCGAACTTTGTCCCTAGTCCCCTGAAGCCATAGAAAGAAATTTCAGGATGAGTCAGTATGAAACTAAGCTGGAGTTTATTTTTAAAAAGTTTTTCTGCTGGGCATAGTGGTACATACCTTTAATCTAAGCATTCAGAAGGCAGAGGCAGGCAGACCACTGTGAGATCAAGGCCAGCCTCGTCTACATAATGAGTTCCAGGCCAGCTGGGGCTACAGGGAAACCCTGATTCAAATAAACAAATTTTTAATTTAAATTTTTTTAATTTAAATTTATTTATTTTTATTTTGTGTGTATGAGTGTTTTCCCTGTGTGCATATAAGTGCACCAAATGTGTGTAATGCCTGTGAAGGCCAGAGAAGGCAAGAGATCCTTTGTAATTAGAGTTATGGATGGTTGTTAGCCACCATGTGGATGCTGAGAACTGAATTTGGGTTCTCTGACGAGCATCCAGTGCTCTTAATTGTTGAACCATCTCTCCAGCCACAAGAAGAGATTTTTAACATAGATTTAAACATAGGAGTTAATAGAGAGGGGCTTAGGGAAAAAATAGTATACACCCAAGTACAGGTATGGGCTTTTCAAGACTGACTCATGCTAAAGTGGCTTAGTGTAACCACATACAATTTTAGTGACTCTTGAAATTATGCTGTTCAAAAGGATTCTAAAGAACTTTTTTTTCTTCTCTTTTTTGGCAAATGAGATCATAAGGTGGTTCCTAAAGGGCCTTGGATAGGATTACAATCTGATACGGTAAAACCTTGGGTCACATGGGTTGCACAAAGGAGTTAAGACATGCCTTTTACTGTAAATGGAGTGTGTCATGAGATTCCTAGCAAATTGCATGTTTACTCTGTCATGCATGGGCCCTAAGCATGGATCACTGCTTTTTTGGCAATCTTCTTGGAAATATCTTTATGAAAGAGACATTGTGTCTATGTAAGTACCCTTCACAGAAGATGTTGCCACTTTTGCTGAGATTTTTTGTTTCTTTCATTTTTAAAATTTTGATGCTTTTATTACATATATTTATACAGAATGGGTTTCCTTGGCATTGTCATAGGTGTACATGATAAATTTTGATGATATTTTATCGCCCTAAACACAGACCCGTCACCCTTTCACCCCTTCCTTCTTGTTAATTCCTTGTTAACTGCTCTTCCCAGCTACCCTTTCTGTGTTTATGTCTGTGAAAAATAAAATCTAGCCAAGCTCGGTGTCACATGGCTTTAATCCCAGCATTCTGGAGGCAGAGGCAGGTGGATGACTATGAGATCAAGACCAGCCTGGTCTACATATCAAGTTCCAGGTTAGCTGGAGCTACAGGAAGACCTCCCCTAAAAGGGGCTGGAGAGATGGCTCAGTAGTTAAGAGCACTAGCTACTCTTGCAGAAGACCTGGGTTCAAATCTCAGCATCCACATTTTAGCTGACAACCATCCAGTAACTCCAGTTCCAGGGGATCCGACACCCTCTCTGTCCTCCATGGGCACTGAATGGCACAAGTGCACTTACATATATACAGGCCTAACACTCATACACATAAGATAACAATAAATTTTTAAAAAAGAAAAGAAATGAAATCAAACTGGGCATGATAATGCACAGCTTTTCCCAGTGTTCGGGGGACAAGTAGGGGGAATCTCTGTGAGTTCTAGGCCAGCCTGGTCTACACAGGGAGCAAAATCTGATGGTTCATTTTCAAAATAAAAGTACCTTGAGTCAGCTTAGGTCCAGTTACAGATGAACAAAAACACTGGACCCCTGATGGCAGCCTGCAAAGTTAGCTAACTCCCTACCCAAAAGAGAAATTTAGACTAGGAAGTCTACTTACTAACAACCAAGCTTGCCTAATGACCTACAGACATGACAAGGTCCTCGGATCATTGGCCGAGGCTGCTATCAGGCCCAAGACTGAGTCTGTGCTGTAGACAGGTCTCTGGCATGCATTATGGATAATGTGGTCCTTACACCACTGGTTAACACGGCTGTGGAAGGTGAACCCCCACCCCCAGCTTGTTTCTCACACCTGGTGTGGCTGCACAAGGAATGCCTCAGGTTTCAGGGGTTTTGGTTGCTGAAGAGAATCCAAAAGATGGAAGAACCCTGGGCACCAATAAAGCCTTGAGGTTTTCCAGCCATATGTTGGGTTATTGGTTTTGTTTTTGAGACAGAGTCTCTCCTTGTAGCCCAGGCTGGCCTACAACTGGACTCTCCTGTTTCAGCCTCCCAAGTGCTGATTACAGTGCAGTGGGTCATTGGTTTTGTTTTTCTTTTTCTTTTGAGACATGGTCTCTCCTTGTAGCCCAGGCTGGCCTACAACTGAGTGCTATGATTACTGTTCAGTGGCTCACATGTGCCTTTAAATTTTAACTAAATAAGATTTAAATCTAGTTGCTCAGTCCTAAAGGCTACCTTGCATGGGCTTAGTTGCCCAATGTGGTCAGTGGCTATTGAAATGGACCACATAGGATGCACACAGGCCAGCAGCACTACAAATGCTAGGCCTGTGGCAGGGGCTTCTGTCACAGACCCAACTTCCACAAACACCTGGGCTGGAGCAGAGCCCCAGGGTGGGGACCCAGGATGCCCTGTGACCTGAGCCTGGACACAGTGCATAGCGCTCTTCACTGCCTGGACCCTCTCCAGCACCAAACTCGTGATGCTTCCAGAGTTGGCGCAGCAATCTTGACCTAAAATAGCTTTGGGCCACCTCTCTGCCCTGTGGCCATCATAAGGACCTGCAGAGGGACCTTAAGTGTGCCCAGGCTGAGGAAGGAAGTTGGATACTGGGTGCAGAGCAGGAAGGAGGAAGCATGTGTCCCAGGCATCCAAGCAGGCCCCACAGCCTGATACTTCCATAACAGAAACCTCTGGTGGTTCAGGAAGTTCATAGCCAAGAAGTTGGCAGGGCTGGCTTCCTCAATGGGGCCTAGCAGAGAATTCACCCATTTCCAGCTGCAGGTGGTTACTTATGCTCCTTGAATGGAGCCTCATCACACCTTTCTCTAAGGACACCAGTGGGGGGTTAGCACCTGCCCCATACACGAGACTTCTCTTAGCTAATCACAGCTTCCAAGATTTCTTTCCAGATAAAGTTGCAGTCTGAGATTCGGGTGGGCATGAACCTGGTGGGGGAGCTCTGTACTTTACTCTAGAGCAAGTGTCATGAGGATTGCAGGTATTCTCTGTGGGGCTGGGGCTGCTCACTCTAGGGCAGATGCTGTCATCTCGAACCTGCCATCCAACCAGCACTCTCTAGCTGATGCCACCTCCTCCCAGACTTTTCAGGCAAATGTGGGACTTATTCAGGAGTCAGTGGTGTCAGTAGGAAATTGGCCACATGTCGTCTCCTTTACAGATTAAGGCTGCTCTGAAGAAAAGGGGATTCCTGGAGTGGGAACACTCTCCTGAGATCTTGTTCTGCTGAGGAAGTCTGGACTGGGTATTGGGCTTAGTGCCTATCTCTGGGGTGGGTCTGAGCCGCCTTGTCCTGACTGTCTTCCTGTGAGATGTGCTTCTGGGACCCATCCATACCCACACTTGGATGAGTGGTTGAAAGCTGAAGTAGATGTCTTTAGTAAGTTTTAGTAGTTCCTGAAGTCACAGGGCAGTTTTTGAAGATAGGGAGTTCTAGAATGTTCTAGGTGGTATATCTGTTCCTCATGGCTGAGTGGCTTTTTAAAAAAAAAACATTATTTATTTAGGGGTGCTTGCCACAGTGTCTGTAGAGAAGTCAGAGGACAGCTTGTAGAAGTCAGTTCTCTTCTACCATATGGATCCCGGTGATCAAACACAGGTGGACAGGCTTGACGGTAAGTACCTTTACCCACTAAGCCCTCTCACCAGCCCTGGAGTGGCACTTTGATGCTCCCTTCTGTTGTGTCATCCAACTACTGTGTTTTCCCACCTTGTCCTTTCACCGTGACTCGGCTGTGACCTTTTCTTTCTTCACTTTCATAATAAATATCATTCCTTGTCCTGACCTCCATGTGCTCTGCCCATTTCTCTACAAAATGCAGTCCGCTTTGGCATGTTTACCTCTTAGGCCAGCCTCAAGGAGCACTTGGACGGCACATATGGAGCCAGCAGAGGCCCCCAGGTTCCCAGCAGCCCCAGCTCCAGCTCATGCTCTGAGTCTTTGCTGGTGCCAGTTGTCTGATGGTACCTTTGGCTTCTCACTCAGACACCCCCTCTCTTCCCCTCCCGCCTGCCAGGGCCCCTACTTCCTGCCCTTCTCACCTTACCGCTTTCTCATCCCTGATGAGGATGGAGGGTTGTGGATGCCAGGTGTGTGCATGATCTCATCGCACCTGGTCCTATGAGATAGGGCTTCCCCATGACCCTCCTTTATGGGTAGGGAAACTGAGGCACAGAGTATGCTAACGCTTGTCCAGGTGGCAGAGCTGGCTTTGGACCCACCATCACCCTCCAGCTGCCTTGCTAGACAGCAGCTCACAGGCACAGTCGAACTTCTATCAGTTTATTTTCTAGCACTGAATCATTCTAAACAAACTTTCTGGCATTAAAAAGGATGGAGGTAGGAAAAAGTGGGTTTAGTGGGGGCCTGTGTCCCTCCAGCTAAGCAGCTGAAGTGGAGGCTGAGGGTGGATGAGCTACATGGATCCATGCTGCCCTGGAGCGCAGAGGAGAGGCCTCCGCAGGTGTGAAGGGTAGCAGGCAGAGGCTTCCTGTGACCTTCATGGATGCCTGACTTATATGTGGCTTCTTAGGGACAACCAAGGTTTGGGGCTTGGGAATGTGACTGATGGTGGGGTCTCCACAGCCAGATCAAGTGAGGTTTGTAGGTCAGGAGTCTATGGCACTGATCCTGACGGCCTGCAGCTGGTGTCTGTGTGATGTGTGGCTTGGGGCTCAACACGGAGACCTTTGCTTCCCTCAGCAGCACAGCAGGTGACGCTGCTCCCAGTTGAATGATGGAACATTTGTCAAATGCCAAGTGCCCTGCCTTGCCACCTGAGCCCTGGCCCTGGGGGTCCCTTGATGAAAATGGTTTCTCTGCTCTTTCAGGAGCAGGCAGGGGTTGCCTCTTCAACACAAGGTAGCGGGATATTAGAAGGTAGGCACAGAAGAACTTTTAAGGGTGGAGGACTGGGAGGGGCAAAGGGAACCCAGGTGTCCCCTGTGGGGACAGGGCCCAGGCTGGTCACAGCTCTTGCTGGGTACCCAGGAGCGAGGGTGGCGATCACTGCATTCCACACACAGTGGCTTCTGGCATCAGAATCGCCTGCATGGTATTCCATCCAGATTATCAAGGATCAGGATCACCTTCCATTCGGAATGACCTGGAATTCACCTGCGCCTATGCGTCTTAGTAAAGAAAGAAAAGAGAAAGCAAATTTCAGTTGTTGCTCCCTTTTTCAAAAAAAAAAATATCTACCAGGTCTACATGGATACGGACATGTACGGGTATGTTGAATACATAAAATACCAAGTCCAGGGACCCAGAAAGCCTCTGCAGAGACTCTATAAAATATTTAGGGTTTTGCTTGGTTGGGCGTGTTTTTTCTTTGCCTGTGTTAGTTTTGTTTTCTTTAAAAAATTTTTTATTAATTTTTATTTTATCTATATGAATGTTTTACCTGCATGTATGCAAGTGCAATCAATCATGTAGTGTCCCGCAGAGCCCACTGAGGCCAGAAGAGGCCAGAAGAAGGAGTCCGAATCCTCCTGAACCAGAGTTCAGAACAGCTTCTAGCTGCCATGTGGGTGCTGGGAATCAAACCCAAGTCCTCTGGAAGAGCAGCCAGTGCTCTTAACCTCAGAGCCATCTCTTCTGCTCTGGTTTGTTTTCTTTTGAGAGCAATCCATCTCACTATGTAGCCCTGGCTGACCTGGAATTCAAAATGCAGACCAGGCTGGCCTCTAACTCACAGAGATCCACCTGCCTCTGCCTCCTAAGTGCTGGGATTAAAAGTGTATGCTACCATGCTTAACTGGTTTTGGTTTTTGAGACAAGGTCTTGCTATGTAGCCCAGAAGCTGGCCTTAAACTCACAATCCTCCTGCCTCAGTTCCCTGAGTGCTGGGATCCCAGGTGTGTACCAACATGCCTGGATCTGACTTTTAATTTTTTATTGTTTTTGTTTTTTGAGACAGGGTCTCCCTATAGCCCCAGCTGGTCTGGAACTTGCTATGTAGACCAGGCTGGCATCAATCTCCCAGATACCTACCTGCCTCTGCCTCAGATTTTTAAAAGGACCTTGTATGGAAATAATAGATACTCTTCAAAGGAAAAAAAATGCAGAAATGGAAAAGGCGAGAGAGCCTCTAGTCCCTTCTATGAGGACAATAGCAGTCCTCAAACTGTCCCTTCTAGCCTCTTCAGCAGAGAGGCCACTTTGTTTCCAACAGTCTCTGTCAAGCTTTGTGTTTTCATCTTTGCAGAGAAAGAGACTACATTCTAACAGAGCTGAGTGGGATTTAGAGTGAGGGTCTGCAGAGGGACCACCTCTGTCGTGTCCTGCTGTGTGGGTGGAAAGTCTGACACCCTGACCTGCCTTTACCTGAGCTGCCTATGGCTGGCCCAGAGGAAACAGCACTTCCCTGACTGGCTGTGTCCTGAGAGGGTTCCCCAGGGCCAAGGCACTCTGCTCTTCAGCCCAGAGTTTTACATGTTTCTTCTTCCCCGTTTGCGATCCAGCTGCTGCTTCCAGGGCCTGAGCCTTCTGGCCTGCAGGACTTTGACTTGCAGGAGAAGCCCCCTTCCGAAACGCCCTCAACTGCTGGAGAAGCTGGCTCTTCGCAGTACAGTCCCTGTGACAGGAAAACCAGTCTCAGCCAGTGCTGCCTGAAGACTAGACTTCCCCACACTGAAACAGGAGAAATGTATGCAGTTTCAGCTCCCATTCCAAAGTAAGAGCATGCTTCTAGTAATTTCTGATAGCCACTGCAGTGATCCATCTGGGATGCAGGTAAGATGCTGATCCTTGTGGCTTCCTCCCTCTGGAATGGGCAGTAAGACTTTGCCAGGAGCCCAGCAGCTCCCCACTCAACAAGACAGGCAACTGGATAGATGTCTTCAGCTTCCTTCTGACGTAGGTTAAACCCAACAGAGGGAAGATTCCAGGAAAAAAAAAAAAAACCTAGAAAGCAATCTCCAGAGAAGTATGGCTAATTCCCAGTCAATGTGGGAAAGAAAATTCTTAGTGCCGGGGCCACCACAGCGGCTGCTGCCAGCATCATGGGTCTGACTCTCGGGTTTTCCAAGACAGGGCTACAATTATCATCCACACCGTGAAGACATCAAGGCCTGAGGAGATGAAGGGTCTGCTGATGGGCCAGTCTAAGTGTCCACAGTGAGGCATCCAGCCTCACGGGGTGGGGTGGGGGTGGGGCTTTCCTGACAGCACACTGACCTTGACTCCCTTGCCTTGGATGGGCAAGGCCTTTCCCAGCTGTGGGAGGAAGACAGATACTTCTATGGGCAGGGGCGAAGGAAGCACCAAAGCCGTGTGCCTGGGCGTCTGGACTGGCATGCGCAGCTGCAGCTCTCTAGGGGTTCTGTCTTGTCACAGGCTCTGGCAAGGAACTTCCCAATACCTCTCACTCTGGTTTCCTGGGTGTAGAGAGCCGCGGATTGCTGCATCTTAAAGATGGCGCCTGCTCCCGCCCCCCACCATCCCGAGGTGAGCGCTCTCTGGAGCAAACAGCTCCATAATTGGCTGTGGCTGAGGTCTGTCCCTGCTTCCGCCTGTGTGCGCCTATCTGCTTTCACCACGTGGTAGTTTGGGGTTGGCTGGCAGGAGGGATTTTAACTTTGTGGCGGGCTTTCCCCGGGGGAGAAGGAGAAGCAGTAAGGGGAGGGAAGAAGAAGTTATAAAGTTAAAAGCCAAAAGGTTGTTCAAGGTTCCTGAATAAACTGCTTTTGGAAGAGTCCGGGGTCGCGTCTTCCTTGCTGGACGAGGTGGGCGCGACAAGTGGTGCCGAAACCGGGGAGAGGAACTCATCGAGGGACTCAGAACCTTTTGCAGTCAGGGCAGTGCACTGGAAAAGTCCTCAGGTAAGATGAGGATCCACGACAAAAGTGGAAAAGTCCTCAATTAAATTTGGGGATCCGCGTTAAGAACGGGTACTTAGCTAAGTCCTCAAGTAAATTGGGGGGGCCGCAACAAAGCGGGGTGCTTTGTTCCCTCTGTAGATGGAGCGGGGACAGCTGGGAGGTTATAGTGAACCGAAAGTAAAAATGGATTTTTATATAATTGTTGCTATAGGAATGGGCATTAGTTTTGTGTTCTGGTACCTTATTTTTGCCTATTTTTGTAGAGAATGTACAAGAGGTACCCAGAAAAATGTTACGGGAAATACTAGTTCCCACCCAATTTTTTTGGCTCTAAATGAGCTACTTCGTTCTAAGAATTTGGAGCTTGGGAAAAGCACTTTGGAGAGATTCTTGGCAGACTGTGATACCATTGCACCTTGGTTTGCGGTATCCGGAAGGCTTACAATCCCTTCATGGGAAAAACTAGAGAGAGATCTGGACTTTGCTGCCGATCAGGGAACTCTGAGAGGAGGAGTGCGACCTATTTGGAAACTAGTGAAGGGCTGCCTTGAGGACCAAAAGTGTAGCGGAGTGGTAGAGAATGGGCAGGCAGCTTTGGGAATGTTACAAGAGGAAAAATCTGAGAGCACGAGCAGTGTTGGGGATTCGGAGGTTATAGACTCCGAAAATGAGTCGCAAGCGCTCATAAAACAAGTGAAAAAGGGAAAGATGGAAGGAGAGGGCGGGGGTGAAGCTGTACCTTACAGAACAATGCCTTCCGCTCCTCCGTATTACGAGGAGGGAGGAAGCGGTTGTTTGGGGCGGTCCTTCTGTCCCGAAGTGTGGAGAGAGGTGCGATCAGAATTACACCTAGCCTATCCTGTGTTCCAGGACCCTCAGGGAAATAGATATGAAGAGCCGTTGGACTTTAAAGTTATCAAGTCCCTGGCTGAATCTGTAAGAACATATGGAATTAATGCCTCTTTCACTGTGGCCCAGTTAGAAGCTTTACATAGACACTGCATGACGCCCAGTGACTGGGCGGGGTTGGCTCGCGCATGTCTGAGCCCGGGGCAGTACTTAGATTGGAAGTCATTCTTAATTGAGTATGCTAATGAACAGGCTGCCGCTAATCAAGCTGCAGGGCAGCCCGCTTGGGACAGAGATATGTTGTTAGGGCAGGGTCGTTTTGCCAATCAACAGACCGGCTATCCAGTTCAGGTGTTTGAGCAAATTAACCAAATTGCCATAAAAGCTTGGAAATCCTTGCCTAATAAAGGAGAAGTGAGTGGAAACCTTACAAAAATTTTACAGGGCCCGATGGAGCCTTTTTCGGATTTTGTTGCTCGTCTGGTGGAGGCTGCAGGAAGGGTATTTGGCGATCCAGACACTGCCATGCCCCTGATCAGACAATTAGTGTATGAACAATGCACCAAAGAGTGCAGAGCAGCCATTACTCCTTATAAAAATAAAGGATTGGAAGCCTGGATGAAAGTGTGTAGGAAGTTAGGGGGTCCCTTGACCAATGCAGGCTTAGCTGCAGCCGTAATCCAGTTGACTCAAAATAAAAGAGAAAGTTCTGGCGCTTGCTTTAGGTGTGGCAAAATGGGGCATTTAAAGCGACAATGCCCTGAAAGAGGAGGTATAACCAATCCTAGAGGAGGGCAGCGCCTCAAACAACCAGGATTATGTCCAAAATGTAAAAAAGGAAAACATTGGGCGAATGAATGTCGCTCTATAAAAGATATCAATGGGCAGCCATTGATTAAAGATCGCAGTGGCGCTCATCCAAAAAACGGCCAGCGGGGCCCCCGCCTTCAGGGCCCATAAATATATGGGGCAATAAAGAATCAGAAAGAGAAACAGCATCAGGAGAGATGGCCGACCCTCCGTCATCCCAAAGACCGAGGAGAGCCACTGCAGGTTCAGCAGGATTGGACGTGCGTTCCGCCACCCGACTCATATTGACTCCCCAAATGGGGGTCCAGTTGTTAGAATCAGATTTTCAAGGACCCCTGGAGCCAGGTACAGTTGGACTTCTCATAGGAAGATCTTCAACAGCCTTAAGAGGCCTTAGAGTTCACCCAGGAGTGATTGACCCAGGCTATACTGGAGTGGTAAAAATTATGGTTGAGTCGCCTAAAGGCATTACAGCCATTTCTCCTGGAGACCGCATAGCTCAGCTGATACTCTTGCCTAGCCTACATGAAAAATTTGCTGCACAAAACAAAGAGAGAGGGAAAAGCGGTTTTGGATCTACTGGAACAGATTTAACCTTTTTATCCTTGGATTTGGATCAGAGGCCAGTTTTAGAGCTGATTGTAGATGGCAAAAGGATCCTAGGGTTGCTAGATACAGGGGCAGATAGAAGTATTATTGCAAAAAAGGACTGGCCTGCAGGCTGGCCGTTACAAGCCTCATCTCAAACTTTACAAGGTTTAGGTTATGCAAATGCTCCAGATATGAGTGCAAGACAGTTGCAGTGGAAGGATCAAGAAGGACACTCTAGGGTGTTACAACCCTATGTGTTAGAACTTCCTATTTCCTTGTGGGGAAGGGATCTCTTAAAAGATATGGGGTTTAAGTTAAGCAATGAGTACTCCCCCATTTCTCAAAAAATTATGAAAGACATGGGATTTCATCCCAGCTTTGGAACGGGACAACAACTACAAGGAAAAAAGAGTCCCATTCAAGTACAACAAAGAAACCCTCGACAAGGCCTGGGCTTTTCCTAGGGGCCGCTGAGGAGGGGATACCCATTACTTGGAAAACAGAGGAGCCAGTATGGATTCCTCAGTGGCCTCTATCCTCTGAAAAGCTAAGTGCCGCAAAAGAACTTGTGGCAGAACAACTATCTTTAGGACACATTAAACCATCAGTATCACCTTGGAATACACCTATTTTCGTAATAAAGAAAAATTCTGGAAAGTGGCGACTATTGCATGATTTACGGGCCATTAACCAACAGATGCAAATCATGGGCCCGGTACAAAGAGGTCTGCCTTTGCTTTCGTCCTTGCCTAAAAGTTGGCATGTTATTATAATTGATATTAAGGATTGCTTTTTTTCAATTCCCCTGCATAATAATGATAGTGAAAGATTTGCCTTTACTGTTCCATCTTATAATCATGAAGAGCCAGATCAGAGATTTGAGTGGGTAGTTTTGCCACAAGGCATGGCCAACAGCCCCACTATGTGCCAACTGTATGTAGGGGAAACTATTGGTCCATTAAGGAGAGAGTTTCCTGATTTGAGATGCATTCATTATATGGATGATATTTTATTGGCTGCTAAGGGGGAACAAAGGTTGGAGCAGGCCTATGTAATGTTAGTTAAGTTACTTGAAATGAAAGGATTGTTTATTGCCCCCGAAAAGGTACAAAAGGAACAAATAGTCAATTATTTGGGCGCTAAGATTAAAGCCACACAAATTATCCCACAAAAATTGGAATTAAGAAAAGATAAATTAAAAACGTTAAATGATTTTCAAAAATTATTAAGGGATATAAATTGGATAAGAAGTTATTTAAAACTGCCAAATTATGAACTGAAACCTTTGTTTAGTATGTTAAATGGTGATTCAGCCTTAGATTCCCCCAGGCTATTAACTGAGGAAGCAAGGAAAGCGTTGCGCAGAGTAGAAGATGGACTACAACATGCCTTTTTGCAACGGGTTAAGGCAGATCAAGCTATAGCCTTATGTATTCTTCCTACTTATTCTCAGCCCACAGGATTGTTGTGGCAGGAGGGGCCATTATTGTGGGTTCATCCCTAAGCTATCTCCTGCAAAATCGATTGCATATTACCCCACTACAGTGGCTAGGATAGCTTTGAATGGCCTCCAACAGTGCCTACAATATTTTGGGATCGCTCCCACTACAATTATAGTGCCTTATTCAAGCCATCAAATAAAGATTCTTTGTGCTACAGTTGATGATTGGGCCATATTAAGATGTGGGTATGGTGGAGAGCTGGATAATCATTACCCAAAACATCCATTGATGGGTTTTTTTAAGGAACATCCTGTTATTTTTCCCAGGATAACGTTGTCTCAACCCATTATGGGGGCTCCAAATATCTTTACAGATGGATCCAAAACAGGGTGTGGAGCCTACATGATTGAGAAACAAAAGCCTGTGATGCGACAGTTTCAGCCTGGCTCCCCACAGTTAATTGAGTTAAGCATAATTATAGAAGTATTTAAAGATTGTACCTTTCCCTTTAATTTAATATCTAATTCAGCTTATGCCGTTAATGCAGTAAGAGTTTTGGAAGTGGCCGGACCAATTAAAAACTCTAGTCCGGTCTGTCAGCTTTTTCAACAATTACAGACTTTAATTTGGCAAAGACAGGCTTGCTTTTTTATCCAACATATTAGGGCTCATACAGGCCTGCCAGGACCTTTGAGTACAGGGAATGATAAAGTAAATTTATGGACCAGAATGGAATGTATATTTTTAAGCTCCACTATAGAAAGGGCAAAATGTTTTCATAACAGGTTTCATGTGAATGCCCGAGCCTTACAACAAAAATTTCACCTGTCTCGAGCAGATGCTCGACAGGTGGTGCTAAATTGTTCTCAATGTGTAACTTTTCACCATCCACCTAGGATTGGAGTTAACCCACGCGGTTTGCTCCCTTTAAAGGTTTGGCAGATGGATGTGACACATATTTCGGAGTTTGGAAACCAAAAATATGTTCATATGTCTGTGGATACCTGTTCAGGTATTCTACACGCTACACCTTTGACAGGAGAAAAGGCACGCAATGTTATAACTCACTGCTTAGAGGCCTGGGCTGCATGGGGCAAGCCCCAACAGCTAAAAACTGACAATGGACCAGCCTATACGGCTTGCAGTTTTACCTCCTTTTGCCAACAAATGGAGGTACAACTTTTTCATGGGCTACCATACAATCCTCAGGGACAGGGCATTATTGAACGTGCCCATCGCACATTAAAAGAATGTCTTCAAAAACAAAAAGGGGGAGTAGGCCACGGCCGCACCCCAAGGGAGAGACTTTCCCTAGCCTTGTTTACTATAAATTTTTTGAATTTGGATGCTCAAGGCCGCTCAGCAGCGGATAGACATCAGGACCATCATGGCCCTGCAAAAGGGATGGCTAAGTGGAAAGACGTATTAACGGGCCTCTGGCGTGGGCCTGACCCCGTGCTGACATGGGCACGAGGATCTGTTTGTATTTTTCCACAGGACCAACAAGATCCAGTATGGGTACCTGAACGCCTGGTTAGAAGAATTCAGCTCAAAAGTCAGCATGACGATACCCCTGCTTCCAGCCCTGATGAGCCAACTAGGGAAAAGGAAACCGAGATGGGGAATCCTGTTGGTGTTTCCAAAGCCAATGCTGAACTGGACATTTAATTTTAAAGACACCCTAAAAGAATTGCTATGAACCATCTGAAAGAGTGGGCGGGAATGGGAGTGTTAGCAGGTCTCCTGATTATGGCCTCCCTGGTCTGCCTGTGGTGTATATGTAAGATTAGAGCCACACAAAAGCAGAATGCAGCTATGATCATTCAAGCCTTTACAGCCATTAAAACTGGACAGTCCCCCCAAGCATGGCTAATTGCCATGAAGGAGTTATGAGGACGGGATGCGAGGCTAAGCACTGCACAAGGTTTCGCCTGCTGGTGTTTAAGCGTTTCCTTGGAAGACATGTCTGGTTGCATGAAGGTGGTACCCTTAGCTCCTTCCCCTGGGAAAATTGGTACGGGATGGGTCTGGGTCACCGCAGGTGATGAATCTGTGGGTGTCTCCAGGACATAATCCCAATTGTGCACACCAGGGATCAGACCTCTATCTTCGCCCGTTTCTGCTATGTTATATAAAATAAAAGGGGGAGATGTAGAGAGCCGCGGATTGCTGCGTCTTAAAGATGGCGCCTGCTCCCGCCCCCCACCATCCCGAGGTGGGCGCTCTCTGGAGCAAACAGCTCCATGATTGGCTGTGGCTGAGGTCTGGCCCTGCTTCCGCCTGTGTGCGCCTATCTGCTTTCACCACGTGGTAGTTTGGGGTTGGCTGGCAGGAGGGATTTTAACTTTGTGGCGGGCTTTCCCCGGGGGAGAAGGAGAAGCAGTAAGGGGAGGGAAGAAGAAGTTATAAAGTTAAAAGCCAAAAGGTTGTTCAAGGTTCCTGAATAAACTGCTTTTGGAAGAGTCCGGGGTCGCGTCTTCCTTGCTGGACGAGGTGGGCGCGACACCTGGGATGTCCACATCTGCCTCTGGGAAAGCCACCTGGAGCCTCCTGACATCTAGTAGTACCAAAGGCTGCTGTGACACGGACTTCTCATTTGCCTTGTAGCTAGCCTGGGGCTTCCAGCACGTCCCTGATCTGACACTGTGCTTTCCCCATGTGCTCCTTTCACATCTAGTTAACACTTTCTCTCCACTGCTTTGCCACCGGCGGACAGGGCAGGATCGAATTGGGGGACTGTTTTTCACAAACAAAATGGACAGAACTGCTCTTGGGAGGAGCTAGGCATCCTCTATGGTGCTTGGTTAGAGCAGGCCCAGACCCACAAGCTTCCCTTAGCTAGGTACGCTGTAACCGCCCTTCAACCCTCCCCCTCAGATGCAGGCCCTTAGAATGTAGGACAGTTACCGTAGTTCCCGAGAAGAAGGTACCACCTGCGCAGGGCCCCACTGGACTCCCAAGGCTGCTGTCACTTCCTCCTTCTCCTCCTCTTCCTCCTCCTCACTGTCAGAGGAGCTGTGTTCAGAGCTGGGGAGAACATGAGTTCTCTGGGTGTGCCCCAGCCACCCTGCCAGGCCTGACTCTCACCCACAGATCCAAGAGGAGTGGCAGCCAGCTGAAGGCAAAAGGCCCCTGGGCTTCCTGCCATGTGCTGAGGAAAAGGTACAGTGTACCAGTGCAGATGGGCCCGCCTTTCCTGCCCGCAGGCCCAGTTTCTAGCACTGCTCTGTACCTCTCTGGGGATTGGTGGTCTCGTGGCTCTTGTGGCTCTGTCTGCCGTAGGTCGATGAAGATGGTGGGGGGCTCTGTCTTCAGCTTCCTACAGTCTGCCAGCTTCTGGCCTGGCTTAGGCTGAAAGCCAGGCTGCTCTGACACAGCGAATCTGCAATGGGAAGGGAAAGGTGGCCAAGTCCCTTCTATGGGATTCCTGCACTGTTGGGCTTGTCCAGTCACAATGCTCACAGTGGCCATCCACGGGGTGCTGATTGGCACTTGGAACCTGTGTGCTCTCAAGACCACCTTCAGTTTCCACAGAACTGTACAAGACTGAATGAAATGCTGTATTTCAGCAGGGTTGCTGGACGGGCCTATCATCCCAGGTACTCAGAAGGCTGAGGCAGGAGATCACAAGTTCAGATCCAGCCTGGGCAACTTAGCAAGGCTGTATCTATAAAGAAAAGTCAAAAGAGGGCTGGGGATATAGTATAGTGGTAAAACATTTGCCTAGCATGCATGAGGTCCTGGGTTCAGTCTTCAATATTAAAAAAAAATCTGTAAATCTGTGCCATCCAATCAAGGGGCCACTTACCACAGGTGGCTGTTTGTATTCAAGCTAATTATTTGAAATGGATCCATAAAATAGGTGGTTCTCACCACACTAGCCACATATCCAGTGCTCGGTAGCCATGTGGAGCTGGTGGCTTCCACACTGGAAAGCATGGGTCTAAGCATTTCTGTTCTTTCTGCTGGCCAGGTACAATCCACAACTACTTCAGGGTAAAAAGAAGATCCACTGTTCTCTATAAAGTGTAGAAGACGATATGGGAAGGACAGGGAACCCCCAAGATCCAGCTCTACCCTTGTCTCCTCCAGCTTAACTCTCTCTGCAGCTTGCCTTCCTCCAGGTCACAGCCAGGTGGCTGACTTTCTACCTCTACACCTCCAAATCCAAAGCAGAAAATCTCAGGAAAAAGTTCTAACTGGCCTGGCTGAGATTATGTGCCCAGGCCTGGATCAATCAACTTGGCCAGAGGGGCAAAGGTATGTGATCTCTCTCCCATTCCCAGGGAGGCCATGTGGATAATGAGAGGAGAATGCCCACAGAGTTAAAGAGCCTGGGCTTTGGGGCTCATCTGTCAGCTCTGCCTTTGATGGCCTGTGAGAGGTAGATCAATCTCAGCAACATTTCTGAGCCTCAGTTTCCTTATTAGTGAAGTGGCAATAGTGGAGCATTTGCCTGTTCAGATTGATTCAATATGAAAAGCCACACCAAATGCCCCACCCAAAGGCCCAATTGACACTGCCCAGCTAGTTCTAAGGAGACAGCATGGTCGGTAGGAAATCCCACCTGGTTTTGGCCTCCTGTTCCTCTGTGTCTTGAGGTGTGTCAGCTGGTACCTTCTGGGCAGGACTGCAGACTCTGGACTGAGTGGCACACAGGAGGGTCAGCTTCTCCAGAAGCCTGTCCTGGGAGTGCTGTACAGTATGTTCTGGGGATTGCCAGGAGAGAGGGCTGCTTAGCTCAGGGTCTGCCTCTCAGCAGCTGAACCTCAGGCACCCATGTACCCCCTCCCTAGCTCTGAGGCTTCCAGCTCTGCTTGGAAGGATCAAGGAAATTCATGACTTCATCAACAGGGACTGCTGCACTTAAGCCTTGTGACATAGGGTCACAGGTGACCATAGTGAACAGATCTGTGCACCTTTTTAAACAACATCAAACAGAATTATTGTATATATTTTTCTCATGTGCGTATGGTTCTGGGGCTTGGGCCCTGGGCCTTGTACATGCTACACAAGTACTCTGTCACTGAGCTACATCCCAGCCCCTCACTCATCTTTTTGCATGCTGTATCTTTCTATGTGAATCGAGTTTGCTCACTGAACTGCAGAACATTCTCTGTGATGGGTCTGGTTTAGTTAGACCCTTATTGAATTTGGGCTGTTTCTAGGTTTTCAGAGTTGTAAAGTGCATGGCAGTGAACATTCTGGAATGCGCATATTTACCAACTGGATTATGTGTTTAGGAAAGATTTTCCAAATAGAATAGATTAGTTGGTGGGTATGGCAATCTCAGTACCTGAGATGTAGAAGAAGCAAGAGGATCAGGAGTTCAAGCTACATACAGAGTTTAAGGACAGCTTCAGCTACATGAGACCATGTCTTAACAAAACAAAACAAAGAAATGGCAGGGGACTAGAGAGATGACTCAGTGGTTAAGAGCACTGGCTGCTCTTGCAGAGGACTTGGGTTTGGTTCCTAGCATCCATATGGTAGCTCACAACTAACTGAATATAACTCCAGTTCCAGGGAACCTGATGCCCTCTGTGGCCTCCTCAGACGCTGCATACATGCAGTGCCCTTATATATAAGCAGGCAAACACTCACACACACAAAATACAAATAAATTTTTGAAAAGGAAAAGTCTGAGCTGGGCGTGGTGGTGCATGCCTTAAATCCTAGCACTTGGGAGGCAGAGGCAGGTGGATTTCTGTGAGTTCAAGGCCAGCCTGGACTACATAACGAGTTCCAGTCAAGCTAGGACTTCAGGGAGTCCCTGTCTCAAAAATGACCAAAAAGAAAGAAAAAGGCATAGCTTGATTAAGGCTGCGATCCTTCAAAGGAGCAGCTAGACCCTGCTGGGCCATTTTTCCCGAGAGGGTGCCGCTACACATGGCTGACAGCCTTACATCCTGAGCAAGAGGTATGACCCACAATCAAAACTCTGCTGAAGCCAGGTGTGATGTCACATGCCCAGGTGGCAGCACTTCCGAGCCTGAAGCAGGAGTCTGAAGCACTCATGGCAATGAGTGCCAGGCCAGGCTGAGCTACAATGTGAGACCCTGTCGCAAACACAAAAGTCATGTTACAAACAGCCCAGTGGCTGTGGAGCTGTGGAGTCTTTACTCTGGAACTGGAGGCTGAAGCCTGGGCCCTGGTCTTGCTCCTGAGCCTCAGACCTGTTTCCATTTGCTGCTGGGGGCCTTAGTGGTGGGGGAAGTGCATGAAGCTTTCTTTTTTTTCAGAGGTGCTCACAGCAAGGCTACAAGTGCAGAGTCTGACGCCCTCAGCCTTCCTTTGAGACGGTGCGGGGATGTAGTAGTGTGGAAGCTGAGTGCAGGATGAAAGAGGCAGAGCCTGCTCTCCCGCAGGAAGAGAGGGAGGAGGGAGCCAGAGAAGGTATTGGGGGGGTCACACGGCAGGGCTAAGTCTGAAGGGCTCCCAGGGCCTGAATATGCTTGGCAGGGACATGTATAATGAAATGAGTGAGTGAGTGAATGAAGTCCTTGGGGACTGGCAACGTATGTGCTGAGGAACCCCACCCCTGTCGCTGAGAGGCCTGGAAGACGTTTTTGTGGAGATTCACTTGGGCACCAGTGTTGAAGGTCAGACCTTGGCAGCGGTCAGCTAACCACCAGGCAGTTCGGGGTGCGCTGTCACCCTGGTTGTCTTGTCGCCGTGGTAGACTCTGAAGGATATAATCCAAATCCCAGTCTTCAAGTTGCTGAAATAATGAAACTGGTGATTACAGGGCAGCAACAGAGTCCCATAGGCAAGACCCCCATTTTCACAATGGCTGCAGCCAGTAGACGGTGTCATGAGTCATTGGGGGGGAGGGGCAGGAAAGCACGGGAGTTTGGCTTGGGACCCCTAGGTTTCATGTTATGCACACCCCCTTGTAATAATGCACTTTAGTTGCCTAGTTCCTTCACCTTCTTGTATTTTGCATGCATCCCCTCTTCAAACAATGCACCAGGCAACCTCAGAATCCCTCAGTCCCCCACCTGCATCTGGCTACATGTACCCTCATCTCTGGACCATGGTATAAGTTTCCTCACTCTTGATAAGAATCACATTTAGACAGTTTCTATTCAGGAGTATTGCCATACCAACACATCCAGGTATGGGCTATGAAGAATAGAAGAGCTGATCTGGCCTGAACTGGGTAATCCCAGCTGGCCTGGAACTTGCTATGTAGGCCTCATCTCACAGAGATCCACCTGCCTCTACATCCTGAGTGCTGAGATTAAAGGTATGCACCACCATGCCTGGCCTGAACTGGTTTTGGGTGCTTATACAGTAAGACAAAACTGTGTCCTCTAGTAACCTTTTAGGAAGAATCCCCTATTTGCCATCTTATGCTTATGTATAATTGGGCATGCATATAATTAAAATCAGACACATTATGGGAAAGAGACATATACAGTAAGAAAAATGAATATATGACCTAATCTATCAAAATAGAGAACCACCAAATTATGCTTCTTAATAACAACAAGCCCCTCCTTCTCTGGAATCCTGTAAAATGAAGCCCTGCCTGAACAATAATCAGACCCTTGAGTACTCTCGTTCATGTGGCCTGCTGTCAATCTTGACCCTCTCTAATCTGCACTGTTGCTTTACTCTGAATAGTTTTCTTGCTGCTTTTGCAAATCTGTATGAGCCTTTATTTTCAATTATTTGGATAAGAGGCCAAGAACCCAGAAATACCCAGCACAGACTGGACCACCAGTAACAGCAGAGTGGTATTCAGAGTTTAAGAGCATTCAGCAAATTAGTGTACACTGTCCTTTATGACTGATCACAAATGGAACCCTTCTTTTAGGGTGGCACCTGCATTTCTTGGCATCTCTTTCTTAGTTTTTTTTTTTTTTTTTGTCGAGGAGGGAAGGGTCAATGTTTTGGGGCACAAAGATGTTTGACTTGAAAGAAATATTATCCCCCCCTTTTCTGGGAAACAGAATCTCATTGTAGTCCAGGCTGGCCTTCAACTCTCTGTATTCCCAAGGATAACCTTGAATGTCTGATCCTCTTACCTTTACCTCCCAAATGCTGAGATCATAGGCATGCATGACCATGCCTGATTCATGCAGTGCTGGGGATAAACCCAGGGCCTCTTATAAGCAAGGTAAGTTCTCTACCAACTGAATTACTTCCCCAGCTTCTCTGCCTAACCGCCCCCCCCCCCCCATGTCATTTTAAAACTGCTTTGGTTCATACCAGTTCAAGATGTTTGCAGGGTTTAAAAGGTTCACAAGTTTCAGAACCTGGTAGTTCTACCAGATGCTGAAGCAGGAGAACTTGGCCAAAATGGCTTTGGGAACAGAGTGGGTATGACAGAGGATGCAAATGAACCTACAGTGAATGCTCATGTGAAACCTTTCAACCTATTGCAGTCAGTCACAAAGATGGGGAAGAATTAAAGTGGGAGGCAGTAGACAGAATGAAACAGTGGCTCATGTAAACAGTAATAAAGACGACTTCTGTGCCCACCTAAATTGTTAAGAAAAGTGATCCATGCATGCATAGCCTTTCCTTAGTTAAGGCATCTTCGAACACATCCACCTCTGTCTGGAAGGGGCTCAATATGCACAACTGACTAGGGCCCTCCAATCGTGTAGCCTTGGGAACCTGGGGAGTGTGATTGATTTCTTTCCTGTACAGTGGGCAAGGTAACCCCACAGATCATACTTGTGCTACCCAAAGGCTGCCAGTCCATTACAACAGGACACGGGACCCACCTCTGTGGGACACAGATGTGGTTTTCTGCACAGCAGTCCTCTTCACACCCTCCCTCCTCTGCAGTATCTTACAGAATTGCCTCTCCTACTCCCTTTGCACCATCTCTGTCTCCCTGCTGGTTCTCTCACGAATGCATGGAATGTGACTTAGCTTCTTTTAGCATCTGAGGGCTGAGCATTGAAAGGACATTGCTTCAGCACTGTCTGGTTCCGCCTTATACAAGTTTGTGTGAATTCAGACACCCATGCTTGGGGTCAGCTCTGTGTTCTAAAAAGCCTGGAGTCACCTTTTCTTCCTGTTCTTACCAACTCTCCCTGAAGGTGAGCTCCCTGCCAGGCCCACCCAGTGTGACAGGAGCAGTTTCTTGCTGCCTGGGATCTATGCCTATGGTCTTAGTCCTAGTCTCAGTAGTGTATGGGGAATGTGGCCACATTGCAGGGGACAGGTCTGGGGTGGCCAGGCAATGCTGACACCTACCCGGAGGGAGAGCACTGGCCCTCTTTTCTGAGGCTGCTCTGAGCATGCTTCTAGGTGGGGTCCTGACTTGGAGGCTTGGCCTTTGTCATCACAGGCTGGGTCCTGGGCATCCCGTGTCACTTTCTGCAAGATGTCCTTTTCTATCATCTTCCGCCTCTCCTGGCGCAGGGCTCTGCGCTTTGAAGCATCTGAGGGTTTTGTCTTCGGCTCTCCTTCCAGGGAGAGAGCGGCTTCCTCCTGGGAGCCCCTGGAAAGACTCTGGGACCCTTTGGTGTTGGAAGACAGGTTCCCAAAGCGGCCTTCCAGACAGGTGGTGGTCTTCCCAGTCACTGTAGGAAGAGGGCTCTTGGCATGGCTCTGGCAAGACCAGACATGGTCCCTTCCTTCTTGAGGGGCCAAATCTGTCAGTCTTGTCTTCTGTCCACCTCTGGGATCTACGGCAAGTGTCCCAGGCATCAGAAGCAACTGAGGAGAAAAATGCATCTTCTGTGGGCATCTGGGGAAACATACTTTAGCAAATTCTTTTTCATGGTAAAATATGCATATAAAATAAAACACCCCATTTTAATCCTTTAAAATTTTAATTTATTTTTATTTTTATATGTATGAGTGTTTTGCCTCTGTGTAAGTGTGTCATGTGCATACAGTACCTGCAGAGGACAGAAGAAGGTGTCAGATCCCCTGGAACTGGAGCTACAGACAGTTGTTAGCTACCGTGTGGGTGCTGGGAACCAAACCCAGGTCCTCTGCAAGAGCAGCCAGTGCTCTTACCCTCTGAGTCATCTCTCCAACCTTTATTTTTTTATTTTATAAATATGTATGTGTGCTTGCATGATTTTATGTGCATCACATGCATTCAAGAGTCTACTGAGGGCAGAAGAGGGCATTTGATCCCTTGGAACTGTAGTTACAGGTGGGGTGAGCCATCATGTGAATGCTGTGAGCCAGATCCAGGTCTTTTACAAGAGCGGTAGGCACTCGTAGCTGATGAGCCATCCCTCCAACCCTGCCTCTACTTTTTTTTTTTTTTTTTGTAGTTTTGAGGCAAGGTCTCCCTGTAGTCCCAACTGGCCTGGAACTCACTAAATAGACTAGGCTGGCCTCAATCTCACAGAGATCCAGAGATCCAGCTGCCTCTGCCTC